>JAQFVV010006267.1:711415-1261695 GCA_028023455.1 Epiperipatus broadwayi | reverse complement strand
AAAAGGGTTCATCAACCCTTACTGCCATGACAGAAGTTAAATTACTCCTCGACTATGTCAGATCTAATAGACTATCAAAACCGATTGCAGTTCAGATTGACATAGCTGAGGCCTTTGACACAGTGAATCCCAATATCCTGCTTGAACTTCTAGGGAAATATGCAGAGTGTCTTTCCCAGATCATACAAATACTAGATAACCTATTACATAACAGATTCATTCACCTCACACTTAACGGAACCTTAACAGATGGATTCACGCCTAAGCGCTCCATACCTCAAGGGTCTCCGCTTAGTGCATTGCTATTTTCATGCTACATAGACCCTCTTTTAAGGTCTATAGAAGACGCTCTTCCGGAATCATATACCAAGAATCAAGAAATCCATCACCTCCATTGCATATATGGATGATGTCATAATATTCCTTCCATCACATAAGTATCTCCAACCGCTTTACCTTTTACTGGACAAATTTTCTAGCTCATCTCAACTACACATTAATCACAGCAAATCCTCTACATGGCGAATATTAAATGGAAAAAAATCCATTCCAAATTTCATGGAGCCCCAAAATTTCTTGGGGTTCCCTCTATATAAATCTCAACTCGCCATGACCAAAAGTATTCAGAATACCATCATTGAACAAGCTGACCACCTTACACAGGGGCTTTCGAAGGTCTATTTATCTCTGCAGGGCAAGGTCGCTCTGTTAAATATGAAAGTAATGGCCAAGATTGCCTATTACCTCCCGTTCATTACCATCACCAAGATATTCCTATCCAAAGTTTACAGACTATGTGCACGACTGTTTTGGAAGGGTCGTACTTCATCCATCAGCACAGCAAAAATGCAATTCCATAGAAAACAGAATGGAATGTCCCTTCATTCCATTCAGGCAATATTCTATAGATCGGAAGAGCACACGTCAGTGGTAGTCAACCTGATACAAAAATACGATAGCATCATTGCAACAGAACCAATAACTCCCACAGATACGCCTCCACCTGAGAAGTCCTCTTGGATAGACCAAATCCTCTCCCATCTTTACAAATTCAATGGCAACTCCTCCGAGTGCTTTCTTACCAAAATCTCCATATGGACCGCCCACTCATTAATGAACCCCCAACCTTCACAATTAAGACCAAAACTTGGAGTAACAAATCAAAAAATTACTACACTATTCAAATTCTTATGGATGGAGCCAAAGTTCTTGGATTTTTTAATCAAGGCTAACTTGAATGCGGTTCCAACAAACTATTTCCTCCATTACAGAAGATTTATAAAAAACATAGATCCTTGCTGTCCTGTCTGTAAAAGAGAGGAAGAAACCTTTGAGCATATGATTCTATCCTGTACTGGCTTGACATCTGTACGGCTAATGATAGCCCAAAATACCTCAATGGACTTTTATAAGATGCTGTCTATTAAAGATTGCATGAAAGACCGAAACTTCATTCACATAAGAATATCGACTTTTATTATATACTCACTGTGGATAACTAGATGCAAAATCACCTTCAATATCCCACCACCGAATGCAATGACAATATTCATCAGTACTTTAAACAAGATTAAAAAAAAAGATGAAATTATATCAACAAAGTTTCTTTATGAGAATACTTGGAGACTATTCAAAATACACAGCATCCTAACATCCCTATAATTATTCATGGAAGGAACTGAACCTTTCTCTTCAAACCACATAGGAAATAGAGATCATTTTGTTAAGACTGCTGACCTTCTTGAACAACAAAATACCAAAAAATCAATTGTTCCAAATGGTCTACATAAAACACTCAGAGACTTTTTTAATGAAATTAATTTGTATTATTAAAAAAAAAAAAAAAAACACTGGCCAACTATTCCCTTCTTCCTGTTCCCCATATGTATATAACCATATTATCTTTTTTTATTCACAATATAAACATATATATGCAAAATGACTTAAAAGAGTAAATGTAATAATTTTTATAGCAATAATAAAATTCTTTTTGAAAGTAAAATGATATATGAGTGGGAAATATAGAAAATAGTTCTTTTGATAAGAAAGCACTGGAATTCCCTGTACAATTCAGTTGCGTTATTTATTTTTATGTTGTACAATGAAACCACTCCAACAGCTGTATCAACTTTGTTCCAAAAAATAACAACAAAAAAATATTTCTAGTTCATTTTGCAACTACTTGCAGAGTTTCATGTACTTGAAGTTATAATAATTAGTTTAAACCAGGGGTGGGCAAATAGCGGCCCAAGGGCCACATGTGGCCCTCTAAGAGTTTCTATGCGGCCCTCCAAGACAGTCAGAAAAATACATCTTGAACTGAGATTTCCTTCCTGTGCACGACCAAAGATTCATCTATTATTTTCCACTAAGATGGCCACATCAATACACATGCACAGTGTAGATACTATGTGCAGGGCTTTCTTTTCCAGTTGATCTAGTTAATTTCAATTTTGTCTTTGCATTAGCAAATATATACATTTCCAACTTTAGTGAAACCATGAACCCTCCAAAAAAATCGGTGATGAATGTCATGTGTTTAATGAAGAATGGACAAACAAATATTTCTTTGGTAATACAGTGAATAAAGCAGTGTGTTTATTGCATCATAAAAAAGGTGCGGCCCTCCGCTAACCTTCACTTTTACAAAGTGGTTCCCGATGTGGCCCTCCACCAACCACTGTGGCCCTCGAGCCAAAACAATCGCCCACCCCTGGTTTAAACAGTAAGGATTTTTTATCATAACACATGCACTGTACTGTTTTTTTTTTTATAATAGCTCAACAATATCTTGTTAAATATTGAGGAAACTCTCAAAGTAAAACACAAAATAAAGGCTTTTGAAAAGATAAGAGTGACTGTCTTAACTTTGAACCTACTTTCTAATTATATAGGCCAATCTAAAACATCTCAGTTTGGCCTATATAATTAGAAAGTAGATTTAAAGATAAGACAGTCACTCTTATCTATTGTGTTTTAGTTGGAGAGTTTCTCAATACTCAACCAGAGAGTCATTATGACAAAAACAGTACAGTGCATGCATTATGATGAAAAATCTTTATTGTTGAAATTACATATTCTCTCTATGCTAGTAAATAAAATCAAATGTTAAATAATCACTTTAAAACATTTAGATATTAGGTTTTTTATTTATCATCATTTTCATTCAGCTCTGGAGATTAGAACCATAGAATCACACCTAGCTTTATAACTTCTGATGCTCAAATATTTTATAAGCTCCAAAGCAATAAAACCAATTCACTGTTTTTAAATCCATGATGTACACATCGATACAGTGTTTAGCTTTTTTGTTTTGCATTTTATCCTATAAAAAGTGACATTTGTACTGTTTTTCTTGGTGGCACTTTTTGGAAACATTCAATATTAACCTTTAGCATTAAACCATTATTATATATTAGAATTCAAAAAAAATTCTACTTGATTTATTAGAAATAAAGTTTACAAGCAGAAAACATTCTAAAAAAACACATTTTAACTGATGTTTTTGTTGTTTACTCATGGGTAGGAAAATGGTTAAGTAAATGACTCCAAGAAATCAAAAGAATCTTAGACATGGGAATAAATAAATGTTAATCTTTGATAAATCTATACTATTCTGCTTTACAATATTAACTTGCTTTGTAATTTGTAAAATATCTCATAAGATTCTAATGCAGTCATTGCAATGATATTATGTGATCAGTATAACATAGTCATTGTATCAGTCATAGCTTTCTTTAATTTTGTTAAGATGGAATTTAAGTTAAGAATACATATACATGTAAAATAAAAGTGCAATCATGCTTACTTTTGTTTTTAGTAATTATTATACAATTATTGTGTAAAAATAATCATGAAACTTAATAAATTATACAAAAAATCAAGTTTTTTGTTATTCCAAAAAATTTATCAAAATAATTTTGCAAATAGTAACTCCACAGATTGCTGTACAAGCCCAATCTTAAATGAACATGAAACAGCAACTTCTCTGACCAAAAATTATCTAATTTAAGGAAAAGATTAAAAAAACATGGTGTAGCTATTTAAAAAAATCTTTCCAAATAGGAGGCAGTTTGCATGTATCATCTTGCTTATTGATACAATCTGGCTTTTTTAGTATCTCAATGGCTTCTTTGATTTTACACTGGTAGAGATTATCACAACTGGATATGATCCTGGTACTAGAAAAATCAATTTTATGATCTGAATCTAAAGTATGGAGTGATAGTGCTGATGATGATGAGAATTGTTTAATTGCATTAGCATGCTCATCTCTCCTAACACTGATGCGATGATTACTCATACCTATGTAAAAAGCTTTACAATTATCACATGAGATTTCATAAACACCATGAGATTCAAGAGGGTTCGAATCCTTAGGCTTGGTTATTATATTACTGATTTTTGATGAGTAGAAAATTTATTTATATTATAGCATTTTAATATATGTCCAATACTGGCTGTAGTTCCTTTTACATATGGAACACAAATCCTAATAGCTGATTTACCTTTTTTTGTTTCCTATTTTGACGATTTTGGGCTTGCATATAAAACACTATTAATATGATTTATTTCTTATTTCAGATGTGACTTATCTGAAAGGTTAATTGCTCTATTTAAAAGAGTTTTGGCTACAGAAACTATCTGAGTTGGGTGATGATGAGAATGGAAATGCAAATATCTGTCTGTGTGTGTATCCTTTCTGTAAATAGAAAAAGATAAACTATTTGGTGTTCTGGTGACTAGAACATCAAGAAAAGAGAGTTTTCCATCAGACTCTGTCTCCATTGTAAATTTAATATGAGGATGCATATTATTTAAATGTGTGAAAAAATTATTTAATTTATTTTTTTCATGTTGCCATATGACAAAAGTGTCATATATGTATCTAAGTCAAATAAGAGGTTTTAAAGATGATGATTCTAAAGCACGAGTTTCTATATTTTCCATGAATAAATCAGCCATTACTCCTGAGATGGCAATTAAACATTTTTTTTTTGTTTAGCCTACTTATAGATGCTTTCTAAAATAATTGAAATATTTATGGTCATGCACAAATAATTGATACATTTGTTTTAATTCTTAAAGTCATAATTCATAAAATAGAAAAGGGAAGAGATGTTTTTAATTTAAGACTAAAAAATAAATATTTTTAGTATTTTGTTTAACAGTTCATAATCTATTATTTATGCTACCAGAAGAGTATATTATTAATTTATCTTTAAAAATTTGTTAACTTTCTCTTGATTCATTTATAATAAAAGCTTTACAACGGAATCCCCATACAAACAAGAATATTTCCAAGATATTTTTTTAAAATAAATTCTAAATGCAACATTAAAAGCAAAGAATACAGTAAATAATAGAAGTATGCATTGTTTTTTAATTATTATTTAAGAATGGTTATATCAGTTCTATATATATATGTTTGTGGGTATATATGCATGTTTATTTATGTAAATAATACATATTGAAAACAATGCATTGTAAATAAAACATGAACTAGTATCATTTCATTTATACCACTTGCAATGAATCTTGACATGAAATATAGTGAATAGGGAAGATCCATTGTATTTCTTAAATTAAAAGTTTCCATAAAAACTAATTTAAAAAAATTGAATTAATTATATATGTGATCTTCGTTTGAGTAAAGATGAATTTTTGGATTAAAAGTCAAACAAAAAATAATATTACAACATAATTTTAGCCAGCAATACCAGAGAATTGTTTATTTGTTTGGTTATGACATAACTGAAATATTTCTAGATTAATACATGAAATTTCTCTATTATAATTTTAATAGTGCATCTATAAAATCTAATGAAAATCTAATATATCCCAGTTTTGACTAATAAATACCGTTAATAAACATTTTAGCAGGACTCTATTATGAAAGTTAGAATTGGGCCATGTATAAATGAGGCTCTGTTTACATTTCGATTATAATTAATTTTGCTCTTGTTTGGAAACTTATTTGATTTGTTTAGTTTTATGAATCAGTTAAAGCAAATATTCCGTTTGCATTGGCTGAATGATCTAGTAAATAAAAGGATGCCGAATTGTTTATTAACAGCTGCTTAGTTCACTAGTCAAGATCTGAAATTATATATAGTGTTGAAGAAAAATATTAAATTTATTATCATTAAAAAGCAGTCAATACTTAGATAATCCCAATATCACTAACAATCAACAATTTCAAACTGTTGCCAAGACAACCTCCTTTAGGCGTGAGCATTATAACACTTATTAAATTTATTATATATACATAATTATCTATAAAATAAATAATGTTTTTAATTCATATTTGTGCACACATTTGTATAATCTGAAAGATTTTTAATCATAATGTTTAAATATACAATATTACAACATTTCTATTTCATCTTGTAAAACTCTTATTTCCAATTTTTCTTAAACTAAAAATAATAACGAAATTTATTATGAAACTTTAAAAATATAAATGTGAATAATTTATTAATTTATATCTATAAAAAACTTGATTAATAACTTTATTATAAACCTGTTATATAAAATAATATGTATTAAATACAATTAATACACATTTTTATTTATTTATTATTAAGTTTATGTTACATCTCCTTGCATAATCATAAGTAATTAAACTGTCCTATTTGAAATTTAGTCCCTCTCTCTACACCCTTTAACATCTTGTGGGTGAAAGAAGATGATGATTTTTTGGATGGTAAATTGGAAATAAATAACAGTTTAGGAGAAACAGATCTGTTTAGCATCAGATAGAATTTTTTATTCCTTTACTTAAAAAACATTTTTGATAAAACTATTTCAGAAAATGTTTAGGTTTCCGGTAACGTTCATGTATAATTTTATTTAAGATTTTATTCTTTCATATTCAATGTTAACTTAACTCTAATAATGTCTGATAAATTTTTATTACATTAGATTGTTCTACCAAATCCATTTTTAATATAAATAATAATTCTATTTTATATAAACTAAAATTATTGAATTTAATATTTATATAAAACTTGGATTTTTTTATTCATCATCATCATCAACCATTCACAATCCACTGTAGGATGAACGCCTCTCCAAGTTCAATCCATCTTTTCCGATCTTTAGCTTATCTTCTTCACACTACCCTGCACGCTATCTTATTTCATCCATCCATCTTACATGTGGTCTCTTTCTGGGTCTTTTACAATCTCTTGGAATCCCATTTAAGATTTCAATTGTCCATCTATTATCATCTCTTCTAGCAATATGTCCAGCCCTACTCCACTTTAGTCTTTTAATTTTTTCAATGAGATCAGTAACACCTGTTTGTTCTGGTTGTTTGGATATTTTATTATTATCTACAAATAAATAAATAAATATAATATCCTATTAATATGAAAAATAGTTATAATATCTTTTCTAAAAAATATTATTTAATATTATTTGTAAATTCTAACCTATTAAACATATACTATATACAGGCACATATTTATTTAAGTTCACTTGTTTTTCATAAATTAATCATGCTTTAAGCTAGTATTAAAGAATATTACTGAAAGTGAAGTATTAAAAAATATATTTAAGTATTAATATGATAAAAATACTGTATATAAAAAAGACTACTAGGTTTTTTAAAAAATAATAAATCGAAATTAGTTGTATTTCTAGTTGTTTTTTTCTTTATTGAGATGATATAGATCTGATACATTAGGTTTAGATGTCATAATTAGTAAAATGTTCAGTAGATAACAACAACAACAACAACAATTTGTGCGAATCTGCAACGACTTTTTTTTTTAATTAAGGAAAATACACATACAATTACAATATAAATCTTGTTGGTATACATTTGTTTAGATTTGTTAAAAAAAAAGAAGACAAATTATTTAACCATTTGATAATATAACTAAGTTAAAATATCTAAAGATAAGCAATTTTTAAAAATAAATAATTAATTGAAAATATAAGTAATCATCAAAAAATAAACAATAACATAAAAAAACACTTACTATGAAATAATAATTTATCAATCTAGTATAACATTTTACATCAATTTTGATGTTTAAATTCATTTTCATAAATAGTATAAAATATTAGAATTAGTGTAATTAATTTATTCTATTATATTAATATATAATTCAAATAAAAATAAATGTACTTTAAAAATAGTTGAATATGGGTGTGCATACTTGCCTATACCAACATTGATAAATTAGTTCTGAACAAAATTTATTTGATAAATAATATTCCTTCATCATCATTATCATCATCAACCATTATCAGATGAAGGTCTCTTCAAGTTCAATCCATCTTTTCCGACCTTTAGCTTCTCTTCTCCATATCACCCCTGCACATTTTCTCATCTCATCCATCCATCTCACATGTGGTCTCTTTCTGGGTCGTTTACAATCTCCTGGAATCCTTTACTAAAATAAAACTTTATTAAGCAAAAGTGCATCTCATTTTTTCAATCACATAATGTGTAATTACGAAATAGTAATTAAAAACGAGTTAACTGATCAGTGATCAACATTATTTAGTGATCTATTGTACCCGATATAAAAATTGTAACAGAGATAAGTAAAAAAAATTTAAAAATTTATATTTTTTATGTACTTTTATTTAACAGGCAAAACTCTCCATACAGTAGTGCCACCCATTATAGAAAATGGTGATCATGTGATCCTTTATTTAACTTATTTTGTTGTTTTTTCTTTCACTCTATTTAGAAAATCATTTAATTCAATTTTCACTTCTCAGTTTCTGATTTAGTTGAAATTTTGAATACATATGTATTCCTGATGATGATGCATTTTTTTTAGAATTTGTAAATAATTTTCAATACCAATAAAAAAAACATTACATTTTCATCAGATTTCACAGTTTTTTTGACATTAGAAAATCAACAAATAATGTGCAGATCTTTAGATATATGAAAACAGTGAGTTAAGAATAAATATTGTTTTGTACCAAAATTTATTACTATAATAGTTGATAACTCTCTACATATTCTTGCTAGAAATATATTTTATCACATATTATCTATGGTAGCTTATTTGTATTGTACCAGTCACTTTAATCATCTTTTGATCACCAAGGGTGCCACTAGGCTACTATGGAACCTAGAAAATTTAATTTACAATGAGAAAGAGTTAATGATAAATGCTACCAGCTAGACTCAGGGAGAGAAAGAGATCTTTAACATTGTTTAGACAATTGAAAAAAGAACACATAGACAAGTGCCAGCCAAAAATAATTTTGAATAATTTTAAAATTTATTAAATCTAAAATATTTGTCAAACAAAATAAGAAAGTTTGACCTAAATTCCTCTACCTGGTTTATCAGAAAGTGTACGAGAGTATTGTAACAATAAATACCCTAGCAGATAAGTTTGTTTTCTCACCTAAGAATTAAAAGGGATTTATAATGGCTTTCTGCTAGTGATTTATATAAACAAATTACAGTTTCCTTTAGTTAGAAATTTAAAAACAACTACAAAAAAAAGAAATATCTTGTATGGAAGTCAACAAACAGTACAGAGCAATATTTTCCTAAAACTTGGCCGATCATTGGGATATAATAGGATTGTCATTTGCCTGAAAACACTCATAAAAGGCAACATTTAAGACTCTCAATGTTGAATCCAACAAAAGAAAAGATTACAGTATTACATAATCTGAAACATAGGAAAAACAAAATCTCTACTTACTAAGAAAAACAGAACAATACACCCAATAAATCACTAGCTAAATGATTTACAGTCTGCAGGAAATGCAAACCAAGATTGGCTAAATTAATTACAATAAAAAAATAAGGGACCAGTGAGCTAAAAAATTACTAATATCTGCCCAAGCATTTATCAATGGTTAGTAATATAAAAGAGAGAAACACTAAGTATAAAATAGAAACTCACAATACACTCTCAGACAAATAAATTTAAAATATGAAATCTTAAAATTATGACCCCAATACATATAATAAATAAAGCACATAAAATAATTAATGATATTTAAATGATTATACATCTTACTATAGGTGCAGGTTTCTTTTTAGATTAAGCTGAGACTTTAACACAGAGATTTAAACAAAAATTTAAGCCCTGATTATGATATGAAAATGTAAGTTTACCTTTGATGTATAATGTTCTGTCCAGTGGATTTCTTCCGGTGGAATAAACAAAGTTCAGGTTTATATACAGTTCCTTACAAAGGTTTTGATTTTCATTTATCTGTTCAGGAGTCTGAAGGCAATCTTTGGGATCAGTTCTTGACTAGGCTTTTATATTATGTTCCTGAAGCACAATTATGGAGCTCTGCAGTTCATCTTTGGGTTGATTTAGCTTGGCATATTATTATTATTAAGGTTTCTTACAATGAATATTTTCTGCATTCTGAAAGGACAGTCATTATTTTCAATGTTTTAGTGTATTTACATCTATTAGAAAATAGCTAAGTATTTTTTTCTGAACACAACAAGCAGCAAATACTATCAGTGGTCAACAAAAATTTCAATTTGGCATTCTGCAATTAGAAAATATAAATGTTTAGAACAGCAATCTGAATAAGAAACCTGGTAAAAATAAGAAAAAAAAATTCAGTCAAATATCCAGAGCTATTTATGTGAATCATTATCTCCCACATAATCTTTAATTAAAAGGTTTTGACCAGGGTTAATCTCTATCTCTTACTTAATCTTAATTGAAATAAAATCTGACCATGGCTCTTATCTATTTCAAAATTAATTAACCTTTTAACCGCTAATTATATTATTGGTTGTATGAGGTAAAAATTAAATCTTTTAATTGGCCAACTCACAAACTGAAGACAAAGCCTATTGTTAAAACACATTTGCCTATAATATTAAATTCAACTCAGATATGTTTATAAAAAGTATATTACTAAATTTTCAGGTTATGAAAGAGAATGAAAGTTCTTTCAAAAATAAATTACTATTTATTTATTATAAAATATTCAATTTCGGCAAATTTAAAAGCGAATGTCTAAACAAAAAAGTGCTGACGCAAACGCTTTTTTTCAATTTTACGTTATGGAAAAGTAAAGATTTCTTTTTGCTAAATCTTAAATATTTTTACTAAAATCTTCAATATTTTTCGAAAATAATTTTGTTTTTTTAGTATATTTTATTAAAAAACTATTTTAATTTCTCAAATTATATTTTTTTAATACTTAAATTACATTCGAAATGAAAATCTCAGCGTTTTTCTTTATTTTCTTTGATCAGATGGTTTCTTTGTTCTTTCCAGCCAATCAGAATGTCTTTTTTGGCTGAGAGCTGGCTGACAGCCAATCACCAACAAGGTTCTTTCTTTGTTTAGTTTTAAATGCGGTTTTTTTGATTTTTTACTTGTAAAATAATTCGGAAGAGGGCACCATCTTACAGAACTTTTAAAAACCTAATCAATAACTGTCAAACGAATATTCTAGCATTAAAACTAGCAGAATTAGAGTGACGTCAAATGTTGACGAGAGACCTCATAAGAGGCAGGAAAAGGGTTATCAAAAAAAGTCTCAGCTGTTAAAATAAATTACAATCAACAAAATAAAAAGAAACTGATCACAATAAAAACTTATTTTAAATTAAAAATGCTTTTACAATTTATCTCTTTAATTGAGAACTTGTATTATAGCATTTACTCTTAATAAATAAAAAAAAAATACAAAACTTTTTAAATTCAATTTCTTTAAAAAAATTTAAAAATTGTACATTCTAATTTTGAATTTTCCAATGGTGCTTTTGAAATGGATAAAGCATCCAGTTCAATATATTAAGTGTAATAATGTACTAGTCTAAATTGGTTTATAAGTAATAATTAAAATCAGTCAACACTTAGACAATCTCAATATCAATAACAATTAACAATCTCAACTTGTTGTCAAGGCAACCTCCTTTTAACAATAAAGGTAGAATCCCACCTTTATTTATGGTCTAATACATTTGTATAGACACTAAGATTGCAAACTGACCACAGTGATTAAAATTATTAATACAAAGAAGTTTAAATAAACCTTCTGAAACAGTTAAATATAAGCTGTTCTAAATGCAGACTAATAAATAGTCAATTACAACATTAAAAACTGCAATTATAATTTTCAAATTGCACCCAAACTATTACTTAAATAATAAGTATATTTATGCTTAAGACTAAATGAGTTTATAAGTAATCATTAAAATCAGTCAACACTTAGACAATCTCAATATCAATAACAATTAACAATCTCAACTTGTTGTCAAGGCAACCTCCTTTAACAATAAAGGTAGAATTCCACCTTTATTTATGGTCTAATACATTTGTATAGATACTAAGATTGCAAACTGACCACAGTGATTAAAATTATTAATACAAAGAAGTTTAAATAAACCTTCTGAAACAGTTAAATATAACCTGTTCTGAATGCAGATTAATAAATAGTCAAAAACTGCAATTATAATTTTCAAATTGCACCCAAACTATTACTTAAATAATAAGTATATTTATGCTTAAGACTAAATGAGTTTATAAGTAATCATTAAAATCAGTCAACACTTAGACAATCTCAATATCAATAACAATTAACAATCTCAACCTGTTGTCAAAGCAATCTCCTTTTAATAATAAAGGTGGAATACCACCTTTATTTGTGGTCCAACATATAAATAAAGATGAAATTCCATCATTATTGTTAAAATAAGGTTGTTTTGACAACAGATTGAGATTATTAAATTGTTATTGATATTGGTATTGTCTAAGTGTTGATTGATTTATCAAGTTTTTCTATTTAAGGCCAAAAAATGGAAAGACAGAAAACTAAATTATACAGAAAGTAATATTTTATAAATTCAAGAATTATTTAGAATTATTTATTATTTTTATAATTATTATATTAATTTGTATACAATATTGCAAAATTTTATTAATATAATTAATATATATTACTTAATAACAGAAATTTAAAAATGTTAACTTTATGGTTAATAATAAATTGTGTACAATATGGAATTTTAGTAATTTGAATTCAGATATTTATTACTACTTCACAAAAACTTGCCCACATTTAAAAAGGTATTCAAAAAATGAATAGCAAGTAAATACATGAAAGCTAAGTGCAGTGGAATCAGCTGTTTCAAAATAGCAGGCAATCATTTTCATTTGCATTGAAATACATATGTTTAAAAGTTATCTATTCCAATTGTATAACCAAAAGCAAACAAAAAAGAAATCAAAAAGCTAAATGGTAAAAAAAAAACATAAATTAAAATTAAAACAAACATACATATCTTTAGAAAAATTCACAGATAAATGTTTTCTTGTGAAATAACTTTCACCAGTTGTCAGGTTTATTATTCTTTATACTGCTCTATGATACGGTTGTTTTTGTGAATCTGGTAAATTATACTTTGATGGGAGTAAATTTTTTCATAGGAATAGCACATGCACAAAAAGACTTACCAAATACTTTTTCAAACAATTGGTCAATCTTTCATAAATAATCATCTCATTAATACTGCCATATGATGTCTGCTTTAGATTAACACACATTAATAAAAGAGTTTCAATTTGACACTATTTTTGCAGCTATAATTAAAATAATGCCTGTATGTAAATCAAAAGAATTCAATAAAAAATACCAAAGTTGAACAAATTACAGAAAAAACAAAACAAAATTTAAATAAGTTACCAAACATGATAAAGATATAAAATACTTTATTCAAAGCTGAAATGCTCTGAAAAATCTTATGCACATAATTGTTATATCATTCAGTTTTATTAGTTATAACTTTTTTGAATTATAGCCAATGACATTCATCAAATTGTTTTGGATATTTTTTGATAATTACATTAATTGACTTTCAAACCTTGGCTAAGATTATTACAATACTACCTGCATATATGCAGATAGAAAAATAATTTTAAAAATATGAAAAATATTTTTTAATCTTACAACAGAAAGTGATAAGCAATTAAATTAATTACTTTTAGTTCTTAAATTTTTGTTATTTTGGTGCATTTTCATATTGAACTTTTTTTTTGTCAACATTAATCAGTTTTCAAATTCTGTTGTTATAGTTTGTTCTAAAATTATTATAGTATTTAGAAGAATAGTGTTAAAGGATAGTATATAAAACAATTTTACCATTACATACAGTAAACAAAATTAATAATTAAACTTTATATGGAAAATAATGTTCATTGTTATTTTTTTGTAGAAATCTTAATTAATCATTAAAAACTAGTCAACACTTAGACAATCCAATATCAATAACAATCAACAATTTCAAATTGTTATCAAGACAACCTCCTTTTAACAATAAAGGTGGAATCCCTTTTAAAACAAAATGTTTGTTCTACTAATTATTAGCATTATAAGCCTTCATTTTTGAAGACCTCATGATATAAGCTAGCAACAGTGATATTAATAACATTATGAATATTTGTAATTATTTTTATTAAAATTCAATCTCAATTTTATTTAAAAATTGTTATTATTTAAAATATAAAATAATTTCATACTGACTTAAAAAAACGGTTTTTTAAACAAAAATGCAGTCTCAGAAATATGATTTGGTTAAGATCGAAAAAAAAAAAAAGTAAACACTTTCATATATATGCATGTTAAATAGTAGCATTTTTTACAAATAATTACTGCAACAAACTCAAGTTGTTACTATCAAATATAATGTTGATTTTTTTTAAAAAGAATGTAAATTTTATGTTGAAAAATTAGTCAGATGAGGAGAAATGCTATTTCAAGAATTTGAAAATTATTGCAGATATATTTAAGTACACATAAAGTAAGACATAATATGAAGTAGATAATGTTCAAAGTTAGCAATTGCCACATATTAATGCCCAGTAAAAATAGACCACTGATTCAGACAATTACTTTTTGTTGGTCAGTCCCTACCACTATATTTTAAATTACGAACTCTTTTTGTTTAGAGACAATTAGAGATTGGATGGAAAACCATGTGTGACCTAGTTAAAGCTAAAGTAAACATTATATATTGAACTGATAATCTCAATAACCTATAAAATCTCATTTTTTAAATACATTCACTATTTCATGATACACATTTTGGTAGTTATTATGTGTGCTAAAACAACACCAACCCTAAATAAACATCTGTTTATAACACATACAGCAGAAAATCAATATAAAGCACCACCAATTAATTAACCTAGGAAAATGAAATTCCTCACTTTTAAAACAATATAACATCTATCAAAGAAAAGGTAAATTGTAACTTTTAGTGTAATGAAAGGAATTTAAAAGAGAGATAAAAAGATGAAAAACAAAAAAGGGGGGCATATAAAACAAATATTTACTTTATAATTTTTAAGTTATGACTAATAATATTGTTTCAGTTATTAATAATTTTTGTCTTGATTAGTTTCTTTAGCAAATAAGTTAGTATACACAAATCTCTGCTCTCTCTTGGTTTAAAGAAAAACATCTCTATATGAAAAATGATGGTCGTTTATGTGATAGTCATGTAAGAAAAATAT
Organism: Epiperipatus broadwayi; assembly: GCA_028023455.1. Taxonomy (NCBI): domain Eukaryota; kingdom Metazoa; phylum Onychophora; class Udeonychophora; order Euonychophora; family Peripatidae; genus Epiperipatus; species Epiperipatus broadwayi. The sequence goes on along the minus strand of JAQFVV010006267.1, from coordinate 1,246,210 downwards.
GATTTACACTGCTTTGATGCATTATATGTTTAGCCAGGCACTTCCTATAGATTTTTTTTTATATTGATAGAATGTATTTAAGTTATTAATATATTTCCATAAAGTTGTTTGTATCAATGTTATAAAACAAAATTTTGAAACCTGACAATTCAACTATAGAAATTTTATATCTATCTGTCTAATCTATTTATCTATTTTCTGAACAAATAATGAAGATATATGTAAAAGATTCTAATTTACTTTGGCATAAAATGCCCATCTTAGGGATCACTTATTTTTTTTTCTATATCTTTGATCACATATTTCAGTAATGTGTGATGAAATAGAAGTTTGAAATATATTTAAATACATATTATACAAAATTTAAGTATCTGTAAAAATAACTAAATAAGATTTATATGAAATTAAATTGTAATATGTGCCATATGAATTATTTAAAAGTGTATGTTTTTAATGTATCTGTAGTATGATAAGATTGAGCTAAAGGTGAAAGATGCACTGATAAAAACTTGCAAATATATATTATAATGCAGTTTTACCTCCCCATTAAAGTATTAAAAACAGATAAAAACTGTCAACATGGGCAAGGAATTCAGGTGATGGTACCTCTATAACATCTCAGATATATTATTCATTAAGTGAGACAAAGTATATATTTAAGCTATGGGTAATGTCTAGCCTATTAAAGAATTAACAAAGTTATTAATATATTTCCATAAAGTGTTTTGTATCAAAGTTGTATAACAGAAAATTTGAAACTTGTCAATAATTGCACTATAGTAATCTATCTATCTATCTATCTATCTATCTATCTATCTATCTATCTATCTATCTATCTATCTATCTATCTATCTATCTATCTATCTATCTATCTATCTATCTATCTATCTATCTATCTATCTATCTGTCTGTCTATCTGTCTATCTGTCTGTCTGTCTGTCTGTCTGTCTGTCTATCTATCTATCTATCTATCTATCTATCTATCTATCTATCTATCTATCCATCTATCCATCTATCCATCCATCTATCTATCTATCTATCTATCTATCTATCTATCTATCTATCTATCTATCTATCTATCTATCTATCTATCTATCTATCTATCTATCTATCTATCTATCTATCTATCTATCTATCTATCTATCTATCTATCTATCTATCTATCTATCTATCCATCTATCTATCCATCTATCTATCTATCTATCTATCTATCTATCTATCTATCTATCTATCTATCTATCTATCTATCTATCTATCTATCTATCTATCTATCTATCTATCTATCTATCTATCTACTTACCTGTCTGCCTGCCTGCCTATCTATCTATCTATCTACCTACTTGCCTACCTATGTATCTATCTACCTACCTATCTGCCTGCCTGCCTCCCTACCTACCTACCTATCTAACTATATTGAACAAACGATGAACATATGTGTAAGACATTATATGGACCAATTTCCTTCTTTCATCATATATTTCAATAATGTGTAAAGGAAATAAAAGTATGAAATATATTTAAATACACATTATATAAAATAATATTTACATATGTGTAAAATAATGTGTATATGATGTTAAATTATAACGTGCTAAATGGATTACTTGAAAAAGTGTATATTTCTGGTCAAGGTTGTTCTGACTTTTGGGCTGAGATGAAAGATGCACCGATAAAGACAAAAAACTTGCAAATATAACATCTATTAAAGAAAAGTTAAACTGTAACCCTTAAAATAGTGAAAGAAATTTAAATTTATTTAATTTATTTAAAGGAATAAATTAATGTTTATCATATATAGAAAAAAGAGGAGAAAAAGAAATGAAAAAAAAAGGAGACATATAAACATTGTTTTATATTTTCAAAATAGTTGTTATGTTATAGCTAATAATATTGTATAAATTATCAATAGTTTTTGTCTTGATTAGTTTCTTTATAAATAAGTTAGTACTCATAAATCTCTGCTCTCCCTTAGTATAAAAAAGATACCTCAATATGAAAAATAAAAGAATCATAAAGATGGTTGCTCAGGTAATACTCATGCAAGAAAAATATAATTTATATTGCTTTGATGCATTATATGTTTAACCAGATACTTGTCATAGATTTTTTAGATAGATAGAATCAATTTCTAAGCACATGTATAGAGTAATAAGGAGAATAATCATGTGGCCCACTATATTCTAGCCTTCTTAAAGACCTAACATTAATCAGTAGGTAATTACAATTACTTAAAAATTAATTGATTATATTACATTTAAATATCTATATGTGCATGCAACTCAGGAGTCCAAAATTTATTTGCTATTTATCTAAAAAACCATGAATCTTTTTACATACATGATAAATTAAGTTATCACTTATGCTTTCATTCATCTATATTAAGAACCAGTATGGCCCAGTAGATTATATAGAAAATAACTTACACTTGATTATAGAAATAGCCAGACAAGATAATCTGATAGATAGATATATGAATAAATAGATATATTGTTAAATAGATAATGGATAGAAACAGACAAATTCATATGTAAATAATTTGATAATTAGATAGATAGTTAGATAGATGTATACATAGGGAGATAAAATGTAGAAAAAAAAAACCCTTTAAAAAATCTATTGCAGTGCAAAGGTTTTTTTAACAACCTCTCAAACAAAAATAATTAAAGAGACAATATAACTTACCAATGTGAAATAGTTGCCAGATTAATTTGGAATGAATCATCTCAAAGAAAAATCTCATATGATTAAAATCTAAAAGAAAAATAAATTGGCCCAACTCAGATTCAAATGTAAATCATAGTCATGGCTGTCAGATGCATTAACACTGCATGACAAGCATCTTATAAATATATTAAATTAATAAGATTCACTACTAAAATAACATAGAGAAACATATAATATATATATATACCACCATGTGTGGGTGTGTGGATTATGCATTGACAAAGGAACTTCATTCTGGGGCACCAAGATGCAAGATAATTAATAAAATTTATATGTAAATGAAAATATTTACATTTTAAATTATTTCATTGTTAAAATGTATTCTGAGTCTAAATATTTATATATAAATATGAGCGAATACTTCTTTACGTAAACTTATTTTGTCAATTGCCCGAGTTTCGAATTTTGAATCTTGAGCTTGAAGTATACAACATATATACTCTTATTGTGCTAAAATAAGCAAGTCAATGCCATTCTGTCATAATAGTTAATAAAACTTATATGTTAATGTTTAGATTTCTGAGTAACTTTATTGTTAGAAACATGTGGTTATAAATATTTTTTATTTAAATTTAAGAGGAATAATACTTCTTTGCTTAAACTTGTTGTGACAATTCCTTGAGTTTTGAAATATATATATATATATATATATATATATATATATATATATTTATAGATATATATATATATATATATATATATATATATATATATGACTACTATTGCCCTACATTGAACAGGTTGTTGCCCTTTTGTTGTTACAATTAATATTTTTATATAAATGAAATATTTAGATTTCTCAATCACTTTTATTCAAAATGTAACACCTTACTATTAAAAATTTATTTAAAAATAAAACATATTTTAAAAAATATTTCTCATAATAACAGTAATTCTGCATGTGATGAAATTATATTTACCAACGATATTTTATTGAGCTCATAAGTATTATTTGGTTCAGAATAGTAATAAAGTGTCTGACTCGGTGAAGATAAAACAGGCAAAACTCTCCATACAGTAGTGCCACTCAGTGCAAGCCAGAGTAATCAATGGATGCCAGAAGGCTTGTGTATAAAATCCTAGCTAGTGCCTACTCATCCAGTGTTCCCAGACTAGTTTCTAGCTTGTGGCATTCGTCAGTGAGGAGCCTTGAATCTGAGAGCACTGCACCTTCTGGCATCCATTGATTACTGTGGCTTGCACTGAGTGGCACTACTGTATGGAGAGTTTCACCTATTTTAACAACAGTTATGAGCAAGCATAAGAAATGGTGATCATGTTATGACTTTGTAAGGTGGGATCCTAGGATTGATTTTACTACTGCCTTGTGCAAAATATTTCTAATAATAATATTATTTTTTTATTATGCTGTATTATTTTTTACACACTTTACTAAATAGCTTTTTCTATTGTTAATAATGATATTTGTTTTTATGCCATATTACTTTTTTATGTTTTATTATGCAGCTTTTCATTGGATGTGGACTTGGGTTTATTTTCTAGTTAAAAACTTGTAATTGAACTATGGTCCAAATCAACAGAATAAATAAAAAAGCCTAATGCTTGAAAAGATATTATTGCATGCCAAAATATTTAATCCTAATGAAATTTCATGATATTGATATTATTTAATGCAATTCTCTTGATATTGACAAAGTCTAAAAAATGTATATAGTGGTTAATTTTTTTTAATAATTATCCATGAAGTGCAAGGCATTTTAATGGCTTCTAAAAATGTATTTAGTAAACAATCTAAGTATAAAAATTTTAAATTTCTTTGCTTAAATAAATCCTGACTAAACCCCTAAATGCCACACTATATAATATGACTTAGTTATTAATAAGCATTAAAAATTAAACAATAAAGTAGTGCAAATATTTTATTATTGAAAGAAAAAAAAATATTATTAATAGAAAATGTAGCCAAGTTATGTGTAAGGGTTCTGAATTAAAAGTAACTAATGGATTTTTAAACTATTTTTAACAAGTCATATTATTTAAAGTTGACCTAGTTTGATGGTCCTAATAAAATATAAAGGTTACATCAATAAACAATATAAGTCTGAAAATTTAAAATATCAGATTATATATATATGATAAATTATAATTATTAATAGTGGATTAACAAACACAAAAATTAAATAATCACGTAAATATTTTATCATTGAAGCAATATAACTTTGTTAATAGATAATGGGAATAAGTTTATGCATGGCAGATTTTGAATAGGTTTTCAAATAAACAATAACTATTTTTAACAATTTTTAATGAATTATTGACATGCTGGTTAAAGATGATTTTAAATACTGAAAAAAAGTCTAAGACATACATAAGCTTTTACAATTATTGTACTTCAGAAAGAATAATGAAGACAATCTGAACTGTCTTTTCTCTCTATGTGGGATGGAGATCTGAGGTGAAGAATTCTTCAGAATCATATGCTTGTTGTAGATAATATTTTTATTAAGTAGGTATGTAAATTTAGCAATAGAATTACTTATATAATCTCAGAACCAGTCAGAGAAGATTTGCACAATGTTATCATGAGTATGTATGGTGGTGGGGAGTTATTATAAATATATACTTAGATATTAAAAAAAATTATTTGTTATTTTCTATCTCTACTAGCAATTTTATAGAACTGTCCAAAAACAATGTGAAAATTTTTGAAAGAAAAAGTTTTAAATGTACTAAATAAATATTTTTGTTTTAAGATATTATTTAATTATTGTTTAAAACATTATTTTTTTTTGCATGGGCTGCAAAAATGCATTTGCCGTTAACTGAAAGGTGTCCCTGTGATTCCTCTTGGAGGCCTTAAATAAGTGAGCAGGGCAAATTCCTAATGCCCTCTCTATATATTTTTATCATTGCAGCTGTTATTACTATATGATTATTCATACAACATACAAACATGGATGGGTGGCTCACTGACATACTTTAGACAATATTATGAGTTTATTGGCATTTGATCTCTGAATTTATGATCAAGAAACATCATGGGCCTTCTTTTCAATTGCCTGATAGTTCTTAACTGAAATATCAGTTGAGTTTTCTTGAGTAGAATGAATGTGGGTGAATGAATTTTTTCCCCTAATAAATACAACATGGCAGACAAATATGAATCATGGCTCTTATTCCCAGGAGGCTGTAAAGTCATCAAGCAAGGATAGCAATTGGTGACTGAAGGCAGAGAGTGCAAAGAACTTCTTATTGTAGACCCAAACTGTCATTTGAGATGACTTTTTATTTAGGTACTTACATCTGCAAACCACTTTCAAGAAAATGAAGATTGCAAGAATTGGAGAATTGTCTCATATTAAATAAGACATTATTTGACTTTATGAAATTAGAAGAAAAGGTGAAGAGACAATTGATTTAAAAAGTGAACATGTACTGTATTACAAAGGAACAAACATTGGAAATACAAATGGAGTAGGATTTATTATAAATAAAAAGTGGGAGAGCAACATTGTGGAGATTGATATTGTATCTGAAAGAATGGCAAGATTAGTTGTTCAACTTAATAGCAGATATATATCAAATACAAATAATTCAGGTTTATGCCCCATCAAGTTCTCATTAGAATAAAGAAGTATAAATTTTTATATGTATGTACAAAAAGTTTTTGATCAGACCAAACAACATTTTAAAATTGTCACTGGAGACTTTAATCACAAGATTTATTACTTTCAATACACATTTGAGTAATATTACATAAAGAATAATAAAATTTAATCTTTTATCATTAAAAAAATAATGTAGAAAATAATAAAGATACAACCTATAGGCATCTATATGAACTTACATATGTGATATAAAAATTTTGTTTGCTATCTAGAACATTTTCTAAATTTTCTAAACATTCTCTAATGCTAAAATCAATCAATCTTGACATTGGGTATTTCAGAAACTTCTGGCACTGTATAAACTTTTTGTATAATTCAAGATAGAATTAATTTCGAAATATTACATATTTAAGTTTAAGATCCAAAGTCTGTAGGCATAAAATTAAACAAAGAACATTCAAAATATAATTAGACTTCAGATGTGTAACATCGATATTTGGAATTATCTGTTGAGGACATCCATAACTTTTCAATAAATTTTTTTTCAATTTAACTATAACTTTATAAAGTTCTTTATTGTTGCAACCGTTAGGAGATTTTATAAAAGATGTTAAGCAGCTTTCGGTAGCGAAAAAAGAATTGCAAAAAGCTTCATCTCCATATTTATGTTCATATTGGACGGGGGAACAACCCGAGTTATTCAACATATAAACGCACTTCCCATTATTAAGTATTACTTTAAGAGCATAACCATCATTTTCACATTCGAATTTCATTTTGTCCATGAGTGGTAAATTTTTTTCCAAAACTTTACAGTTGGTCAGTAGAGGTTTACATGTTTGAGAAATATTGTTAAATATTAGTCAGGTTTCATTTATACTATAAAGGCTTATGTTTAAGAACAGTTCATTCAGAAAGTTGATTAACAGCTTACATTCTTCTCAAGCGTTGTTAGCCGAGAGGTCATCGCACCTGCCTTGCAAGCAAGTAGTTGGTTGCAGATGGTTGTGGGTTCGCTTCCGCTTCCCGGCCGATGCCATGACATATGAGAAAAAAAAAAACAGCTTACATTCTTGTACTTTTGATTCAGGACAATTATTTGTCTTTGAAATTGAAAAGCATAGGTCAAATAAAATGAAGTTGTAAAATATTCTGAATTTGTTTCCCATTTTAAAATGTAAAAACGTATCAGAATTTGATTAAAATTACTTAAACTTAGAAATATAGCTTAATGTAAATAGTATACTGAAAAATGAAACATATGTTTTAGTATATAGAAAAATGTAACATTTATTTTAAATTATTTTTATCGTAACTTCGACATGAATCAAGAGAGACTTTAATGCTAGAATTGGTAAACAAATGAAAGATAAAAGTGCTGTAGGTAAATTTGGTTATGGTAAATGAAATGAGAGGGGACATATAATTGTGGAGTTTGCAGAAAGAAAAAAAACTATATTATGAATTCTTTCTTTAAGAAAAATGTTAAAAAAGAAATGAATAGGGAAGCATCCAAATGGAGGTACAGCAGAATTGGATTATATTTTGACTATCATAAAATATATATTTCAAGATTGTAACGTCCTTAATAAATTCAACATAGGAAGTGATCATCTATTAGTAAGATGTAAGCTACATGTTAATGAAAAAATAGAGAGACAAACATTTATTAAGAAAAACAATATTCACAGTAGATGTTTCTAATCTTCAAAAACATTCTAATGAATTTAAATTAGAACTTGCAAATCATTTTTAAATATTAATAGATTTTGAATATGATTCAGATTTGAATGAAATCATTAGAAAGATAACCAATACACTTTTGCAAACTACAACAAAGATAGTTGATACAAAAAGGAAGCAATTGGCCAGTTAAATTTCTTCTGAGACAAGACAATTTATGAGAAAAAGAAGGAATATTAAAAGAATTGAATATCTCAAATTTTGTAAAGTGGTGCAAAAAAGAGTTGATAATTATAAAAATTATAGAAGAAAAAAAGGCCTTAAGAATGTAAAACAACATCTTAATATTGGTAGGAAACTTATTTCTGCAATAAGAAAAAAAAGGGACTATTACTAAAAAAAAGAGATGACATCAAAAATGTGTAGAAGAGTTCTATCAAGAATTATATAGCAATAAAGAGCATAGGAAAAAAACTTGCTACAATGACTATATCTTCTGAATTTCCCAAGATTTTAAATGAAGAAATGGGACATGCAATTAAATTTATGAAGTAGAAAAAAGCTTCAGGTAATGATGGAATTTATAATCGATATCTTAAAAGAAGCAGTTGAAGAAATGGAATTTTTTTGGCAAAATTATACACCAAATGTCTAAATGATAAAGATGTATCAGATGATTGGAAGATGGCAGTATTAATATTTAAAAAAGATGATAAAGAAGATATTAGAAATTACAGACCTATCAGTTTTTTAGCAGTTCTATACAAAATTTTTACCAAAATAATTATAACTTTTCTACAGCGAACTTTCGATTTTAACCAACCAAAAGAACAAGCTGGATTTAAAAGTGTTTTAATACAGTGTTTCACATGCAAATATTGAGAGAAGCTGTAGAAATGACCAATGAATATGAGTTGCCATTATGCTTTGGATTTGTAGATTATGAAAAGGCATTTGATTCTATAAGCATTTTTTCAACGATTAAAGCATTAGATCATCAGGGTATAGACCCAAGATATTGTCGTAATCTGAAGAATATTTATAAAAATGCAACAGCAACAATTAGATTACATAATGATACTAAAAAAATTAACATTGAAAGGGTATATGACAGAGTGACTCCATATCTTCAAAACTTTTTACAGCAGTTATTCAAGAAGTATTTTGTGAACTAAAATGGGAAGCTAATGGAGTATGAGTAAATGGAGATTACTAGATTTTGCAGATAATATAATTGTGTTTACAAATAATGCTTCAGAACTTAAGGAAATATTGCAAGAATTATCAGATGAAAATAAGAAAATAAGATTAAAAATAAATGTTAAAAAGAGTAATGTTCAATGGGTTTTGTCACAAGATGAAAATAAAAATTGATAATGATGATTTAGAAGAAGTTAACAACTACAAATACCTTGGTACAGATAAAAACATAATGAATGAAATTAATCATAGAATTAAACTTGATTGGAATGCCTTGATAGAAATAACTTAATATTAAAAGGAAATATACCTATGTGTTTGAAAAGATTTTAATAAATGTGTTTTACTAATTCTTATTTATGGATCTGAGACTTGGACACTTACAAAAGAGTAATACAGAGACTTGAGACCACTCAAGGAAGTATGGAGAGAAGCATGTTAGGAATAACAAAAAATGATGAAAACGAAATATATAGGTGAGAGAACAAACAGATATTATTGACATCATTGAAAAAATTAAAAGACTGAAGTGGAATTGGGCTGGACTTATTGTTAGAAGAGACGATAATGGATGGACACTTGAAATTTTAAACTGGATTCTAGAATATTGTAAAAGACCTAGAAAAGGACTACATGTGAGAAGGATGGATGAAATAAGGAACTGTGCTGGAATATGTGGAGAAGAAAGGCTAGAGATCGGAGAAGATGGTTTGAATTTGGAGAGACCTTCATTCTGCAGTAGATCGACAATGTTTGAAAATGAACGGAACATGTTTAATGACTAAAAGCATATTTTCAAGTTTTTCTTGCGAAAGCGCTAGAGAAAAATGTCTTTTTATTTCATAGAATGAGAGGGGGGGGGGATTTGCCCGAAGGTGTCTCTTATCCACGCGGTACATTGTTTATACACACATACATATATATACACACGTGCAAAAACATTAATGTTGTATGATATTAATGAGACTTTGTTTTTTAAAAAATTCTAATGATAAATGTTTGAGGCGGTCTGTTTTGCTTTATTATATATATGCACACATATGTATATGCTGACGGTATTAAAAATTTGATACAACAATCAGCAATTAATAAATTACAATAGCATTTAATTTTAGTTTTCGCAAAATTACCCATGCGATTAGCTTTAATGAAATAGGATTAATTTATGGTCCATTACATAATTAAACCTCAGAGAAATATTAAAATAAACATTTTTCTTTTTCAAAACTCATTTAATTAATGTTGGTCGGTAAAGATTATATGCATAAATTGAATAAATTGCTTACATTAGAAGATTTAATTTATCATTTTTTAAACTAGTTTTTAAATTAAATTCCTTAGTTTGTAGGATAAAATATTAAAAAAAAAGTGTATATTAATCGGTTCATTTAAAAAATTGGTTGATCCCAACCCTACTCTCTATTATACCCCCAAATATAAATAAAGCATATCCATTCATTGTGTGTCATAATTATCATTAGCGGCTAATTGTAAATGAGTATGACTCTTCCTACTTAAAAAAAGAAATAGTTAATGAAAAAGTAAAAAATAATAAAGTAGAAAACAAAGAAAATATTGGAATAAAAATTATTGTTTTAAAGGAAAAACATGGTTTCACAACACACACAACGCAAAGATAATCAATTGTGTAAAAGACTATAATAAGTAAACAATCAAATGATTTAATTGATCGGAAAGTTTATAAGAAGTTCGTGCGCTCGAAGTGACAGAACTGGGCGCGATTCATGGACTCTAAACTTCACTGCACTAAAGCATGTAGGGCAAGCCGATGCTGAAAACATTAAGGTAAACATTAAAGAAAATGGAGAGAGAATGAGAAAAAAGTAAAATTAAATTTGTATAACTTTAATTGATAAATGGATAATTGAATGGTATATTGGTTAAAAGCTTATAAGATGTTCTAATGCTAAAGTTGATAGAGGCAATTCACAGATCTCCCTCACCCTCATAAAATCACCAGCTTTGATATGGTAAGTATTTTACTCTACAGTACCAAATTAGTTTAGGGGATCTGCAGTTCAACATTGCAGCAATATTCAGGCCTTAGTCAAAATATGACATATATGTCTCCATCCAATGTATTTGTTGAGTATCTGACGTCATGCTTTAGAGCACCTGAAAAAGACTGGTGGTAATTAATAGATTGACTTAATAAATCATTCAGTATAAAAGATGATTTATATATACATATCAAAAAATATCATTATTAATATTTGGATAAATATATTTAATAGTAATGATAATTGAACATTAAACCAATCCTTTCTCTATCTTGTGAAAGACTGTGACAATGAAAAAGGATCAAGCAGTCAGTCTATTCAAATGTTTACTACATCTATCTATCTAACCAGCAAAGATTGTTCCAAAATGACTGAATAAATGAGAAAGCATAGTATGAGTTTCTTCACTGGTAGATGATGGTTGCGATATAAAGAAGTTGAGATGAAGAATCTTTGATAAAAACCAAAAACAGAACTTGGAAAATTAAACAATATTTTATTTAACTTAATCTTTTGTAATATTGAGCTTTTTTTTTTTCAAAATAATCTTTATTTGCACAAAAAGTAAAATATACATTGTAATATAGAGTTCACGTTTACAATTATGTCTGACACATTAAAGACTAATTAGTTATTAAATTAGATGATGATTACAAGATTAAAAGTAAAATTTTATGTTATGTTACTTATCTATTTAATATAACTTTAAGCAATTTATCGCAGTGATTGAATGATAGTTATTGAATTCAGACTATTAAGGTGTCAACAGGTGGCAAACAATAGAAGAACCTTCTAACATTATCGTGAGTAAAATGCAATTTGCCTGACCAAGAAGTTCACCTGCTGCTTTAATAGTTCAGAATTTTGACTCATTAATGATCCAATTTTTAAGACAAGTAGCATTTTCTATCTTTTCTTTGTAACCTTTTTTTATTGCTTTATTTTTTAAACTTTATTAATAGCACCTTCATATTTCCATCACTTTTTTTTTTTTAAACAAAAAGATCCAGATTTATATTTAAATAAAAAATGTCAACAAACATTTTTTTTAAAAACTAACTTGATTTAGCATTACTAGATGTGATACACTGATATATATATATATATTTAATGATTGGATAATGAGAATAATTGTTGTTTTCATAAATATATTTGATGTTTTTTTACCCGTCTATCTAGTTAGTATAAAAACTTGGTCATTGCTAACTTCGCATATTGTCAGTTATAAGTGTAATGTTTGGACACCACTATTTATTCTTTAATTATAATCAAATCATTTCCTTTATTTATATATATGCATAATTAATCTGACTACAACCTTTGGTGTATGCAAATATGTAAATATGCAAAGTTTTTGACTTAGAAAAGGCAATGATGGAGGCAGACACAGCAAATCAATATTCAGTTAAGATTTTGCATAAAGCAGTAAAAGCAAAATGAGTCACGTGAAAAATAGGTTTGTAGTCCCCAATGTTCTACTCTAAATATGATTTATGTGGGGCAGCTTTAATTATACATCTTCCCGCTTGCCATAAAAATGGATTTAGAACTGCAGTGTGAAAATGGCTGTCTCATAAAGTCACAGTGCTTTAATATTTATAATAGCAGTAATATACAAAACTAAGCCACCCACGAACCCCAAAAACCAAAAAAAACACACCCCACTCTTCCCCACATAAAATCTCCACCAATTAATCAAGGTTTTGACAACAACTTTAAAATCAGTCATACACCCCTTGCACTAACCGTCTCATCAATAACTCTAAAGACAAATAGAACCTTCTCAGATCCCCCATGTCGTCTACAGCATAATTTGCCACAACCCGGTTGCCGTGCCATTTATTTTGGAGAAACCAAGGCTGGCACAACCATCCGGACAGCACAACACAGATACACATACAATAGAGCTATAAAAAACAACATAACTCTTCAGCATTTTTGGAACACTCCAAGAAGACTGGGCATTTATTTGAGCCTTCCCACCCTAAAATCGTATGTATCGAGAAAACGACATTAAGGGAAGATCAGAGAAGCGTACTACATCAATAATAATAACTACTCCATCAATAGAGTGACACTGTTGACATTTCTAAACGTGGTCTAATTAGTCCATTTGATATGATTTGCATACACTTCTCCTGTCATTATTTAGTTTGAGCTCACAGTAGTAGAATATGAGGTAATGAATCAAAGAATTATTATATTTTGTAGTTATAAGGGAATAGTATATTATAAATAGCAGTAGTGATAAATTGTAACAAAGAAAAGATTCTTTGTGGTAAAGATTTCAATGTTTTTAAATATAGGTACAGAAAATAGTGCACACTTTTCTTGTCATAATTCTTTAAAGCATGAACAAAGCAACTTATTGCTAATTACTTGTCAAGATTTAAAATTTATCATAATTATTCATAGCTAAACTAATTATCTATAGTAAATAATTTTATTGAAACATAAATGGGAGGTCTATAAATTATTTTTTTGGAAGGCAAATAATTCAGTGAAAGAGAACTGTGAAGTGTTAAAATTACTTAATGCCTTTTTTTTGGTCTGATTTCTTAAGTGTACCAATAAAAAAACTAATAGTATTAAAAATTGTCTAGCCTAGGGTACCTGTATTAGCTCTTATGTTCCAACAGTAAATTAAAAAATTAGGAAAAGAAAGTTTATATTTCGCATTGGATGAAGATAAAACACCAATATCAGTAAACCACAATTTTTTCTTGGTAGAGACTAGGCATTTTGATAGAAAAAGTAAAACACAGTTAATAGTTTTTGAAAATAATGACATTATCTCTGTGAATTAGAATTTATTGAATACCTTCCACACCACTATAGCAAATATTTTGGTTAGACAGGATCCAATTTTAAAACAAATAACATTTTTTAAAGACTATATCATAATTAGCAATAAGAACTTAATATGGCTTGATCACTCATAAATGCAGATTGCAGAACAAATTATGGAAAAGTGAGATTAAAATGGTAGAAGTCTAAAATAGATTCTATTTCAACATGTTAAAAAAATATTGTTCCTTTTTACTCATATTAAGTTTCAATAGCTGTTAAATAAAAAACATAAATCCCAACTGAGTTTTCAAGCTAATTACTAACTGAGGTATGATTTTCTTGGTGAGTGGATAGGAATACAAATAATCTGCTTGGGAATGTGGGGATGAGAATATAATGCTTCTATTTAGTACTCATTGATTATGCAAGAGACTGAAGTGGAGTTGAGTTGGATATATTGTTAAAAGACATGATAATAGATGGGCAGTTGAAATTTTGACTTGAATTCCAAAATATTGTAAAAGATATAGAAAGATATCACATGTTTAGGTGGATGTAATAAGAAAGTGTGCTGGGTTGAAAATAGATTACACTTGGAGAGACTTTCATAACTGCAGTGGATCGATAATCGTTGAAGTGATAATGATGATGATTAGATGAGAATACAACAGATGTCTCTTGTAATAGAATAAATTGCTGCTTCTAAAGCAAAGATATATTAACTAGCTTAGCTAGAAACGGAACTTAATTGGATTTCATAAGATGTTGAGTACTGGAAGTGACAAAACTGTGCATGATCCTCCATCCTCCCAATTAATGCACCAAACCACGTAAGGCAAACTAATTAATTATAAGCATATACATTTACATATGTAAATGAAAAAAAAAAGGAGTCAGTGAAATAAAATATTTTTACATACAAAAATTAAACTCCAGTTTCTGAAATAAGGCTGAACTTGTTGACATATTGATAATGGTAATGCACATTTGATATTTTTTAATAATATTAATGGCATAAAAGTATTGCTGAAAAATTATTGATATTGCTATCATTAATCGTGACTTAGGTCCTATATAATATAACATAATATCATTTCGAAATTAACCGTATCTATTTAGAAACACTTTTGATTTTCGGTTTGACACTTTTATATTTTTATTATTTTTGCTAAGTTTTTATTTCCATTTTTTATTTTTCTACAACATCCTAACTTTTAAAGATTTTTATTTTTCAGAATTATAAGTTTTCAAAAATAGACAGGCAACATTTTATATATATACATAAACAAATTTGTTTATTAAGAATGAGAATCAGACGGCCTTCAGAATGAACAATGTAAAATAATTTGTGAGTTTTTAATAGTTATTTTTTTCAATTTCTTTCTTTTCTTTACTTCAGATTTATCATTTTCATAAGTAAAATGTCTTTTGCTTACTTTAGATCGCACGAATCTGAATTCATTTATTATTTTTTATTGTTAAAAACCGCAAATAAAAGTGTTCGGTATATTTGCTTTACATTTTTGTAATAAACACGACATTAACAAGTTAAAGAAAACATTTCACGATTAAAGTAATTATTTTTTAAAAGAGAAAATATACGTGCAAAAAACAACATTACATTCAATTGAAAAAGAAATATATTGGCAAAAATTATATTCAATTACAAAATTATAAATTAACGGTAATTACATAATTAGAAAATAAATGCTTATTAAAATGAGTCAAATTATTAAGATTGAAAAGATAAATATTAGTTAAAGATTTTTTTCCGTCAATCTATTAATAAAAATAGTTCCGCGATGAATAAATGCCCCCGTTTTAATTCCTCTGAAAAAGAAGAGGATTTGTGGATTTTAATATGGGGAATAAATTCTTTCATTCAGCATTAAACACATCACAGTTATTTTTTTTAATCTGGAGAGATCTCCTATCACTATTTGTCAATTGAGAAACAAAACATTCTAAACCAGTGGTACTCAATATGTGCTTCTTATTAAAGACTCTAGTATTGTCATTTATATAACGATTCAGTTATTAAACTGTTTTCATACTAATTAGAAATTTTGATTGCTAGCTTTATGGATAATAACATTTGGATAATATCAACTAAAATATGTGTTGTTACAATAAAAAAATATAACAATTTCCACGAATATGAGATGACATGAGCATGCCAGACATACAGTAATTAATCTTAGAAGCACTTTAGTTAAAACAAAAGGTGCAAAATCACAGGAAAGGAAAGACATTAACAAAAATATTAACCATACATATAAACATAAAGAAATGCTGATTGTGGTTTAAGAGGAACACACGTTATTATTAATAAATGACATTTGCTAATATTTAGTATCACAAAAAATAAAAGAAAAAGTGTGAAGAGAATATTTTAGTTGGACTTTTTCAAATTTAAAAATCAACTCCCACTATTGTTAAAATTGCTACTATCATTTCATTATTTAAAATGAATAATAAAGTAAAGATTTCTTTTTGCTAGAAATCTGTTTCTAATAAATAACATAATATATTAAAGAAAATAACATTGAGGCTTCTTTTTAAATATAACTTGTGATGCCTGAACATGTATATTTATGTTAATATAGTCTATTTACTAATCCAAATTAACTATTCAGATATTTTTTTATTATTTTGCTATTCAAAAATTCATAACTTTTTTCTCAAAGTTATTTATCATTTTCCTTCTTTTCCCCACTCTATCTCTCTTTCATTTTCCATATGTTTTCAAACCCTAAATATATGGCCAATAGAGCTGCTTTTTTTATTCTTAATTTATTTAATAAATAATCTTTTTTCTTATTGCTCATTATATCTGCAATTTTAATTTCCATACAACATCTTTTTTTTATTATCTTTCAGATCAACTCATTTCTAAATGTTAATCTTTTTTTTCTTCATTTTCTAAGAAAATTTTAATTTCCATACAACATCTTTTTTTTATTATCTTTCAGATCAACTCATTTGTAAATGATAATCCTTCTTTCTTCATTTTCCGAGAAATCTAAGTCTCTGTTAATATAAAGCTATTCGCCAAATACAATTCTTAGTAAGCCACTTCTCGGTATTTAGCTTATAAAGACACAGCTTTGTTAAAAGTCTATTATTTTCTACATTAATTACCAAACTTTCCAAGTTTTTGTTTTTATCAACTTAGTTCTATCTCAAATTTATTATATTCAATAACTCCCCCCCTCCCAATTCCCTAAAAAAAGGGGGGGGGGAATTTAACATCTTACCCAATTGCTATTCTAAAATTGGTTCTCTATCTATTTTCATTATTTTAATTATTCTAGTTCCAAGTAATCATAAATTTCATCAATACTACTTAGTAATCTGCTATGGTTACCCTTATATCAGCAGATAACCACATCATCAATAAATCGGATAAACTCTATGTCTCCCATTGCTAACTTCAAATATGTCAGTACAGCCCTCAATTAGCATTTCTTTAAAATGCCCAGTCGTTCACTTCTTTTTCTATCTAATCTTCTAAGCAATATACACATTTAAAAAAAAAAAAAAATTCTTACTTATTTAAAATATTAAATAAGTAAGAATACTTCTTTTGAGATCAATGAAATAGATATAGACCCTTTCATTTTTTAAAAAATATTTTTTAAAACTATTTAATCTAATAAATAAGCATTTATTCAAGACTATATTAGAAACGCATAAAATTATAATTATTATTTAAAACTCTTACATATCAAAGTACGTAGTAGATTTTTTTACTAACTTATTATAATTGTTTTTAAAAAAATCAATTACTTCTAATTTATAAATTACATTAAATACTTAATTGACTTAATCTTTTTCCAGTTTAAAAAAATCGCATATATTTTATATAATTAAATATATTTTTTACTATTGTTTATACAATTTTATTCTACTTTATTATAAAGTCAATTTTTTCTTATATATTAATTTTTCTAGTTTAGTTAATACAGATATAGACTTATTTCTAAATGTCAAATCACATATATTTTTCCTATCTTTTTAATTAATATTCCATTTTTAACTTATTAGTAGTAATTTTTGTAATTACTAATCAATATAAAACTTTCATACTTTTAAAACACTGAAGCTTAGTTTATTTATCATTTAAGAATCTAGGATGAAGTAAAAATGGATAATTTTTGTTTGTTCAATAAATGAACCATAAAAGGTAAAATAGACATTATTTACAAATGTGTTAAAATGATTCTTTAGAAATCTGATTTTGAATTTAGATTTAGTTGGTCGTAAATAAGTTTATGTATGCATATTTTATTTATTCAACATTTTCTGAATCATCTCACAACGAAATCAAGACTTTTTCTCGCTCATTTAGTCATTTTGTAATTAATTTTTAGATATTTATTTTCATGATTTTTAAAACAATACCTATCTCTGCCTTTGTATAACAAAT
Organism: Epiperipatus broadwayi; assembly: GCA_028023455.1. Taxonomy (NCBI): domain Eukaryota; kingdom Metazoa; phylum Onychophora; class Udeonychophora; order Euonychophora; family Peripatidae; genus Epiperipatus; species Epiperipatus broadwayi. Next base: position 1,227,794 of record JAQFVV010006267.1, on the reverse strand, counting down.
AGTATTAGGTACACTTCTATAACTCTGCTTCAGAATCATCTTGTGCAAATCTTGGCAAAATAAATTATAGATGATAAAGCTTTAAATTTACTTTCAGTTACTAGTATTCTGTCCTCATCTCTGAACTATTTCTGGCTTAAGACTTTAGCCGGTGAGGAGCTTGAAGCTAATGTAATTCTTATCCAGCAGCCACACTTTGTTTTTTCCTTACTATCAAACTAACATTTAAAATTCAAAAATACTTTAATAGTGAATCCAAGTCAACTTCTTTGTATAATTAAATAGATCTTACAGTAAATCAAGTTACATAATAGTGTATCCAAAAGAGTAAAACATCTCTATGAATGCTATAAATCTGAGATAACTAAAGTGTAATTATTGGAAAATACAGTTTACTTATTTATTAATACAAAATATAGTACTTTAATTTAAATAGAATACAGCATGATTTCTGTATCTTACATTTAATTTACAACGCCTTCTCTCTCTCTCTCCACCTTTATTGTTAAAAGGAGGTTGCCTTGACAACAGCTTGAGATTGTTGATTGTTATCTATATTGGGATTGTCTAAGTGTTGACTGGTTTCTAATAGTTATATATATATATAAATTAAACTAACAACTCAATGCTGGTTTATTAAGAGCAGACCGTGCTTAATAAACTAGCATTGGGTAGTTAATTTAATTAATATATAATATTAACCGCTAGGAAAGTTTAAATTTATATACATGACTCTATAACTTTTTTTATGTAAGCAGAACTAATGAATCCTAGATGATAGATTTCTAATGTTGGTTTCTAGTTATTGACGTAAATAGTATAAAAGAGAAAAACAAAAAATCATTAGATCCTAATGTAATTCACAACATGCTCAGAAATTGGTTGTTCTTCTATTTAGTGTACATTACTTGCTATTTTTTGTTTTTTATAAAAATCATTACTGATATTGAGAGGGAAGGAGTCATATTATCTAACATCATAATTTATATATATATAATGTATAATACCTTTGTATAGTATATATATATATATATATATATATATATATTGTGTGTACATAAATGTTAATTCATAACTAAAAGATCATTGCTTATAATATTTTTGAGTCATTCATATTCATATATATATAGTTTAAAAATATCTTGTATGTACAGTTTAAAAATATTTTGAAAAAATTCACTATATGGCTGCAATAAATGCTGGTCTGCTCTGTTTTCCTTCTATATAAGTAGACAACAAAATCTAGATAAATTGATACTTTGTTGCTATAAAACTATTTTATTTTATTGTCACCATATAATTTTCGGTCAGACTCAGATGGCACAGCAGGAAACTATAACAAATCAACATTTCTTTCAGGCATTTACTAATCTTAATCAAGACTTTCAGACGACCCACCACTCTCCACACTATCTCATAACACTGATACACTTGAACACATATATGTTGAAAAGATAAATAATCACCAATATACATATTTCATGCTAAACCAGAAATCATCAATTGGTCCAGATTACCATCTCTACACCTATATGCTATAAGTGCTCAGATATATATTAAGATGACCAATCCTCATACTTTAATGGACAGGCTTCAATCTATTCCACACTCCCAACTCTTCAACCGTCCATCCAATTGAAAATCTGATGAATTTGGATGGACGGTTGAAGAGTTGGGAGTGTGGAGTAGATTGAAGCCTGTCCATTAAAGTATGAGGATTGGCTATTTTAATATATATATCTGAGCACTTATAGTATATATGTGTAGAGATGGTAATCTGGACCAACTGATGATTGCTGGTTTAGCATGAAATACATATATTGGTAATTATTTATCTTTTCAACATATTTTTGTTCAAGTGTATCAGTGTTATGAGATAGTGTGGAGAGTGGTGGGTCGTCTGAAAGTCTGTGCTCATATACCCTATATATTACATATATAGACACAGGTATATAATAAGCCTGTGTGTTACAGTTGATCTTAATCAAGATAATTTAAAAATATACATACAGCAAGCAATCATATATTCACATATAAATAAATATGCCAATATATAAGCATATCTTATATTTTATTTGTAGTAACGTTTAATCAATTCTTTGTACTAACCTTTCAACAAATATAAATTAATTCAAATTTAAAGCGTTTTAGATAAATCAAAAAAGTAAAAAATAAAAAGATATTTATTTCTGCTTGAAATATATTCTGATTGATGACTTTAACCAAAGTTGGCTTGAATGGAATAGAAATAAAAAAAATCTTAACATTTTATTTTTAGAATGGAATTATATCTTAAAGCATTTTATAAAAAGAATTGAATAATCTTATAGTTAATTTGGAGATTCAATATATTTATTAAAATTTTAGTAATGAATCGTGAATGCATTTTATAAAAATATATTGTTAGAACATATATTTAATCACATAACATAAATGTATGTGTTTATCTGGATTCTTTGGACTAACAATTCGAATGATTCTGGTATATAGTTTATAAAACTGCTTATATATATATATAATTATAATTGAAATAATATTTTTAAACGGTTTATAAACAATTCAAACAATCTTTAAATCCGCAGAAGTACTTCTGCGGATTTAAAGATTGTTTGAATTGTTTATAAACCGTTTAAAAATATTATTTCAATTATAATTACAATATTATTTTTAATTAACGGATATTTTTATTTATTTTACATATATATATATTAATTATCTATTAATTAAAAGTGAATGTTAAATAATAAATGAATACTTCCACTGCCAATACAAGATATAGCATTTAAGAAAGAATAAAATGAATCCACTTATTCTTTCCGAACCCAAATGTTTATATATGGGCAAATCTTAAGTACTGGCAAAGAAAGCGTGAAGATAGATCATTCACTCGTAAAAGCGCATGTGCAATAGCTGTAAAAGGCTGATATTTAATGTATTTACAATCATAAACATCGCACTATATAAATAAATGCTTATTTACATATGTTTAAGTTTCATTTGAAAGTGACGTTTAGTAAATTCTAAGTAATTTCGTCAACATCATTCAGTCAGGCAACGCGAACTGTAATTTAAAGTGAATGATCTATCTTCACGCTTTCTTTGCCAGTACTTAAGATTTGCTCATATATAAACATTTGGGTTCAGAAAGAATAAGTGGATTCATTTTATTCTTTCTTAAATGCTATATCTTGTATTGGCAGTGGAAGTATTCATTTATTATTTAACACTCGTAAAAGCGCATGTACAATAGCTGTAAAAGGCTGATATTTAATGTATTTAAAAGTGAGTGGGAAAAAATACTATTCACAAATTTATGTTTTAGTTATATATGAATATTAATTTATGTGATTGTTAAAATATTTTGTTTTCTGCAGAGGATAAAACAATGAACTCTTTATGTGATGTGATGTGATGCACTGTGGCTTCTCCTTATATAGAGTCAGGAATCTCTCAGCAACCATGCCCAGAGAAACCTGTTAGCCACTTTGAATCCCTTTTCATTCCCCACCCCAAGATTTCCCACATTATTTTCTACCCTACTTCATCCCATTTCCACAACATAATCTTTGTCAACTCCATGGCTTTAGATCTAAAACTCCCTTATCTTTTCCCAAACCCAGCATAAAAACCAATAAGTCACTTTCTGTATAATCACTTTGTTCATATTTATTTTTTCACAACTCCATTATTTGTATCCTTTCTGCTTTCAGGCATTTACATTTAATTAACAGATGCCTAATATTTTCTATACCTTTCTTACACTGCTTGCAGACTAAATTACCCATATTTTTTCATTTACATGTATATCAGTTTGTTGCTAAAGATCCCATTCGAACCCTAAATAGTAAACTACTTTCCTTGCTATTATCATAAATTAACTTGCACCCAATATTTTGTTTACTTCTACAAATATTTAAACTCTTTTTACTCTCCATACTAGCTCCCCATATCTCCAACTTCCTATTTTTTATTAATACATCTATTCTTCTATCCCATTCCTTAATACTAAAACACTCAACAATTCTCCTAACACAACCATACCACCTTGTGTATACATATACAACACCCTCTAGTATTAAAGCTTTCTATATTCAGATAAAAAATAAAAAAAATAATTCACTTTCATCTTGCCATCTAAGGTCTAAGATTATATAGATAGGCAGATAAATAAATAATAAATGCAAGAGCAAACTTCAAATCAACTAAAATGTTTTTCTACCTTTATTTGAATTTGTTTATATATATCTTTCTGTAATTGTTCAGGACAATTTTCTTAATATATAAAAAGAACCAAATTGAAAATGGCTGCCACTTTGTTATCATATTGTCAAATGAGTGAAAAGAGTGTATTTCTCTTACTATAATAGCATTTATGTTTAGATAATCTATTTAATGTTATATATAAATACAAGGTAGGATTAATTTCTATTCATTAAAAACTCTTGCAGATTAATCACTCAATATCAAGTATGTAGTATTAATATTATAGTGTTGATAAATATATAAACTCTTGCAGAGATAAATCTTCAAAATACTAACTATGTAAATGCAGTGCCAATTAGTGTTAGGGTCAAATGAAAAATAAATTGACTTTTAACTTGCCACTTAATAACCCTGTAGATTAGACAATATTACTAACAAGAGTGAATTTTTAACAAACCTGGATATTTTTGTAGCTTCATTTAAACCAGCTTATTTTTAAATTTATAAAGTATGTGAGTATATATATATATTGAAATAATATATTTCTTTGAAATATATTTCATTAGTATGTAGATTAAGAAATGTATATAAAATAAATGTTATTAATTTAGAAGCATGGCATCCTTGATATTTTAAAATATTATATTGTTGTTATTATTTGAAGGCATTATATACTCTTTTATAAATAAAAATTGAATTTAGTAAACTATAATGTAAGAAGAAATTCAATTGGTGAATTTAAAAATATTAATTGAAAGAATTGTTAATTATTTATTTAAATATTCTTTTAAATTGACTGTAGGTTTATTTACCATTCTATTGGCATGTAGCCGAGAAAGATTTCTTATCAAGAAGATTGTTTTGATCATGTGAATAGGATTATTGGCTGTTGAATTGAAAAGAAACCATTGAATTTTAAACTTTCAAAATGAATTTTTAAATAAATAGTTTTGCCCAACAATTTGGGAAGCAAGATTCAAATGGATAATCTACTTCTTCACCTTTTCATTTATCATAAATAGGATTACTTCATCATCATCAACTGCTGTAAAAATCATAATTTTTTCAGTATTTTTATTTAGATATATTTATGATTTCAAATGAAGCACCATTACAATGAAAGTACTGTATCTTTAATTTGAAGAAGGTTAACATTTTCTACTGGTAAATAAGTTAAAATTCCAAAATAACTTATAAAACTTTATTACATATTTTTTAGTATATAACAAATTGTTTTTCATAATAAACATTATGCCAATATTAATTATTATAAATTATCAATTCTTAAATATTTTATCGATCACTATATGTTTAGTATCAAAACTATATGCAAATAATATTTTCAAAATGTTTTGACACATGAAAAAAGAAAAAAAAAGATTGTTTAAATATAATAAATATTTTATATATATGGGATTTGACTGACACTGTATGTATTAGCAACTTATATATTATTGATATGTTTAGCTTGATATTATTGGTTAGTTCTAATTATAAATTTGCTATGACTTCATTTTATAATGACTTGCTTTTTGTAGTGAATATTTTCTTAAACATGGGTAATGTTTATATCTTTATAAATAATATGACTATTATGATGAATTAATATTTAAATATTTTATATATGGAGTTTTAAGAATAGTAGTAATTTCTATGCTGTTACTTAGAATATTATAGTATAGAATTAAGCTTATATATAACAGGGATTTTACCCATTGCTTAGTTTTATAGCCCTCAGTATACAGGGTACTGTTACTAGGTATTGAAATTAAGGATAGTTTGGTTGGTTTTTTTGGCAATGTCTCAGATTAATAATCATATATGCATTTGTTGATTTTGATGTATTAATTTAGATATTGGTAGCTATTACAATTACATTGTTATTTTATTTTTTTAAATAAATTACATGTTTAATAATAAATTACTTTGTTTCTTTTATCCTTGACTATTATTTGAATTATAAAATATAAAATATTGATATGCCAAATTAATAGGTGTCCAAATGTAACTTATGGTGGGCAAACTTGTCTTTTACTTCAAGACTTATAGTCAAGCATTGTTAGCCAAGAGATCAGTGTAGCTGCCTTGCAAGCAAGCAGTTGGTTGAAGACAGTTGTTGGGGTTCACCTCCCGGCCGATGGTATGACATATGGAAAAAAAAAGAGTCATTTTATAATTTATAGTTTCCCAACATTTTTGTGTGTGACTTTTCTGGTAAACTTTCTTTGGGTATTTTTTATATTAGTCAACAATATCAAATTACAATTTGGATATAGGAAAGAAGTCTAGATTTATTATCTAGTGGGATCTTCTAGTAAAGTTAAATATGGAACTATTTATCCATTATAATATATATTAAAAAACAAAGGTCTTCTCAAGTCTAGATTTATAAGAGGTAGTTTGTCCCTACAAAAATTAAATTAATAATAAAATTAATTAAAAATCTTCATTTTTATTATAAATTACTATAATTCTACATAATGTTATTAATAAAATACTTTTCTCTGAAAAAGTGTTTGGTTAATCTACATTATAAATAATGAGTGAGTTTTAATACTATGGATATGATTATGAAATCGATACATTTTTATTACCTATCGTTTAATAAATTTTGTGGTCTAATATTTCAATTATGTAAATAGTATTTAAAAATTTTTAAAATCATTTCAGTTATTATCATCATCACTTTTACTTGCATAAATTGCTGCAGAGCTACGACTTTTACATTCTGTATTTCCACACCTTATAGGGTTTGTTTGTTTTTTGCAAAATAATATCACACCAAATTCTTTTTAAAATTTTTATAATATATATACATTTTAAATATTTGAAAAAAAAAAGATTGTTCAGAATTAGAAGTTTTAAAACTTGCTAAGCATGCTTTTGACTGCTAGAACTAGAATCATTGCATTCATAATCTGCAGGATGCATTGTAAAATTTAAATAAGGTGGACATTATGTAAATTACTAATTTAAATATTCCACTTTTTAGATTATGGAATACTATTTTCTTTTTTGTTGATAGAATAGGAGTTATTGGAGATGAACCATACCTCCTTTATTTTGAATTTTCTAATTATCACATTCACAACATACAATGTTTACCTTTACTGAGTCCAAAATATGGCTATATTTCTGCTTATGCTAAAAAAAAAGACTTCTGTTCAGAATTATTCATTGCTCATTTATATAGGTATTTAAGTTGTGCAACTTTAATGCTAATGTTTGTATGAGACTCACTATAATATACAACCCTACAAGAAGGATTGCTGCATCCAATTTTATATACTATTTGGGGAATTTGATCCAGAGTTAATTCATCCTTAGTGTTGTTTAGCAGTCTGTTTAAATTAGAGAAAGTTCTCAAAATAATATTGCATGTGTTAGAGCATATTTTTTCCATTTTTCATAAGAGGTAAGATATATAGGGCAAACTTAGGCAAGGTATTTTTGTCTGCTTGTTGTGAGGATAATTGTTTTATTTCCCTGTAAAAAAAATTCAAATATTAATTAAAGTATGTGGTTGTATTCTATTTTGCATAGATGTTTGATATAGACATTGATATTGGTCTTTCAATTTAAGAAACCTTTAATACCAGCTAATTTATGTATACTTGGTGTAAGATTGAGGATAAAATTTCTCCTGGATTTCAAAGGGTTTGATGATTATCATGTAATCTAAATTATCATTGTTTCATTGGATGTATAGAAAAAGACTACTTTAGCAACAAATTATTTATTTGTAAAATTAATTATACTATTTATCATTTCAGACACAAACAACCAATCAGGTACATATAGCAAAAAGCATTATTAGTAAAGTCCAGAGCATTGGAAAGAAAAAAAACAGAAGATGGTATTTAATAAAATCACCCAAAGATTTTTTTTCTTTTTTTTTAAAAGTCTACTTTTGTGAGAAAAGTGAACATTATATACTCAAAAGTGATGGCAGTCATTTTGTATTAATATGTAATTATTATATGTCCTTAAATAGATTTAAAATGATCAAAAAAGTACATTAAGCTAGGGCAGCAAAATTTCATTTGAGCCAGCCAATATAATCAGTGGTGTTGGTCCTAGAACCGAAATCTATTAGCTTGATACACAGAATCACACTAAAAGACTTTTTAATTAGTTTTGAGTGAAAAAGTGGCCCAAGAACACATTTACTGAGTGTCAAAATTGGGAATAAATAATTGAGGAAAGAAACAGTAGTAAAAGAAATCATTAACAAACATATTACTAAGAAAATACTGGTTGAACTGGAAAAAAAACATTTTTGTAAATATGTCACACAAAAGAAAATACAATCCTTATTAAGAGAAAGAATTACTAAGAATTTTAACTAATTTTTTTCTTGATATCTATTAATAAATTATGTAATATTTTGAGATCTTTTTTGTCTTCATTTTTTCCACTGTTTTATTTTTTATTATAATATTTCCTTTTCCTAAAGCTATAACCTTATTTATTTTATATGTAGCTGTCAGTAAAGTTTTATAAAAATGAAATAAATAGTATACTAATTCATTTTCTAAAAAGTATCTCTTATAATTTAAAGCACCTGTTAAAAAATATATGAAGTTGGAAATTGATTTAAAGTTAGAACTCAAAATCTGAATTCATCAGACATATTCAAAATATGTCTTCCTTTTTTTTTATGTTTCATAGCATCGGCCGGGAAGCGAACCCGCTAACCCGGGACAACCGCTTGTAAGGCAGCTGTGCTGATCTCTCGACCACAAACGCTTGACAAAATATGTCTTTTATGTGCAAATAGATGCATAATTTTAAATAAGCACATTTCAGTAATTGATGATAAACTCCAATTTGTGCAATAAGAAAAGTAGAAATTTATGACAAAATTTGTTGGAATTCCATTATTGATGTTTTATATTACTCTTCATACTCTTTTATATTTATTTTTAGCTTATTATTTGAATATGGTTATTAAAAGTTTGTATAAAATATGATCTTATTTCAGGTAAAACTTTATTACATCTGATCAAAGGCAAATTTATTTTCTCCACATACTTAAAATCATTAATCAATATTTTTGCGTTTATTTCTTTATGTTTTAATTAATCCATTATAGTTATTTTATGTCCAAATGCAATTCATCTTTCTTTTCACATACTCCTCAAATAATAAACCTTTTATTTACTTGTTTTAATAATTAAATAATTTGTCTTTCAGGACTCATATGATGTTGAGATTAAGAGCAACAGAATTGAATCGTGATCTGCAGATCTGGCAATCGATGGATTTTAACATCTGCCACCTACTGGATTAACCACGCCATACAGTGCCAATTTCAGTCAATTGCTTTTTTCATTTTTTTCAAATACATAATGCATCTAATCCATATAAAAACTATAATTCGAACACAGCATTAACAATTTTTTTTTAGATCTGATTTCTAAAGTTCATGTAATAATTTTCTAATCTAATTAAAAGCTGTTAGACATTACCGTTTTCAGTCTAATCACTTTAATTATTTGTTTTTATAGTTAATCAATTTTGAAAATATTTAAAAGCACAATCCTGTTCTATGCTTTCTGTTCAATGTTTATTCTTAATCATTTATTTTTATTTGAAAGTGTTTTGACTCTGAATTTTACAAACTATGAGAAATCTACATAATATTTTGTTGATCTCATTATCAGGAAGTACTATTATCCATAATCAAATTTAACACAATGAATCATCTATCTTTCAAAGTTAACGACATCTTTATCACAACAATAATGAAGAAAATAGAAAATCAAAATATCCTTTGTACATCACATTTAAATCACAAATATTTTCTGTATCATATATACATTTTTAAATAAACCTTTTTCCTTCTAATATCGTATATACTTTTTTTTTCAATATATCCAATAAAACAATCTAATTCACCTTTTCATTAACTCATGAAGATTAATAAAACAATATTTTCTTCTTTTTCTATATATTTTTCAACTATATATTTCACATCTTTACTTTATATACATATTCTCTTTACTTTTCTAAATCCAAAATGTTCTTCAGATAGAAATATGCCTTTTTAGAAATTCAAAATAATTGTACAATCATATGCATAATTTGTTCTTAAATCATTTCTTTATTGGTTATTTTCTCTAATGGGGTATTAATTGTTAAAAAAAATCTAGAATCATTCTTTTAAATTATAAAAAAATATATGTTGTGAATATCAGACATTTTTCTTTAAAAAAATATCACTCCCAATGAAAAAAATAGTTATTATGTGTAAATTAGCCATTTTATATTTTTTTGTGTGTAGTCTTTTATATTGTGAAATTGTTTTGTTTTATGAACTTTTTTATTGAATTTCATTTTTTTTTTTCCTCATGTGTCATAGCATCGGCCGGGAAGCGAATCCACTAACCCGGGACAACTACTTGTAAGGAAGCTGTTCTTGTAAAGCTGCAGAAACATTATCGCAATGTTTTACTCCAACTCTTTTTGATTAAACAAAGTCATAATGAGTTAAGTAATAAAAAAATAATTTCCAAGCATTTATCATCTCTGCCACTAAATAAATAATAATTTGTAAAGAAGTCAAAATAGTTTATTTTACTTCTAATGAAGACATAAAATTACAATATTTCTGAATAATAAACAGTAGTTAGAATATTTGCCTACCATTTTAATAAACTTAGATTTTATTTTAAATGGAAGTTGGAATTTCTGTAAACTCTTTTCAGGTAGTTACCCCAAACTTGCCATTCAGTTATTGATTGGTAAAAATAAATACAACACCAATAACAATTCTCTCAAACTCTTATTAAACTCTAATTCATTTTCATAAAAATAGTTGTTTGCTTCCTGCATCTCTAAAAACTAATAGAAATGCCCCCTACAGTGAACCCTTTAAAACAAATTAACTGCTTATTACAAATTGTAACTGTAATTTCAATATTTTGTGCCATCTCTTGGCCATTTTTGGTTGCATTTTTTTCATTTATGACCATTTTATAGTAAATTTGTAGCATAATTTAATATTTTAGTTCCAAAAAGATCTGCATTTGGCATTATTTTTTTAAAAAAACAATCGATTTTTCTTTGATGTGTATTGTTATATAGTCTTGCCTTCACAGCTTTGGCCAATGTTCCCCAGGTCTTTTTAACTACCAAAGACAGAAATCAAAACAAAATATTTTATGCATTTATAATTGATTTTGAATATAAATAAATATATTTCATGTAATTTTTTATGTTCAAAATTAAGATTTTTACATTAATTTATCAGAATATAAAGTTTGATTTCAAAAATTTTAAATTTTAGAAGAAAAATAAGCACGGAAAAGTGAATTATTTGCATATCAATGAGATTGGGGAAAAGTAACACAACAGCATCTTTTTCATAAATATTCATGTATTTTATGAATATTTTTTACACTATATTGTCTAATAATGATTATTTTTATACTACATTATCTAATATTGTACCTAGATTAATATTTTGATTTAAAATATTTAATTTATATTCAATGATGTAATTTCTAAGATACGGGGAATCAGTGGCAATTTCACGTTGTAATTGGTTGAAATATAATTCTTTTGTTTTTCTGCAAGCCGATTTTCTTACATTTTTCTTATAATTTTCTTCAGTTATTAACATTATTTTAAATTTTTCATTAAATTTAACCATTTTTAAATTAAAATAATTTAATTTTTAGAAGCTAGATTATGATAATTCTGATGATTAATATAAAAAAATTTCTGAATAGAAGTGATCTAGAAATGTTTTTGATGAATGAAATCACTCAAATTTTTATTCAAACTGGCCAATAAAAAAATTGGACAGCCCAAGGAAATCATTTGCTCTATCTTTTGATAAAACTATATGTAATTTCAAATAATAAAATGATTGTCTTTGTTTATTTATTTGTTCTAAAATGATTATTAATTTCTTTCTTTCTAATATTAACTTTAACTAGAATTAATATACAAACAAGATTAATTCTTTCCTTAATCAGGACTCAATACTTTGCCAAACTAGAAGTATGTTTTCTTTATTGTTAGTAATTGTGAGCACAACATTTAAATTCATTTCTATATTTCATTTGAAGCTTAATTTATTTACTAAGAGAAACAAATAAAATATGACCAATTGATTTAATAATTCTTTATTTACTGAGAAGAGAAAAAACACTACTGTAAAGCCCTGATATATGCTTTATTATTATACACTACATGAATTACACCTAGTCTAAAAAATGTAAAAAAGCAAAAAAATAAAAACTTTACATTTTGTAAATTAAATCAATTTTATGATATTGTAACAGGGATTTTTTTTCTCTTGGAGCTCTATATGCAATTTTGCAGCTTACATTGAAAATATATATATTTTTAGCTTCATTTTATTATTCATTTTAAATATAATGTGATACAATATTTCACATAAAACTTTTTCCAACCATGAAACTAATAAGTCTTACAAAATTTAAGTGATAAAATAAAAGTTATTGATTTATATTTTAAGAAATCTGACATTGACTTCTTTTTAATTTTATAAACAAATAATATTCTAAAAAGTCATATTTGACCTTTTTAAATATTTATAAACTGATTTGTAAATCAGAACAATTTTACCATAAATATCATCCACTAACTTAGTATAAACATTTTTTTAGAAAAAGAAATTATTATTTTAAATTTTTTAAAAAATGCAAACAAATGAGATTTTTGTTAAATCTATCAAATTCTGCTTTAAAATCTGATATTTGCAGGCTTTTCTCAGCATTGATGTGAACTAACACATTCTACCAGGTGAATGATATGTGTTCTTTTCATAATTAAGTTTCACCTAATTAAAATTCTAAGATAATTCTTCTGCATTTCACATTTAGTTTCTTTATCTGTTATTTCCTTAGGGATGATGAGATGAAGCCACACTTCATATTAGTTTTTCCCCCATTAGCACCAACCACCGGTGATAAACCTTTATACTAATACTGCTCATCTGGACATTCAGGCTTTTGAGCAACTCACAGGTTCAGATCCTAGATTATATGCAAGATTACGAATTAATAGTAGTTTTCAAGCAGGAACAGGGTGCCTTAAAGATACATACCAAATTAAGTTATTGTGAATACTAGTTTTAATAAAGTAGCCATAATTTAAACATATGATTGTTACTAGCAGCCAATCTTATCATGAATAAAGATGACAAAATACTATGGTCAAATGTTAATCAATCATTTTTAAAATCCGAGTTTACACTATGTATATCAACTACAGCTTTCTAGAACTTGAGATTAACTATTGAATGACATTTATATTGGATTTCTGAAATTGGAAAATTATTTTAAATTGTAATCACAAACTTGTATCATCAGTTATTCATCTCATGGATTTGTGTAACATGACAATTTTGTTTTTATAGTAATTAACCATTTAGATATAACAATATACACTTAATAAAATCATGAGTCAATATTTGTATAACACATGATGTAAGAATGTAAATTTAAAGATTTAAACCAAGACAATAAAGCTATTGAAAAAAATCTGATATTTGCATTATAATAATTACAATATTTGAAGATATTTAAACACTGTGTCATTTCTGCCAGACAATGATGGTTAAGTTTATTAACTTCTATTTCTAAAAATAAAAAATAAATAAATGAATACATTGAAAGTGCACACATGTATTTCTTTTTACTTTAAATAATAATCAACCAATTAGTATTTAAAAATAATCAAAAATATTTTATAAACTAGCAAAAAGTCATATATTTTTTTTAATTCCAAAAACTTTGCATGAAAATTAGACTAGAAGGAAATAATCTAGGCATTTTTAATCATAAACAATAAGTTCTAAGTTGACTGTTCAATAACATACTAACCACTTCAGATTTTTTTAAATTAAAAAATCAATGAAGGCAACCTCATAGAAAGTGGTGTTTTAAAAATATTCTGTAATTCTAAAGCAATCATTAACTTCAAATTCAGATGAAAAGGTATAATTAATAAACAAAGTGATTAATTGCACTGAGCCAGCTGGTGGCAAAATACTTCCAGAATAAAGTTATGCAGTAGTTTACTTGTACTGCAATTCAGCACCATAATTCTGGCAGTGTTTTTCTGAAAGCTTCTTCAGTGCAATTAATTAGTTTACGTTTATTAATTTATATCTTTTCATCTGAACTCTAAGTCAATGAGTGCTTTAGAATTACATATTTTCATGAAAAACATTAATACATTGAGATTTACATATTAAAAAATTTATACTAATATTACTTACAGTAACATTAAAATAATAACATAAAGCAGAAGATCTATGGTTTTTGAAAGTAAACAAGCATGTTTCCTAATAAATCTGAAAGTTATCAAATTAATAGTTGCAGAAAAAGAACTAAAACTTTTTGTATTACACCAGAAAACTTAAGGTGTGAAGAGTTTAATAAAAAATCTGAAATGGGTAATGGTAAGTATAGATGACCATAAATATTCCAAAGTTAATAAAGACTTTTAAAAAATTACAACAACTATAAAGGCCATAGTTTTTTGATAACAAGATTGCTATAACATTTCCATATGAAGAAAAAAAAAATCATACAGAGTGTGTTCAATGGCAATGAAAGACTGACATTTTATTATTCATTTTGCTTTAAAAAATAGAGATACAGTAAAGAAAGTTTATTATTTTTATTTTTTGATTGAATGTGAATGAATGAACACAATACTGTAAATATATATCTAAATGTGCTTTCTCAGTATATCATTGACAACTACATTAGTATTTAATACAGTACTCTTAATTTATATATGCATAATATACAGATGATAGTGTCTGTGTTGTATATGTGAGTACATGAAAGTACTGTACATTTGCAGTTCAGTAAACACATTCTATTGTAATCAATGTTTATTAATAGAATGCATATATGCAATGTTTTATGTATGCAAAGGGGTCTTGAACAAAATATATCAGGTATGGAAGTTTCCACTATCATTAATTTTGGATCTCTTGCATTACTCTATCATTGAGCTAACTGCTTATATTTTTAAAAAAATAATATATAAACAGATATATAAAAGTAAATTGTTTTATAATGACTCTTGAATATAAATTATTTTATAAAGAATCACGCGTCTATCAGTAATGTTTAGTGATGTAAGCTCACATCACAAGTAAAGTTTATTCATGACCTACATAAAAAATGGAAGGAGATCTGTAATTTTTACACTGATGAGCTAGTTACACAAAATTTGAGACAAGATATGCACTAATAAAGCTAGGGGGAACGGCTTTATTACACATATATAGGTATGTGTGTGAAAAGAAATGATAGTTGCTTGATCATAGTTCTTTATGTTGTGTGACTCTTCATAGTCAATAAACCTTTAATAGATCATTTGAAATACATTATTATTTTTAGCTAAAAAGAGAAAAAAATGTTTATCAAACTAGACTTTGTAATATTTATTAATACGTAATTAAAATTTCTGGCAACAAAAAATATTAGATATTAATAATTAACACGTTCCTAAACTCTTAGTAATTTATGTAACACAACCAATCTCTAAAGTATATCCTGTTTTAATTGATGCATTAAACTTTTATCAAGTAATGTTGTGTAATTTTTAAACAAAGAAATTAGTACATTCTAATCAAAATTCAATAAGCGCATGAAAAAAGGATAATTAAAAAGGTCTTCAAATACTAATCAAACCATTGATTACCTGGGAGCCGTAGGAAAATAAAGCTATTATGCATAATGAAGATAACACGCAATAAAAGAAGAAAATTTAATACGCATTTAATAATTAATGTGACAAATTAGTCTATTTAATTTTCTTCTCAAAATTATAAACAACCCAAAGTTAATTTTTAAAATTATATTTTATATTAATTGTTTAAAATGTAATTAAAGGGGATTTGAACACAGACTATCAACCTTCCTTCAACTATCCACTCCATCTTATATAATCGATACACATGACCACACACATGTGAAAAGGATAAATTATCTCCATTATATGTATTTCATGCTGAACCAGCATTCATCAGTTGGTCCAGATCACCATCTTCCACACACACATATATATAATCAGTGCTCAGTTTATATTAAGATAGCAAATCTTCAAGCTTTAATGGACAGGCTTCAATCTTTTTCACCCTCCAACTCTTCAGTCACCCATACCATGGAAAATCTGATGATGGAATACTCAAACATTTGTTGATGCCAATATTGTTGTCATATGCATGTTGACCTTAAGTCACTCTGGCCCCTTATACCTATCTATCTATCTATCTATCTATCTATCTATCTATCTATCTATCTATCTATCTATCTATCTATCTATCTATCTATCTATCTATCTATCTATCTATCTATCTATCTATCTATTCATCCATCCATCCATCCATCCATCCATCCATCTATCTATCTATCTATCTATCTATCTATCTATCTATCTATCTATCTATCTATCTATCTATCTATCTATCTATCTATCTATCTATCTATCTATCTATCTATCTATCTATCTATCTATCTATCTATCTATCTATCTATCTATCTATCTATCTATCTATCTATCTATCTATCTATCTATCTATCTATCTATCTATCTATCTATCTATCTATCTATCTATTTGACTTTAATATATCCATTAAAAACACAGAGGAATGGCCAGAATTCAGGCTGAATCTGTAATAAATTAATACTAGTATATTGTAAATATTAAACTTCCAAGATGTAAGTAAAAAGGATATGAACACAGACATTCAAGATTACCTTTTTCACATGTGTGATCATGTGTATTGGTTATATAGAATGGAATGGTTAGCTGAAGGAAGCTTGAAAATCTGTTTTCAAATCCCCTTTAATTACATTTTAAAGTTCAATATTTACTATATACTAGAATTGATTTATTACAGATTCAGCTTGAATTCTGCCCATCCCTCTGTGTATTTAAATGGGCATATTAAGGACAAATATATGAGGAGTCAGAGTGATTTAAGATCAACATGAGTATGACCCAATATTGGCATTAGTAAGGGTTTGGCTATTCTATCACCATAATTTCAATGGTATGGATGGCTGAAGAGTTGGAGGGAGAAGATTGAAGTCTGTCCATTAAAATTTGATGTTTTATTGTATTAATATAAACTGCACACTGATTACATATGTGTAATGGAAGATGATGATCTGGACCAACTGATAAATGCTGGTTCAGCAGAAATACATATATTGTAGATAATTTATCTTTTTCACATGCATGTGGTCATGTGTATCAGTTATATAAGATGAAGTGGATAGCTGAAGGAAGCTTGAACATCTGTGTTTAAATCCCCTTTAATTACATCTTAAGGTTATTGATTTATCATTAATTATTTAAGTAAAATCTCCATTAACAAAATATATATGAAATTATGAATATATTTAATGGAGGACAGCACTTGCTTAGTTTATATTTGATAACGCATTAAACTCTTCACCTTAACAAAATTTGCTGTATAATTTTATGTGATCAGATATCAAGAGCCAAATATTTTTAAGTTGTGTAAACATTTTAAATATGCATAATGCAGAGAAAGACTTGCACAGTTTAGTGAAGTAGTGAAGTAGCAGATGAGGTCAAATCCATGGATTATATCTTCTCTCAGTCATTTAGGTGCTAATACTTTTATAAACTCGAGCAATAAATTATTTGATTATTTATTTATTTAACCAGATGCATATAAAATTAATAATCATAACTTAACTAAATATAATTAAAATGGAATTAACTACTGCTTTATGTAACATCAATAAACTATAAAAAAGTTTATTCTATCATTATTGATGTTACATAACTCAATGAGAGATACTGTTACTTCCATTTCAATTATATATAGTTATGATTATTTATTATTACATTTTATAAACTGACTTTCCATTTGATATTTAGAGGTTTTTAAAACTGGAGATTCTACTTTGACTTTTGAGAAGTGTTTTCAGATTATTCTGTATATGAATTAAAATAATAGACAGAATTTACTCTCTTATTTAATCTATGCCAATGAACTAAGTTACTTAACAACAAAATTAAAAGTTAGATTAGTATCACTGAAAATTAAGAAGTAAGTAAAATATTCCTTGATAAAAAGATTAGTTTAGTTTTGGTTTTAGTTTTTTGAGTTGGCAGTAATTATAGCTGGCCAGAAGAATTGGCTAAGCAGAGTAGTCCAGATCAAGCCAGAAAGATCCATAGATTAGAGGTAGCTAAAGTCAAAACAGAAGAAGGCACCTACTGGTTCACTATGAAGAAGTTTAAAAGCACCTAAAAAGAAAACTCACTTCTCCATCTCTATAGCTTTAAATGCGGACAAGACAGTTTGCTTGCCTGAAGTCTGTCAACTCTAGACAGAAGGGAACTGATCAATGCCAACAATTAATCTGATTATACCTTTCATGATGACGACAATCATAAAAAAAACAGCTCAACAAGTGAAAGCTTGATGAAGAAATTGGTATATGTATGCTTCTGTTTATCTATACATGCAGAGAACCATAGATAAACATATTGCATCATATAAATAAGTGAATTATTTTAATATTTCTTAAAATGACATTTTAACCTACAATTTAACATAAAACAAATGAATAATTTGCTTGAATCACATGTATAAAAGGAGCAATCCACAGATGATTCTATATGTATATTATTTAAGAAATTGTTTTTAGTAATTCCTTAAAAATGACATTTTAAAAATACCAGCAAATAATTTTGCTGGGATTAAAAATAAGAAAATAAAAATGTATAGACAATTAAAAAAATATTATAATTGAAAACAACTTGTAATCATGAGACATATATAGAGTAAATAAGTGAAGCTTATATATTTAATTTAAAGACATTATAATTAAGAATCAAGAATAATTTATTGATTGTCCTAATGTAAAAAAAGATTTCCAAAAAATCTTTTAGACTAGAAAAAATACTTTTTTTTAAAAAAAAAGAAAGCTATAATAGATTTTAATAGTTGATGTGAATTTTATATACTCTTAATATTAACTAAGAAATTAATTATAGAAAGTATATTTTAAATAACTTTATTTTGTCAAATTAAAATACATAAATGTCATTGTGCACATATACATGCACAACATATATGTTAAATCAATAATTAATTATGTGTTATAAAAATTAATGTCATTTATTATTTTGACAAATTTAAATTTGTTATGTTAAATTAATCTATTGTATACATGCAGATTACATATATGTGTTGTATATCAGAACATAAATGTAAATCAAAATGTAATAAATTGAATTTTATTTTTATATTAATCAACACATATAGCTAAATTTTAATCACTTATTGTATTTTGTATGATGATGGAAATATATTCATGTACTGCACATCTGTGTGCAAATATCAATGCATGTCAGATAGATACTTATATGTGAATTTTAATCATTCTTTTTATTATTAAATGTCATTTCAAATGTGTTCATTTTATATTAAGCCATCTGTTTATATGCTGATTGAGTATTAAATAACCCTATATGAACATATATGTAAACCATAATAGGAACTTGAATTTTGTATAGTAATCAAGTAAGTCACAATGTAATATTTTTTATTATTGTATGTTAATAAAAATCAGAAGGTTTAATTGATATATGTATAGCCTTATTCTAAAGACACTAATATCATTTTTTATTGTTGTTAATAAACTTGTATTTCATTATTAAAATTATTCCAGTGAATTTCAATTCTAAATATTTTTAGGATATTATGTATATCCTCATTTGGTCTCAGTAACAGTTATACTTTTTTTGTTCTCTGAGCTAGATTCATGCTTAATGGTCTGATTATAGGAATGAAGAAGTATTTAGTGCTTAAGGGGCATCCAGTATGATTGATATATCCTGGTTGATGCAGAGATTATATTTTTTAAAGCCTATGCACCACATTTTATTTTAATTATATTAGAAATTAAGTTTATAGTTGACCAGTACATTAATGGTACTAAGTAACCAGAGCATTGATGATGATCAGCATGTTTTAATATCCCAGCATTATTGTTTTATTATTAGATATCTAGATGGATTAGCACTGGAGTTTGTACATCCCAAATTATGTTTAAATAATTGCCACAAGCTGGAAAAGGCTAAATAATTGGCCTGGTCTGCAGTAGATCCATTTCAAATCCAGTCACAAGATTGACTGTTGATTTATTGTATTGATTTCTTTGATTGTTGATCATTCATGATGATGACTAGTTATTTTGAGTATTACTTACTTTTACTTATTATAATGCTGGTTGATGTATAATTAATTTTAGTTGCTCTAAGGAGTTAACTGGGCTGATCTCACAGAGTGATCTTTCAGAAATGATCTCATGCATCTATTTTAATATATAACATTTCTTATATATCTGATAATATAAACATGACTTTAATTTAAAAAATGAATTTTAAATTTATATTAAATTTCATTATTTAAAATATTTTACCATAACCCCAGGTATTACCACCTAGATTACCCATTCCATTATAATATATATATATATATATATATTGTAATGTTTTCCCGTCTTGCTGCGCCTATATATGCAATAAACTGTGCGAGTTGATCAAGTTATGCAAAAAGAAGAAAGTTTCGTTCCTATCTCTAAAAAAACATAACTATATTTCCTGATCAACTCAGCCTAGAAGTGTTATGAGTACAATTGTGAGCTGAATCAGTTTTTAATTTATAAATGAGGGCACCAGAGTCATTAGACTCACTGATTCTGCATCAAACATATTGTAACTTGTAAATTAAAAAGAAAAATGCTTTTAAAAAATCAGTATTATATTATATCATAACTAGAATTATTTTTTTTGATATTATTATTCCTGGAGCTTATTCAAAACATATTGGCAAAGGTAAATTATATTTTCAAATCTCACTAAACTAATATTAATACATTTAATAATAATCATTAATAACTATTACTAATAACGTACAAGGAAAAGTTGGTATTAGCAATAAATATTTTTATTCTAACAAATTAAAATGTTTAACGATAAATTACTAATTCAATAAAACTGAAGAGAACACACACTAATCCAGATACGAATCCATTAATAAAAAAATAACAGTTAAACAATTAAAAAGTTCTTGGTAAATAAGAGTCTCTTGAACAATAAAATTAAAGTCTTTATCAAGATTATTTTAAGCTTATTTTTAAGAATGGTTTGTTGACAATTTAGTCACAATCGGGAATAATGAATTATAGCTTACCGGTAAATTTAGCAAAAAGATTGTAGATTACTATGCATAGTTTTTCTTGAGTTAGAATGAGCTTGTGGCCATTAACTTTAAATTGTTCTTGGTCCTGATTCTAAAGACTAGTCACAAAAGCTTTTCTGGGTTTGATGGTCTTCATGATGAACGATGTCAAAAGCTTCGGTCTACTCCCGCATGAAGAATTATTTCATTGTAGAGTGGTCATGGATTTCATAATCCAAGAGCAACTAAAAGAAAAGCAGACAATCCAAGATGTTGATCAAACTGGCCTCTTTCTTTTTATACTCGAGGTCCAGTTTTCAGACTTCTGTGCATACCTTTTGTTTGTCAAAAATATACATTAATAATCTTGTTCATTCTTTATAAAATTTACATTACAAAGTCTTTATTTTTTTAGCATAATTTTACCATCTTTAATTAGCTAAAATATTTTTCTTTTAGCTTATCTTTTTACTTTTGGAATTCTTTTAATTTATCTGGATTAGTAATTTGTGTGTCTTTTGTTCTCTCCAATTTTAACTTTTATTTTTAATTACATAAAAAAAAATATGAACTACAATTTTAACTTTCATTGTACATTTAAAAAAAAAAAAATTATATTAATCAGAAAAAAAATCAAAAAATGTTTTTTTTTTTAAAAGATTGCTAAATTTACTTTTTTTTTTTTTTTATCTTTTACCAAATGCCAATATTTTTGTACCATATATAAATAAATGGTACAATATATATATATATGTGCATTTTTTTTATATTGTGATTTTAAAATATTTTCCAGGATGCAAACTGTGCACTAGACTTTATTATATAAAAATACCTCTCATGCAGTACACACTCTTTATAAAATATATCGATTAGTTAATTATTATCTGCAAAAAATTGAATAACAATTGAATTTTGATCTGGGTGATTTAAATTTTTAGTATTATCAATGCCAAATGCAAACACCACACTGTTACTACTTAATCTAGTAATCAAAATCTAATTCAGTAATAAAAAAATCAAAGTTACCCAGTGATTATCTCTCTTTCACTTCTGAAGAGGCATTCCACAGAAGTTTGTAATATCCATTTCACTGTTTACAACAACCCATTAATTTAATGCAAACATGTCTGCTTGAAAATAAAGTCTATCATCTTGGCTAAGTACTCAAAAATTTATTTCTATTGATGATGACTTCCTTGTTTTTTAAAAGTGAGATCAATATTAATGTTATTATGAAACGTTTTGAATAATTAGCACTCACATTTAAAATTTATTGTTTAGTGGCAAGTGGTAAAGAAGCATTCTCTATTATAGGTATTTTGAATATTCTCTGCAATTTTTTTTTTGATACTCCTCTTAATCTCTTTAAAATTAAGCCTACAATTGAAAACTTTTAAAAAAAGTTTCTCTCATTCTCATTGACTTTAATAAAAAATCTTCTATGTTATACTTTTAATACTTTTAAATTATTATGTAAAATAGTTGGAATATCTTGAATAATAACCAATTGTATAAAACGAGTAATATGCTACTAATATGCAAGTTCGTTTAATGCTTTTTATATCACTTGTTATTGCTAAACTTCTGATTATCAGATGAGTTTAGATCTTAAAGGAAATATACAGTTAGGCTAAAATTTATGTAGCTATAGTAATCAATTCTTACCTAAAGTAATAAATAAATAATTATATAATAGAATATATAATCAGTTAGTATAGCTACTAACAATTAGTTACTATTTTCAGAGTGATGATGCATTTTTAGTAGAATTAATTCATGTGCAATTGATTTGAATCTTTTCTCTTAAGTTATTTATTTTCATCCAAGTTAAAAAAGTAAAAACCAAGAAAGTGATTACTGGATTTCCTTTCCTTGATTTAAATTGTTAATTTAAATGAGCTCCATAAGATAGTTAAAATTTACTTAAATTTCTCTTTTAAAATTTCAACTAAAGACTTTCTCATCAAGCGTTGTTAGCCGAGAGGTCATCGCAGCTGCCTTGCAAGCAAGTAGTCGATTGCAGACGGTTGTGGGTTCGCCTCCCGGACGATGCTATGTCACATGAAAAAAAAGAGAGAAAAAAAAACTAAAGACTTTCTCTTCTTCAGATATAAGTTTTCTCCACTATGAAAATAAAACTTACATCATCTATTTGAGATATGGATTTATATTGGTTGCCTAATGTTGTAAAGTTATTAAAATCTTTAATTAATACACCATAGTTTTTATCCACACTTTTCAAATTTTATATTAAACACAAAATAGTTTAACTATGGCCAAATCTTTTATTAAATTTTATTTTAGTGATACTGTGACTAAACAATGGCCATTTCTAATTTCACAAGTTATATATAGCAAATATATATCTTAATTGAGCTTTAAAGTTTATATTTGTGCTAAAGACAATCTCTCGTTTAGTAAATAATTAGTAATAATCATTATTGTATTTATATAAAGTGTATGATGTCAAAAATGTGGGTTGAGTTAGTTTGACACTTGTAATTCAAAATATAATTATTAATAGACATAATTCTCGAGCTTTTTATTATGAATTCAATAAAGAGTAACTATTGACTAAATTAATTTTTTAATTAATTTTTGGTTAATTAAAAAAAATAGAATATTTTGTCGCTAGGATAACATATGACGTTTGAGCAAATGATGCTTTTTGAAAAATTAAGTGTCCCTATTTAGATTTTTTTTTTTTAATAACTTGATAATGTTTTTATAAATATACAAAAAAAAAAAATTGGCTTATTATAAGAATAATATTTGTTCGGTTTATTTGCTTTTGTTTTTTTATTATAAAAAACATTCAATAATAAAAATATATCAATATTGTTTTGCAAAGCTAAAATAGAAATTGTTGAGAAATGTAAAACGCACACAATCTTTTTTTTTTTTCCAGTCATTTTTTCGGTAAACAATCGGATAAGCAGTCGTTTATCAACTTTTGCATAATTTAACAAGTATATTCAATACACACTTTTATTACTCGTCTAAGTGATTTAAAAAATCTAGGAAAAACATAAAGCTGATTTTAAATAGTCTATCAGAGAGTTAATGTACTCCTACAGATTAACCATGAAAATGTAAATCTTAACAGGTTAAATAATGTCTGGATGGCCTGGATTTAAAATTTTCGTCCATAATTTATCTCTAGCTAGAAATAACAAAATAATTATTTGCTTATCTATAATTAAATATTCGACTGGATTAGCTATAGGATTTCTATCTGAACAATAATTATAACGTAAGCCCTAAATGTATGTCTATAATGAAAGTTGCATCATATTTTGTTAGTTGACCTTTGTGTAGGGTTAAGGAAAGTTGGGATAAACGCATAAAATCCATTGAAGTATTCAATCTTTTCTGAGAATCAATTTATTCTACAGCTAAAAGTAATCATATAATTATTTGTTCGGAATGGCTAGCTACTTATTTAAAAATATATAGAGTTTTTGGAAAATTATCATCTGCCGAAATAAATCTCTCTGCTATATTCTGGATTTGAACTCATGTCATTGGAAATTCCAGATTAGTATATTTATATTAAACCATGCAGTTTTAGTCAAACATAAGATATATAGCAATTTGTAAATAACAAGCAATTATTTACGTAGCATTTATTTTTCAAGTTATCATATAAGTTTAACAAAATATAAACACATAAAGCACTTAATTCAAGTTCCACACATTCACAAACACACGTATATTTAAATAATGAAAAATACTATATATAATTTCAATTTCAGTAATGTCAATATATCATTAATTCTAAAAAAAATCCATTGACGATTCTTTTTCTTTTTAATGTGATTAATGAGTTTCTACTAATTCAACTTAAATTATTTTTTGTTTCAATCAGACTTAATTAATACTTGGACCTAAGCAAATTCTTTAATCACTCACTTTATTCAAATGCCGACAAGATAAAAACAAATAAACAATAAAAAAAAAAAAAAGAAGAGAGATTCACTTTTTACAAAAGAACATTAGGATTAGTCGTCTTTGTATTTCAAGGCAAATTTAAGCCGCTTCTGGTTTTAGTTAAAAATATATATTTGCAGTGACATTAATATTTTAAACAAAATTACAGATGATGATCTCACGGACATGCAATGTCATTAAATGTACATGAAGTCGCTTGAAAAGATTATTATGGCGTCTCTGATCAAATTTATTCAACTTTAAGAAGTTTCAATGCTGTTTTTTAATTAGAGGCATAAGCTTTGCTACAGAAGTAATTGCTTATTTAAAAAAAGACTTATGATTGAGAGATTCCGCGGATCGGATAATTATTTTTTGTGTTGTTTCTCAAATAAAACTCATTAATGCTAAATGTTTACTTTGTATAAAATACGGTAAAATCAAATTTACACGTTGCAAAAACTATATTACCTAAATGTAATATTTAAAAGTAGAGTTTTTTTTTTTCATTTTTCAATTGCCTTTAAATCTGACATGAAATATTTATTTTAATGAGTATAATAATTAGTTATTATCTCTCATAGCAGTAACCTGGTTGATTGAGATATAATGACATGCGTGGATTAATGCAATGATAGAGTATTAGACTTTGGAGCATAAAGTCTTCGTCCAGACTTCCGGTTTGGGCACTTCCGGGTACTCGAATTTCTTTGAGATATAATAAGTATTGAACATGAAATGCTATTATTAGAGGAAGCAATTGTATATATTTTTTATGATTTAAAAATATTGCATTAAAACTAAAACAAAGCGGTAAACAGCAGAATTTAAACCTTATGTAAAACCACATTATGGATTCTGTGCCTAGAGTTTAAAGTCTTCTTTACTAAAGTCACAAATAGCTATCAAGTCTAAATACTTTGAATCCTCATGAGCAAGAGACCATAAATTTAAACCATTATTTTCACATGCCATACATTTTTGTGTGATGTATTTTTAAACTCTTAAAGTCTGAAAATCATATTTCAGTTAAAATAAATAATTTTAATATTTAAAAATTGTAGTAAAAAAAAGTCTTTTGATCTTATTTTTTTCGCACACAGCACTAGTATATATATACAGATTTACATAGTTCTCACACTAGCGAAGATGAATTTATTTTTCATTATTTCTGACACATAATTTCAAGAATTTGTACTACTTCTTATATTATCGGGTTCACTCTTTCGCTTAGAAATCCAGAGATTGACAATATACTTTAAGTATCATTACTAGCATAAATGATTCTAATTCTTATATGTATGATATAGCTTTAAACTTTAGATAATACATTAAATTGTGTTAAAAAGTAACAAATAAGAGGAAATTATAAGAAGCTTGATCAAGTATATCACTAATTTGATTACTTTTAGTTGTTAAAGTTGCTGCGATTTTTAGCAAAATATTTAGTAATTCTAAAATCTTTTTTCAATGTATAATAAATAATCATTATTAAGAAGCACTGACTTAAAATAATAATTTTTATATAATCAGTAATGTTTCTTTATTAGTCACCTTTAAATTATCACGTTGTTTCACAAATACATGTGGAAAGACAAATAAGAAATAAATAATGCCAATTATATCTCTTCTAAAATATCTAAGGCTTACTCTGATAAACTTTAAAATCCACAGTTTAACCTATGCATATAATTAAATGATTGAGTACTACTTTGCCATGAAACAAATTTTTAGGTCTTTAATGCATCGTGAATATAATCCTACATTATTTGTATTTATATGTTGGACTATTTGCATCATCTAATATGAGCATTGAATGTCTTTAGAAAAAAACAAACTTTATTTAAATATTCCAAATACATTCAACCACACAAGTTAGTATGTGTGCTATTACTAACAGTTGAATGTATTTGGAATATTTAAATAAAATTAAATTTTTCTAAAAACATTCAATACTCATATTAGATGTTGGAAATAGTCCAACATATAAATACAGCCAATCATCACAAACCTTTAGAAATCCTACATTATGGTTGACATTTATAAATATAACTCATTTATTCAGATATCTTTAGCTTCATAGTCAATGCATATTTATCTAAAATAAACATCTACCAAGTACATCACCAGTTGGTAAACTTATGCATAATTAAACTTACTTTTCATAATAATACTAATTCAAAAAGATGGTCATTATTGGTCTGACTCCATTTTTTTTAACAATAAACTAACTTAAATCAATGAGGGGGTCATTTTAAGATCTAACCTTGATATACAAAACTAATACTTCACATATGAACCAATAATCTAAATAACTGTATTTATACAAACAGATTACATTTTAAGGTAATTTCTGCAATGGTTAAAAGTTGATCTCAATCATATTTAAAAATAATACTGTTTATCTATTTAATTTTAAATTATAATGAGTATGATTTTTCTTTTTTCTTATAGCATCATTTATTTCATTTCTTGGACATTTCATGTATATCAAACATTTTCCACACAATGTAATTTACTCATGTACATATTGTACTCTATTTAATTTGTTTAAATTTAAATATCATTTAACTTACTAAAATATTATAAGAAATAATTTTTTTCTTTTCTTTTATTTAAATAAGACCTTTATATTTTTTATACTCATCTACATACTTAAAAAATGATAGTTTTTATTTTTAAATATGCAATACCTCTTTTCTTCCATAGCATAAGCTTGTGGTTAAGTACCTGTAGAGGTCCCTACTATTGCATTTTATTCTCGAGGTTACGGCCTCAGTAAATATTAATACAAACTAAAGTAAATTAATTCTATAAAAGAATCCAAAGTAAATTTTTGTTTTCTATATTCTTTAAGCAAAATTAAAAATAAATAAATTAAAACTTCATATAAATTAAATGGCAATTTCAATCATTTCTTTTAACTCCATTTAAAAGAAGAAATCAACAAATCATTAGCTTTCTGTTTCATCTTCAAATAATTAATGTAGAATACATATTGAACCAGATGCTTTATCCACTTCAAAAGTTCCATCAGCAAAATTAAAAGTAATTTTTTTATTATAAAGTTTTAAAAGAAAACTATTTAAAAGTTTTCTTTATTATATTTTTTTATGTGCAATAACACACATACTCATTTACATGTTAAAATTCTTTGATTTTTATTTTCAAAAGATTTTAGTTTAAAATCTATTTTTTTTATCTATTTGTAAAAATATTCTAATTTAAAAGTTTTAATTTTTTGGAAAAAGCATTTTAATTTTGAAAGTTTTGATTGCATTCCTGGTTCTTTTATTTTTGATTGTAATCTATTTTAAATTTATTTTTAAAAAGGAAAGCCAAGACTTAGTTTTGCATTTACTTTTTCTTAATTAATCTTGGATAAGATAGGAGCTCTGGTCATATTTTTTTTAAAATTAAGATTAAGTCTGAGATAGAGATTTTTCCTGGGCAAAAACTTCTAAATAAAGATGACAGGAGATAAGAGTGCACATAAATAGCCTTGGAATTTCAGACTACTATTATTCTACTTCTCATTTTTATATTTGGCTCATTATGAGTATTGCTTCACCTTTTAGTACACTTCCGGTTATACTTATTCTAATTGCCATGCTGCTTTAAATTTCAAAGATTGCTGTCCATGTCTGGAGATCATTGTTGCTAATATTATGTTTCTACTAACTGCTGATCAGAAATACTGCCCAAATCAGATTATTGACTTCTAGTTGCTAAATAGCTACCTTTTCTGAAGAATGCTAAAATTACACACCATGAGGAATCTTTTTTACAACCTGCAGTGCTAAATCAATCCCAAAAATGAACCCTGGATCCTGAGTTGTTCCTTCAAGATCATGTCATAAAAGCCTAAATAAGAACTGATCCAAAGCTTGTCTCCACACTCCCTACCAAAGAGATATAAATCCAAAGCTTCATGATGGACTCAAGTTGGAAAGAACTTTTCATATCCTGCTAGAGGAAATCTGATGGACTTTACATCAGGCTTCCAAGGTAAAATATTTTCATATTCTAACCAGGATTTAAATCTCTGTTAAAGTCTCATTTTAATTTTAAAATAATCCTGTATTTATTATAAGTTTTGAATATTCCTTCAATATTTTAATTAGTTTATGTATTTTCTTATTATTGTAGTTAAAGTGTGTATTGGGATCTTAGTTTTAAGATTCCATATTTTTAATTTATAATCCGAGTGTATATTGTGAATTTCTATTTTTATATGTTTAGTGTTTTTTTTTTATTCTTTATACTACTAACCTTTGATAAATGCTTTGGCAGGCATTCATAATTTTCTTTTAACTCACCTCCCTTTTGTTATAATTAGGCTTGGTTTTTTTCCTGCAGATTGGCAGTTTATCGAGTATAGTGTTCTGTTTTTCCTAGTTCTAAGATTTTGTTTATTTTTATTTATGATTACATAAAACTGTAACCTTTTCTTGTTATGTTTTCTACTCTTGTATTGGAGTCAATCTTGATAATCTTGAATGTAGTTATCATGGGATGATCTGCAGACATATGACATTCTTGGTTATTATGTTCCTTTTCCAGACCAAGTAAAGCTCATCTGCATTGTTTTGTTGTACTCCCTACAAGATTCCCTTTTGTTTTACAATCTCTAAATGGGAAAGCTGGCTATAGTTTTTATAAATTGCTAGCAGGAAGATACTATAAATCCCTCTTTAAATCATAGGTGAGAAAACAAAGTTGTCTGCCAGGGTGTTTAATGTTCAATTCTCATGTATACCTTTGGATAAATATACTAGAGAAATCTAGGTCAAACATTATATTTTCGTTTGCTTGAGATTTCATTTTTAGTTTGAATTTAATAAATTATGAAATTATTTAAAATTATCTTGGCTGGCATTTGTCTCTGTATTCTTTCCTCAATATGTCTGATCAATGTTAAAGATCTATTTCTCTGCCTGGGTCTAGCTGGTAGCTTTCATCATCATTGTTAACTTTTGATCATGGTAAATTAAATTTTCTAGGTTGTTAGTGACCCAGTGGCACCCTCGGTAATCAAAAGAAGTGAATAAGTGACCGAGATGATATATAGGTTAAATGTAATAAGATATAACTAAATACAAAAGATAATATATATAATCAAAGGTCATCATAAAAAAATTGAAAATGTTCTTTATGTAAGTCTGGTTTATAAAGTTTTTTTAAAAAATAACTCTTAGCACTTACATATATATATATTATTTACGAGAGCTTCCAGAAATAAATAATACTATGAATTATTTTATCCGTGAAAATATTAGATTTGATATATATATATAATACAATAAAATATGTTTAAGTTGCTGTTCTTTTTACAGCTTATTGCGAGGCTTTCAGAATTCAACCGACATTCAATGACATGTACATCTTTTAAATTTATTTTTCTTTTATTATTTCTTATTTTCCAAGGAAAAACTAAAATCTCACATATAAATTTCCTTTACACATGGAATTTTGTTTCTCTGGTATATAATTTGCTTAATGAAAGCTGTTGAATATAAGCTTGCTGGTTCATCATCAAATTTCTTCAGTTGCATAGTGAGTTGCAACTTTTTTAAAATAGTATTTCAAGTTAACAAATGTTGAATCCAGATTAGACTTTAGGCAATCAGGTGTTTCTCTTTATTTGAACCACTTAACAATTCAGATCCAAAGAGCAGTTTTAAAATAGAGTTCAGAGTTAAATCTGCTTACATATGTGATTAATTTCTGTTTTTATACCTTAATGATATCTGTTATCCCTAACATTAAATACCTTAATTACGTTTAATTACAATAAAACATTTTAATTACCTAATTCAGTGTGGCTTTCAACCTTCCTAATGCCGTAACCCTTTAATATGGTTCCTTATGTTGTGATTATCACCAATCTTTAATTTTGCTACTGTTATAAATCGAAAATGCATTTTCCAGTGGTTTTATGTAACCCCTATGAAAGGGTTGTTCGACCCTCAAAGGGGTCGCGATCCACAGGTTGAGAACCGCTGACCTAATTGATTACATTTTTTATTTAAAGTATATTCTTTATCTAATTATATCCAGTTTTCTTATTCTATTGCCTCCAAATATAAAATATGCAGCCTTAAAATTAATCATTTTAATATCTTTATTGTTTTTAGTTTAAACAAAAACTTCATTTAAGATCTATTTTTTTAAAATTTATTTTGTTGTTTTTGAAATAAACACTCCTACCAATATAAATTCAAACATTCACTCTTTTAAGTACATTTTTTAAATTCTAATTTTCTGATGAAAAACCTAGCTACACTATTTTAGTCTATTAGAAATTACTATTATTATTTAGCTTTTTCTTAAAAATAAAACCCTTCATATTTTAATATTTACATTTTTATTTATAAAAAAATATAAAATATTATTTTTCCATAATCTCTTTAATACAAAATTTCTGTACTATTTTTTATTATCCAATTTCACAGTTACTGTTTAACAAACTCTTCCTATAGATAAACTGTACATATGACCATGAAATAAATGACATTCCATATATATATATTGAAACGTTTTTTGCCCATCTGACTAGGCCTGTTACACATAAAATGCATAAGTTGATTAAATTATGAAAAAAGAAGAAAGTTTCATTCATATTTCTAAAAACATAACTATATTTCCTGATCAACTCCACCTAGTAATTGTTACAGTTTACGCTATCGACAGAATCAGCTTTTATTTCTTTTATAAGGGTGCCAGGATTCATATAAGAATCCGCTGAAATCTGTCACATCATGTCTCAAAAAGGTCAGCATAGCTGCCTTACAAGCAAGTAGTTGGTTGCAGATGGTTATGGGTTCACCTCTCGGCAGATGCTATGACATATGAAAAAAAAAATGTTTTTAAAAGAATCGGTATCATATTTTACTGTAACTAGAATTATTTTCTAAATATTATTATTCCTGGAGTTTAGTCAACACATATTGGCAAAGATAAATTATATTTTTAAGTCTTACTAAACTAATATTAATAAATTTAATAATAATCATCAATAATGTATAAATGAAAAGTTGATATTAGAAATAAACATTTTTATTCTAACAAATTAAAATATATAAAAAAAACACATTATGATTTAATCAATTGGAAAGATTACATGCACACTAATCCAGATATGAGTCAATTAATAAAAAAAACAGTTCAACACTTATAGTTATTAGGTAAACAGGAGCCTCTTGAAGAATAAAAATTTAAAGTCTCTATCGGGATTATTTTAAGCTTTTTTTTTAAAGAGTTGTTTGCAAACTTTGTCACAATTGGGAAAAGTTAATCTTGGCTTACCAGTAAGTTTAGTGAGGTCACAAAGCTTGTAGATTACTATGCATAGTTTTTTTTTGTGGGAGAATGAGCTCAGCCATCTGTTATATGTTGATCTTGGTCTATTCTACTGGTCGGTGATGAAAGCTCTTCTGGTGTTCATCTTTAGAAACTATGTCAGAAAAAGCCCCAGCCCACTCCAACATGCAGAATCATTTCAGCATAAGGTGATCCTGGATATATTCTTTTGTTATCCAGCACCAACCAAAGGAAAAACAGAGAAAACAAGACCCTGATCAAACTGGTCTCTTCCTTTTTATATTCGAGGCCCAGTTTTCAGACTTCTGTGCATGTTACTATCATGGCATTTTGGTTCATAATCTTGTACATTCTTTGTTATTTTTCAATTACAAAGTTCTCTTTTTTATCAAGTCTTTTGGCCATCTTTAATTACCTAAAATATTTTTCTTTTACTTATCTGGATTAGTAATTTGTGTGTCTTTTGTTCTCTCCAATTTTTTTTCTTTTATTTTTAATCAGATAAAAAAAATATGAACGAAAAATTTAACTTTCATTGTACGTTTAAAAAAAAATTATACTAATCAAAAAAATATATAAATTTATTTCTTTTTAGCTTTTATCAAATGCAATACATTTGTACCATATATAAATAAACAGTACAATATATATATATATATATTGTAACCCAGCAATCGATCAGTTATCTTATGACAATCAAGAGCCAATATTTTGGGCAAGCCAAAAACTCAACAATGTAACCCATACAACGTGTCAGTGGCTAGCAATCAGAGGTTACATGAACAGACACCATATAACATGAATTTTTAAAACACCAGAATATGAGTCCTCTTGTAGACAATACCATGACTAAATATAATTATTAAAATACAATGGTCTTTTTTAATTTAAAATATTTTATCTTAATTCTTAAAATATCTTTATCTCAAATATAGATTCTTTTTAATTTTATACATCTTAATCTTATGTCTTAAAATAATCTCAAATATAGATTCTTTTACAAATTTAAAATATCTTGATCTCAGTGTTCAAATTCAGAATAAAATTTACTTGGACAAAATGTTAATATTATTTACTTCTTAACAAAAAATATGGTGGTTATTATTGAAGCTAAACATGGAATATTTGACATTTTTCTTAATTTATTTTGGAATCTTAGTATTTTTAAGAAAGTAGAAATGAAATTATATAATAACAGAATGCTCAAATACTTAAGTAATGCATAATTGGGACTTGAAAAACATTTCTTAATACTTTACAATTATTTAAATATAACAATTTCACTTCTACTGATTATAAAATTCAGAAATCTTATATTTTCTTTTGCAAATTTGAATAAGCAATATCAAAATACTATATATAGTTTTTTCATTACAATAATTAAAAAGTACTTCTTTTTATTGTAGTCTTAATATTTTTATAAAAATTCATCATTCCATATTTGTGCTTGACATAAGTAGATTGGCTATTTTTAGTAGCAATAATTAGTCTTAATAACTAATTAAAAGTTAATTAAAACATGCCAGAAATAGTTTTATAGAAAAGCAGAATTTAACTAATGTCAAGTAACAATGAAATAACATACTTTTCCTATGTGACTTCTATTTTCCTTTGGCTTTTTTGAAAAATATTACAATTTTTTTTTTAGCAGGTACTGTTCTATTATCTCATGTCACCCACTTGATGGTGTTGATGCTATGCAA
This sequence comes from Epiperipatus broadwayi, assembly GCA_028023455.1. Taxonomy (NCBI): domain Eukaryota; kingdom Metazoa; phylum Onychophora; class Udeonychophora; order Euonychophora; family Peripatidae; genus Epiperipatus; species Epiperipatus broadwayi. Next base: position 1,193,404 of record JAQFVV010006267.1, on the reverse strand, counting down.
AAACACAAAAATATAATGTTACCGAGCCGCTGGCATAAAAATTAATTTTTAATATCTTTATACATTAATGTATGTTAGTGTATCTACAAAATGAACAAGTTCATTTATTTGTTATTTAGTTGATGATGTGGAATATATATATATATATATATATATATATATATATATATATATATATATATAATGAGAAGTTGGATAATAGAAATTAAAATAAGTTTGAAACAATTTTTTCATCAAATTTTACTCTCACCCTGCTATGTAAGGTGGAACTCGTTTGTAAATAAATTAGACAAGTTATATTTATTATATATGTATACTTAATCAGTATTAATTAATTATGCATTAGAAGGCCAATAGTTATATACACATTTTCTAATTTAATCTTTGAAATATAGAGGTACTATGTGATCTTTTTCATAGATTTAGATATTCAATAACAGTCAGATCTATGTGCATACATAGTTCAGTGATGATAGCTATTAATAATTACTCATGCTAAGAATAAAAAAATGCTAGTATAATACCCACATTGAAACTAATTAAATGTCTTTAAGGAAAAAGGTTTTTTTTATTTATTTCATAATGGATTAATTCTTTTTTTGAAACATAGTAACATATGGGATGGTATACCTATATATTAATGTTAATAAGGTTATTTGACTGTATCTGCAATACTGTACTTCTTGGTATCATGTGTCTATGTTTTTTTATTGCTTTCCAAAATACTTCATTGGCCAATCTTTAAATATTGGAGATGCCTGAAGTGAACTCTTCCTAAATAGGCAAACCAAAAATATGGACATAAGACACCAAAGCATGCTGCATTTCTTAACCTGAGTCACACTAAGGCTTTCAAAACAAACAGGATTTTGAAGCTATCAAAGCAGGTTCTCTTTTGAAGAAAACACTTTTTCTGACAGAAATGGGACTTGCATCTGAACTGCAAGATGGTTTTGGACATCTCCAATCTTATCATTTTGCCACACACACATCTCTTGGAATGTAGGAGTATGTTGTTCTGTAAAAAATGCACCACACCAGCTTCTGTGTATGGCAGTTGGCACAATTTGAATGGTTAGTTTTGCAGTCAACCATTTTATTTGTCATGGACATGTTCTCAAATGTGAACTGGTCAATGTCTTGCTTGCACATACCCTTTTCAATTTTTTTGAAGGTTTCATGTTGAGTAGGAAAGCATGGTGATAGCTTACAATTGTTAGGAGGTAATAGTAGGTCGGATGACTTGTAAGCTAATTACTTTGACATGCATATTTGACAAGTTGTGGCAGGCTGAAGTCCAGACACCCTCACCCAATACTATAGTGAAGTTTAAACTGTGAGCATTGGGATAACGTGCATAACTTGAAGCAGCAGGCCGGCCACCAGAACGGTATACAAAATGGCCACTTTCTGTGCTTTTGCATAGAAATAAGGCCAGCAGTCAAGTAAATGGCATATGTATGTGTTTTTTCATATAAATAATGCCATCAAGTGTCTGACATCAACCAAGAGAACAGTACCTTTTAGCATTTTTCTAAAAATTATTGTTTGATAAATCAATTGAGCATATGCTTTTAAGAGAAATACTGCATGCGTAACTTGCTAGTTTTCTACTCTATCATGAAGAAGATAAAAAATAAAACTAAAACTTTAACATTGATTTAAAAAAATAGTCAAATAAAAAACAAGCAACTTACTTTCCAACTAAAACAAAGTTAAAATTTGAAGTGAAAATTTTAAATTCTTTTAAGTGAAGTCTATTTTTATGCTGGTATGTGTTGCACTTTTTTTCATACACATGCATTAAGAACTTTACTGCATTTTCTTTTTGTCAAACCAATTATTTATAGTCTACATTATAATATTTAAATTAATAGCACACTATTGACTTTTTAACTGATCTGATCTTGAATTTTGTACCTTAAATCCAGACCCTTTAATAATGTGACCATCTAAACAAAAATGAACTTGTTAATTAATAATTTTTATCAACTTCAAATAATTATCAAATCAATTATTTAATAAAATTATTAACTAATTTTCTAATTAAACATACAATTTTATTAAATATATTATTCTCAATTTATTTATCTCATTTTAATTTAACCTAACTAAAATCTTTTATCATTATACTAGATGTACCCAATTTTAAAATATACATTATTATTAATATTTTTTTAAAAACTTTTAGTATTTCACAATGCTCGCTCCATATATTCACACACACATGTGCATTAAATATAACAAATTTTTAATGCAATGAAAAATTAGTTATTGACTGACATTTAAAACTAATTTAAAAATTAACACTAATCTCAGTTAGTTATACTTATTATTTTTAAACTCTAATTTTAAATACTTTCTCAGAAACTAATATTTAATAAATCATAACTATTAATCTAAAATTATTTATTTTAATAATCAACAATTAAAATCCTAGCAAAGTTAACTAACCATTTCAGACAGCACAGAACAACCTTATCTATTATATGTATTTGAAACATATTAAGCTCTAGATTAACTCTTCTTTAGTTTACAAAATATTAATTTTATCCCTCCAAGTAAATTTTAAACAACCTAAGATAACTTTTTTAAATAACTGCTAACTAACTAGGCTAACTGAATTACTTTAGCTTATAAAATTGAAACATATAAGATTATTATAATACAGATGAAGAAATTTTCTTACTATATATATTCTCATAAAAAAAATTAATACTTTTAAACATATATCTAATTCACAGGGTTTAAATATATGGTTACAATATATATTGTACTGTATTTATTCTAGTACAAATTAAATTGACAATTTAGAAATCAAGTTCATAAAGTACTTAAATGAGAATATTCCATTGACAATTTAGAAATCAAGTTCATAAAGTACTTAAATGAGAATATTCCATTTGTTTTAAATATTTGGTTAGTTTGATTTACACAACATTGGTTATATACATTTTTTTTTTCATCTTAAAAATAACTTGAGAGAAAGAAAAAAAGAAAACTATTTTGTGTGTATTAAAATAAATAAAAAAGATAAGAAAATAACTTCTTATTGCAAAAAGCCATTAGCCACACAAAGCATGGCAGACGATTGTTAATTAAAGATGGTGATTCCAAGAAGAGAAAGCATGAATTTAAAGACAAATTTTTATCAAAATTGAGTTGAACTAATAGATGTCAACAAGTTATGTGCAGAAAAAAATAAAAAATATAAAAGGAAAAGCACATCATATAGGACATTCAGTAAGAAAGAGAAAAAAAAAGAAAGTGAAGGAGAAATCTCAGAGCTGTGCTTATGAGAAAATCAATCATGAAAGAAAGAAAGAAAAAGAAAACCTTGCACAAAGTCATAAAGTACATGTCAAAGGACTCTCACCAGTGCGCCAGCTTATCTTAAAATGTATGAGTAGAAGAAATCATTTGCCAATGTTGTTTCTGCCCGATGTCACATAGGTCCCAGAGCGAACTCATCTCCTACAAAATTTAAACCCATGGATTATTTATGTGCTGCCCCAGTACCAGACTACAGATCCCCTCATTCAATATAAATCCATGCATGGTAGAACTTATAATGTTAACAAGAACTTACCGATTAAGAAACTTTAAAGTGATCAATATTTTTTTCAAACTTTTTTTTAATAGAATTCTTAGAAATGATTTCACCCTATTTAATCTCTCTTGTTATTATCATTGTTAAATTTGTTATTATTCTAACTTTAGTAAAGATATTTTAGTATAGATTAATAAAGTTAATAATATAACTTACTTTGGTGTTAATTATTAAATATTGTTTATTGAAATTCTTTAAAAAAATCTGCCATGATTGCCGGTCAATAAATAAACGGCTGACTCTGTACTAGAAATACAATCCTCTATGTATTTTAAATAGGTTGTTTAGTGTTCGGTTAAAAAAAGGGGTGAGGGTTCAACCAGTGAACTCTCAATATGCATTGTGGCACCTTAAATAAATAACATCTGGTTTCCTTTTTTTTTTTTTTTGAGTAGAATTGAATTATTTAAAATAGGATTAAGTGACCAGGAAAAATAATTGCTGCAGATAAGTTGCTTAAAATGTTGCAGACAGGTAGGTCATTTATAATCTAAGGCAATTTGGTCACTTAATATGAGATCGCAAATTGTATAATAAAATCCTAATTGTACCATGAAGGTTATAATATATATGTATGTAAACGAATGATGAAGATATGTGTAAAATATTGTGATCTGGTCTAACCGATATGTACTGGTTCAGCAAGAAATGTACATCTTGGTGATCTTTTTCCCCCCACATATTTTATCATATGTTTTGATAATATGTGATGGAATAGAGATTTGAAATCTATATATTTCTAAAAATCATACATATATGAAGTTAAATTGTAATATATGCTATTTGGTTTACATAAAAAAAGTGTATGTTCCAAATGTATCTACAATAAGAAATGGTTGATCTGAGTTTTGGATTGATAGATGTTCGCAATATGATTGAGCTAAGGTAAAAGATGCACTCAGATAACAATATAATTTGAACATATATATATATGAAAATATTAAATTTGTGAAGTTTTCTGTTTTTAATTATTTACTTAGAAATTTCTTACCAAATCAGTAGCCAATGAAGGTTAACTGCCCAAGGCTAAGAGTCTAAAAAGAGCTTTCTAATTAAATAATTATAAAAGCAAAACTTAATGTATTAAATATTTCCACCCAAACACCATTAAAAATATATATGAATTAATTTTTAACGGAAAATTAAAATTTATATCTGGGCTATGAATAATCTCTAGTTTAATAAAAGATTAATAACAATTGTTAATAAATTCATTTGAAATTATTGGTCAAAGTTGTTAGTGCAATAAATTTGACACATATAAACCAATGTATAATAATTTGGTATTGATAAATATTAAACCGATATGATAAATGTTAAATAGATAAAAATATATGTGAGAGATAATATGATGAGTAAATCTTATTAGATCATTTTATTTTTTTCATATATTTTTATTAGTATGTTTCAAAAATATAAGGTGGAGTGGAAATATTAAATATATTTAATTTACATACAATTGAATTTCAGTAAGCCAGAAGACTGTCTTAGTGGGCATAATTTTACACTCCCTCCTCCTTACAATTCTTTGAAAAAATTTGCAAATAATGTTTGATTTATTTGAAAATAAAATATTTGTTTTATTGTCTAAATTTAAATTGATATTATTTCATTATTATAATAACAATATAATGAATATTGTTTTTTGTTATTGTTTTAATTCTTTCAGTGTCAATCTGATCCACAAAGTTTTCAATAGACTCTAGCGATGAATATTTTTACTATGAAGCCATGTTTGATTTGTGTCTGTGTGCGTGTGCAATTAAATCTTTTTTACATAAATTACAATATTCGTTTATAAACTACATGATAAACATTAAAGCTTTCTAATAATTAAAAATTTAAAATATGAAAAATTAATATTTTAAAATTGTGAAAAATAAGTATCTAACTGACGATATTACCGATAACAAAGAAAAATATTATTATAGCTTCAAGTCATGTAATCTTCTTTCACTCGAAAGTCATCTTTAGTTATAGATAGTTAAATAAAAGATTATCATTGAATGGCAATATTACAATCAGGGGATTCTTAGTACATCATCAGTCATTAACCATTGCCTTGGCTTACAACTTTATACACTCCTGAGAATAAATGCCACAATTTAGTTTTGTCCATCTTGATTGCAAATAAATAATAAAAAGCATCATTGACACAGACCTTCATTCTGTCATCAAAAAGAGTCAATTGATGTTTCAATTAACATCTATCAAGCAACTGAGAAAAAAGGAGATTGTATTTCTTGCTTTTAAATTCAGATGTTAAAAAGGATTAAAATAATCGCGCTTGCTGTTATATGTTTATGAGAAACCCATCCATGTTTGTTTACCATATGAATAAGAACATAATACTAATGATAATAGCTGCATTGGAAGACTGTATGGAGCTGACTTTAAGAATTTCCTTACTTAGTTTCTTAAGGGCTCAAAGTACTTCTTTTCGTTAACAGCAAAATAAGTATGAAGCAAATTGATTATAGAAATGAAAGTAAAGTTATGAAAATGAGAATAAAAAAATTGTTTAAAGTTACATAAGAATAAAAAAATATTTAAATATGAACAGTTATAAATAACTTTAGATTGTATCATCTTGCTAATTGTTATATGTTGGAGAATAAAGGCAAGAATGATAATAAGAATTTGGACTGTAGATGTTCTTTGTTTCCAGATGGCAGGAAGAGTATTGAACATTTATTTCTGGAATGCAGATTATAGAAAATTGATAGGATAATGTACAAGAAAAATAGGAGAAAATTGAAGATAATGACAATAAAATAAGTAGATCATCAATCTGCACTAGATTGTGGGTACTTGTTACATTACCTACACATCATATTGGATTTAAATTGTAGAATTTTGTTATATTAGCAGACAGTTTCTCAAGTGCACATGAGTCAGAGGTTCAGGTAAACTCTTTTGGTTGTTTATCCTGGCTTAGACAATAGAAATGAACTTTGGTTTTAATTTCCTAACCCAGGAAAATCAGAAACTAGAATCAAATATGGATTCCTATAGCGTTAGCTATGCTGAGCAAGGTCCTAGTAGGCCTACTTTAAATGTTCAGCAAAAAGACAACAATCTAAAATTGATGATTCAAACTCAATGAATATTACTCAGAACAATATAGACAGTGCTAAAAAACCCCAAAAAAGCATTCAAAGTTAGGGGAAAAAATTATCTGATTCCAAAATTAAAACCATCTTACAAAAGCAAAAGAACGATTCAGCCATATTGACCATAATACTTACAAATGTAAAGGAAAATTCTCAAATATTGCAAAATAAGTCTAATATAACTTTGAGGAAAATTTGCTATCTCTCAAACCAAAACAATTTTAAAACTAGCCATTCCAAAGAGAAACTCGTTCGCAAACAAGTAAAATTAAAAAAACTCAAACCTCAAAAACACAGATGGCGCTCAACAGGAATCAACACTCAGCACTGCAATGAAGTGTTATCTGAGCAGAATTGTGCAATAAACTCAGTTTCAACACTATATTATAAAAAATAGATGGAAAAATATCTTCCCAAGATAAATTTGATCCTTCTATCCATTTACAAGTGGTTTTTGACAGGAATTTGGACTCTGAGGCTTTCCATAATTATTCCAGAAATGTTCATGATAGTGATAAAATACCAATTATACCACACACATTGTGGTTTAAAGGAAGTCAACTAGATTCTGATTTTCCAAGTTTAATCTCCTAACTTGGATACCAAAAATAAACAAATGATGAATTATTCCTTAGCTACTCAAAGCCCCTTTCCTACAGTACAAACAAAATCTAAGATAAGCCCTTATAATCAACTGAATCTACAGAGCTATGTCTCAGAGGTTGGGAAATGCAATACCAACATTCAGAAGCAAGTAATAGATGAGCAATCTCCTCAACACACTATTCTTGACTTTTAGGGTGAAGACAACTATGATATTAATAAAATAAATGAACTGCTCCCAAATCAAGATAACATAATCTCAAACCTGGATGACTATCAATCCATCAGCCAGGAGTTTAACTCTAGGATATCACCAATTCTATACAACTCATTCCTAAACTACAACAATGACAATACTTTAATCTTGAGTATGACTAATAACAACTGTGACCTCTTTGTGTTCCCAATAGATGATTTCTTTATACTTATCAAGGATCAGCAACTTGAAGATGCAGTTAAAAGAGTCTACCACTACCCAAACAGGAGATATTTCATCATAGAATTTAATATTCTAATGCAAAAGGAACTCTTCGACAAAACTCAACTACTTTTAAAGCAGAGATATTTAATTAAAATAGATATGAACAGACTCAGAATGGGATATGGACTTGGTTGTAACTGCTATGTTAATTTTTCCCAAATGGACTTGAAGAGACTCCTGGTCAAGGGTGGCATGATAACACAATTCAGATACCTGTCATAAAAGTGAGCAGGCATTGAGCTAATGTCTAATATTGCAGCCTTTTCATTAAAACTGAACTCAGATATCTCTCCTCTGGACATTTTTTGTGTTAGTAGAGAAGAAGGATCCTACCTTGGTATTTATTTGAGGATTTGTTTGAGAGTTCAACCTCAATGTTTTATTTGGGGGAATCAAACTCATCTTATCAATACCTGTCCCAACAAAATCTATCAGATATGTAATGTGTAAAATACCAGAAATCATAAATGTATTCCAGTTGCTACAAACTCAAAACTACAGCCTCAATCAACTGTTGCTGAAGTTGTGCAGGGTAGGTTGGTGAGTCAAACATGAATTGGAATCAATCATCACAACAACAGGCAACATTTGATAATGAAATTAATAAACATTAAATCATCATTATTACAAAACACAAAAATACTAGATCAGCTCTACTATTGTCAGATGATTATTTAGATAATACCCAAAGCAATAATGTTCATTCTTTACAACAAGCAATTTCCAATGGGAAAATTTCAAAAGCAAGATGATTATTCTCAATTGAAGAATACTAATAAATCAGCTAAATAGTCGGATAAAAAGGAAAACAGAAGAATCTTTTGGCTCCCCGACTGAAGAGACCAACAATTCTATCACTGATTTTGACTCAATAAATAATCAAGATCAGCAATGAATTAAATCTTTGAGTCTGAAAAAAAAAGAACAAAAACTGATCCAGAATAATTAAAGTTGGTGAATCTGGCCTGTCTAATCGAGGGCTGGTCACAACACCCAAACTGAAACCAATTCCAATTTGACTAAAGGCAAAGCCTCAAAATCTTCAGTTTTGAGTCAATCAGCTATCTTGCCTGTTCATATGAACATACAGTCTAATTACTCACTAGATTTGGCTGATTAAATGAGACTAAACCATGACATGTGAATTGAGCAATAATCCTAGATATCTAGTTATCAATTTTCAACCTTATATGATTCTTAAAAATGGTGGAATCAATGTCAGGGGACTCAATTCCCTTGACAGGGTCTTTTCCATAAGGAGGTGGCTAGATAAAAGTGATTTACATGTTGTATGTCTATCTGAAATGAAATTGCATTGGCAATCCTATTATAGAATTGACCATCCTATTATAGAATTGACCAGTTTCTTAATCAATACTCAGCTACTTTGGGAGCTGCATTTTTAATTAGTAAAAAATTAGCCTATGATAAATGCAGAACACTTTATTTGAGTAAAGAATTACTAATTTTAGATATTACCATTGGTAGCATGCCTATAATCATAATTTATATTTATTTCCCAAAGGATGCTAATGTTATTTTTTTAATAATTAACAGAATCAATGCTTTATCTCCTCAGTAGTGTCACCAATAATTTGCTTTGGGGATTTCAACATGGGCTATCATCAATTTAATATAAAATATTTGCACCTTTTCAACAAAGTTTTTTATGTGTGATGAGGGTTATTTTCCTACAAATTCATACTTGTTCTACACACAACATAGAACATTAATTGATCTTCTGTATTACACTCTGGAGCTACCTTATGATATTGGAAACAAAACTTCCAGGTTGTACCTTTTTTGATCACCTTTCCCTGTTGATATCACTCCACCTTAACCCCATTAACCCTAGCACCTATGCATCATGTTAGGACTATCAGGTTATTAAATAAAGCTGATACACCAGAGTGGATTTTCTCAGAGGTTTATATCCTCTTTAATAAAATCCAAATTTTATCACTGTCCCCACTGCATGCATTGTCAGCCTTTGTCAGAATCTTGAGCTCTCTCATAAACACCTATACCATAAAAACCAAGGGACCTAAGCAACTACTTAGAGAGCTTGACCACATCAGCAGCAGGGTTTGTGAACTTTTATTAATTAAAGCCAGTATTGAAGAGATCTTGGATCTCAAAATCAATATCATGACAAGCAGAGGGTGTTTGCACAATATGTTGCAGCCAAAAGTGCAAAAATTTTTCTGACCAACCAGCATAATTGGACTCATAGTTATATTCATTGGGCAATTGGTACTGCTAAGCATTCCACTCTCTCAATGATTTCAATCAATAATAACAATTATGGAGGGCCTAATATGCTCATAAAGATACATAATTTTCAAAATCACAAATTTGAAACATCTGGAACATCATTAGCGGGTTTGAAGATCACAATATTACTGAAGCACACATAATACAATGGCACCTATCTTATCTGGAGAGCACACACCCTGAGTTGCTCAGTATCCCACAGTTTCACTTAATCCAATTTACTGCTCCCATAATCCAGAAAGGAATTGATGTTTTAGTAGGTGACTTTCAAAATATCCAAGACCTCTATCCCATTGCACTAGTCCTGTTCATGGAAAAAAGAGATCAACCCCCCCAGCTTTGTCAATATCTGTCCCATATTAATGGCTCTATTACTCATCAAAACCATTGAGGCTATTATCAAGGACAGAATTTAAGAGCAACTTTTCTCCCACATCTCAGATCACTAATTTGCCTGCAAATGATCCTCTACAATCAAGGCAGTGTATAATTTCATGCTCCTTGTAGAGCATGTTAGACAGCATAGAAAATCCATGCCTTGGATTTTGCATCTGCTTTTGATGTTGTTGATTCAGCTACCCTATTACAATTTGATTAAGTACTCTGTGCCAATGATATATTTCAGAATCATCAGCAATCTGCTATTCAATCGGTCAATATTTACATCATTGGATGGCAGTCTGGTCCCTGGATTTAGACATCACCTCTCTACTCCTGAGGGGTTTCTTATTACCACTCTATGCTTTGTCACATATGTGAATACTTTGTTGGAAAGAGGTTGAGCATTGCCTACCTGGAATGTACATTCCTGCTTTGAGGGAGGTGGTTTGTCACATCTTCTCTATGTGGATGATGTTACTGTCTTAATTCTATCTAAAAAGCTTACCTTGTCTTCAACAGATCCTGGACAGGTATGCATCAGAATTCAATCTCTGTTTAAACTATGCTAAATTGGCCATTTGGAAGATAGCTTTCCTATTGCATTGTCCAGGATCTCAATGAGAAAAGAGATTCAGCTCTTTTATGGACTAGACCAGAAAGATAGTGAAGATCATTATCTAAGATCTCTCTGTCACTTCCTGATAAAGCAACACTACTCAATATGCTAGTTTTTCCCATGGATAAACTATTTCCTGTCGATAATTAAGCCTACCAAAATCTTTCAGAGTAGCATCAACTCTATCTGCTCTAGGTTCTTTTGGAAAGGCAAATGTGTGGCCATCAGCTTGACTGAAATGCAAAGACTTAAGAGAATTAAATGGGCTTGGTTGCATTCTGTGCATGTTTTCTATGCCTAAAGAACCACTCCCCTTCCATTTTCAGGCAAATGGATTAGTGATATGAGGAATTATATAATCAACCTCCTTCCTATTTCTGAGCAGACCTTGGAGAGCAGAAAGTTCTATTGGGAGGTTTACAAACTCATATATCCGAAGCTGAGCCCACTGCAATCTAAGTTGGGTATAAATAACAAACAAATAATTAAAAAGTCAAAGAACTGGGTTTTTGAGCCTAAATATATAGACTTTTTTCTTGAGTTTAATCTTACCTCCTCATCTACAAGCCATTTCCTGATATGGAGGAGAGGTGTTACGGGACTCAATTCTCAGTGCAATTTATGTAAAACCAATGATGATGCACTCCAACATTTATTTTATAACTGTCCTTTTCTTGGGCCAGTGAGGTCCCTGATCATGGATTGTGTGTCAGCTGACCACAAGGATGTGCTGTCTATCATGAGAACTTTTAAAAATGGCTCTTTCTCTACTATCAGACTAACCCTCATACTATTTGCAGTTTGTCTTATGAGGTGCAATTTTCTGTTCACTCAAGTAAGTCATAGTGTCTGGTGGGTATATACAAAGATTATTACTAAAATCAAAAACAGAGACAAACTTTTGGCTTCAGAATGGTTATATCGGGAAACCTGGTCTCAATGTTCTTTCCAAATGATGAGTAACCACCTCAAGATTTTCTATCTCTTTAGATCAGTTCTACTGCAATTGATATTTGACAGTTTCCCATTATTGCATGTCATCAGAGATACAATGTAATTACAAATAATGTCATGAATAAATTTTTCTTTTAATAAAAAAACCAATAAGTAAACCATTTATAATTTTTTATTTAGATTATAATATGAAAAATGGAGAATATAATGATAAAAAAATAAACAATCAGAAACAGTTTTTACTAAAATGATATGAAGAGCCAAAAACAACAGGCAAATAAGAATGGAAATAATGATTTGGTAATAAGATGCAGAAAAATAAGTTGAATAATTATGGCATATAATAGTTTTGTAGTTCAAGAGAAAAAGAGAAGGAGAAAGGAAAAGGGGGAGAAAGAGAGAAAAAGGAAGAGGGAAGGAGGGAGGGAAAGAGGGAGGGAGTAGAAGGAAGAAAGAGAGAGGGAGAGAGAAGGGAGTGAGATATAAAGAGGCAAAGAAGAAGGGAGAAGTGAGGGAGGGAGAAAGGAAGGAGGAGAGAGAGAAAAGAGAGAGGGAGGAAAGAGAGAAGAGAGAGAGAGAGGAGAAAGATGTAGGGAGAAAAAGAGACTTTAGTGATGTTATATTGCTAAAGCTATTAATATACAGTGAATCAATTTATTTCAGTTCCATATGGCTATTTAAGTTATATAGCTAGATTTGGAAAATGTCTGAAAATTTCAGATTTTTTACTTAGTAGTTAAGTATTAGAAAAATGCTGTGCTTGAGTTGGTATTTTAGATCTAGTGTCTGAATATCCTAGCACCTTACTAAGGAGAGCCAACAGCTCAAAAACAGTTTGGGGATAGGGATAATTCCAGATAAAGATTTTAAATGCTTTCTTTTTTGGCATTTACCAGAGAAGCTGATTTAGAACTATTAGCATATTCATTATATTACATTTATAATGCAAACTTAATAAGCTAAGGTATATGATTTATGGCTTCTACCATTATAGTTTTGGTAATTCTATATTGCTACAGCTATTAATATATAGTGGATCTGAATTTAGTTCAATCCCATATAGCTATTTAAGTTAGACAGCTGGATTTAAATACATATAGATGTCTAAAAATTTTAGATTTTCTACTTTAGATAAATGCTGCACTTGAATTGGTATTTTAGATCTAGGGTCTGAATATTGTAACACCTCACTGAGGAAAGCCAATGGCTTGAAAAAAGTTTGAGGCAAGAGATAATTCTAGAGATTTTAAATGTTTTCTCTTCTGGCATTCTACTACAAGTTTCATTTATACATTTGTCACATATTTCTCAATAATTATTTTTTTCTATTAATTTTGCATAAAAATACGTTTTTATTTTTCAATTGTAAAGTTATATTTGAATTCCAAATTATGTGGTAATTTTTTATTACTGGCAACCATAACTTGATCATAATTGGTCCTTCAGTTGGGTCATCATTTGTAATGGTAAGAAAGTAAAATATATTTTGGCATTATTTCCACCACATGTTGTTTGTGCTATTTTAATAATACAGAAAAATGAGGTGACCAAGGAGTGATGTAAATTATCATCACAAACATCATGATCATCATTGTTAATAAATAACACCAGCATCTGAATTCAATATAAGTATTACCTTAGTTATATGATATCATTACCAGCATAATCAACATAACTCAATAGTCACCCTTTGTGACTGGATTTCAAAGAGATACATTATAAATCATGAGGCTAATCATCATTTAGCCAATGCCAAACTTAGGACACATTATAAAAGCAGTCATCAATATTTTAACTCTTCACTTATATTTAAGTACTAAAAATATCTATAATAGTAAATATAAAAAAAATCTGGGGTCATGATATCAATGTTGATCATATCAATACTAATAGCTATCTGCTAATTTGAATGTACTAGGCATCAATATATTAATTGTCATGATAAAATTTATAAAGTGAAGTATGTGATCTTTAAAAATGATTTACTATCTTTGCATCATCCAAATAATTCTAAAGAAAAATCTATCTAAATTTTTAAAACAAATATATACCTAAAAATAGATTTAGCAAAATATTTTTGCTGTCCCAAAGTAGGATCACACAGATCCTAATGACTAAAATTATGAATAAGAGAAAATAGATCCCTAAAACCTAATTTATTTTATGTTAAATAATTTCACTGGAATAACTTAAAAAAATAAATAACAAATTTATTAATTAGAAATAATAGTAAAAAGCAAAGGTTTGAAAAGTGCTTTTATTTTGAAGGATTTGGATTATGTACAAAGATACATAAATAAATCATTAACATAATGCATATAGAAGCACATCAATATGCATAAACCATTAAAAATGAAATATTCTATTAATTACTAAATGAATCAAGATTATTCTATTTTAATAATATATAGTGAATAAATTTAGATATACGTGTATATGTCTATATAAATGCACACACTGTATATAACATTATAATATAAACCATATTTAACCATAAGTAAGTTAATATTATTCTATGTTAAAAATACATAAATAATTAAATAGTAAATATATATAATATACATAAGTTCTAGTTTCAGTTATAAAAATAAATATTTCCAAATATTAAATCTTAATTTGCATTTAAAATCCTCTTTAACAATATCTTGTTTACTTTAAAATCTGAAGTTTTTTTTTTTGTCATAAAAAACATATTGTTCAATTCATTATAATTTTTTAAAGTAAGTTTTTTTTTGTATTCTCTAGAGACAAGGTGGGCGCTTTCATTTTTGTCCAGAACATTTTTTTTTTGATAGCAGAATAATTTATTCAGTTGACTCCAAAGTTTTCATTATCTGCAAGGTCAATATTTGAAAGAATACGTCACTATATTTATTTCCTAACCAAATTTTTCCAATTGTAATCCATACGTTGGCAAATTAGATTTTACATACACACACACATATATATAAGATAAGTAGTGAGCAGTAGTAACTTCTTTTCTCAGTAGTACATTTTTATTTCCTTCAGTAAAATTTATGGTTAAAAAATTATTGTAAATATAAGATCTTTCTGTGAGAGAAGAAAGATGAAATATTGAATTAAAAAAAAATAAAGGTCAAATACACATATAAAAAATTAAAAAAGTAGATTTGATTTTCTTATAAAAAGATAATCATATTAAAAATTTGAGATAATCCCTAAAATGATGATTTTTTTTTCTTCATGTGTTATAGCATCAGCCCGGAAGCGAACCCGCTAACCCGGGACAACTGCTTGTAAAGCAGCTGTCGCTGACCTCTCGACCACCAATGCTTGACTAAAATGATAATTTGTAATCATTATTTGTATTTATTAAAAATCTGTAATAGTCGACTGAACGTTTGTCAAAAATACTCTTAAGATGAATTAATATAATACACATTAGATAAATATAAAACGTGTCAGTAAACGCATCTTAGTAGATATTTAGTCTTTTTTTTCAGTGTGTATAATGTATTATATTTGAAGTATGAATACATGACTTTGGGGTTTAATATTTGTTTATTCGACTTAAAAAAAGTCATAATTTAATAGCAAGTTTAAACTTATTGCTCAATGAATTTTAAATTAAGTTACATTATGGAAAATTAGAAAACTTGCTAAAGACTTTTTCAAAAATTCAATTTTTTTCTTCTAAATAAACACTTTTTAGGGGCTATTCGTCAAGTCATTCAACAAGTGCAATTCAGACTCAGATATGTACAATTTTATCACTATACCTATATATCCAAAACTTAAATGGATTTTGAAGGCCATCTTTCAACAAAGAAATATTAACCAAAATATTAATGACATGCAAGTCCTTTACAAAATCATTTAGACTTCCTTACATAAAATTATATAAAATCTTCTGTAAAAATGATAGTACATTTACCTGAAATGCCAATTATCTGGGTTTGAATCCAGGTTAAATAAATTTAAATATTTTGTCAAACAGATTTAGGATTTTAGTTAATAATCATCCTATTGATCAGGAAATGAGTATAACTAAAACAAAATAGGGAACTGTTCAAATACTCATCATATAGTTGTTGAAAAACCTGATGTGTGTTGCATTTTATTTGACTGCTCTTTTTTGGAGAAGCCTTTTTTTTTATAGGAAATTATTTACAGACCATTTTTCATTATATAAAATTATCTCAAACATCTTATAAGATGAATAATTACAGTGATTATAAAAATTTAATGCATGCAATGTATGGGGATCTTTAAATGATGATCCTATACTTTTCAAATAAATTATAAAAGTCAAACTGATAGATTCGTTTTATTTCTAAGCCTTCAGCATTCACTGAACAAATACAGCTATCCAACGAATGGAAATCAATATCTTTTAAAGAAGTATGATTATTACATATATTTTGGAAGTCAATCACATGTAATATCTGATTTCTACATATCAGTACTATTCAAAACAAAGAGAGGTAAGTAAGGTAAAACGCCTTTCCTGTAAAACGCCTTTGCCTTTAACTATAATACAGAAATGATGGTTATTTACAATAGAAAAATAGAATACAGTATACAACAATTTAAAATACAACAAAAGTACATTATTGCTAATTTAAAAAATAGAAAAATTTAAGTATCCTTACTCTAATAAGCTAATAACATAAGCAACTAGGCACTGGATGATTTTATTTATTAACATCAATACTTTTTTTATTATATATACAAGTGTTTGAGAAACAAATTAAGAATATGTATATATTTTGAATACCGTTATTATTTTAAGTAATATTTGTTTGAACATTATAATCATTAGCAACATTTCACAAACAAGTATAGCTAATCTAACTCCAGAAGTAACAAAACCAAAGTTAGAATGATACAAAAACAAAGTTAAAAGCAAACAAAGAACCTTTCAAAAATGGCCTCAATCAGATTTGTTATGGAAATATGAGTTTACAATCAGAACCTCACTGTCGCAATCAATGCAAATATAATTGGTGGTAGATGAAGCTCATAGTGAGTGATAATGATAATATAAAATAAAGACAACGAGAAAGAGAAAAAAGATTAGTCTGTATAATATATAAATTCATTAAATTAAGAGAGAATTTCAATAACTCACTGCACTTTAAAAATAAATATAAAGATTATACTACTGACTTAAATTTGACTAATTGTAATTTGACGGATGTGTTTGTTCAATGGCAATTGAAGAAATTATGTTTCCAAATGAAATCAATTTTCAAACACTCTTTCATATCTTTTCAGTTACTAATTATGTAATATCATTAAAAATCCATTACTATTTTATATACATCAATACATTTTCACCTATACGTATCTGAAAATTGCTTTCTGAAGAGACCACAAGTCACTGTTTGTGTATACACATTGACTTGTGATACTATACAAAGTTAATTGAACAATAATATTTTACAAACAACTAAATATATATATAATTATTCTTAGTCGTATATTTTGATAGTGAATAATTTTATTTTATTCCTGATTCCCAGGAGGCAAAAAAACTACTTGTCATCTATGTTAGAAATAAAATAATTACTATTCGTTGACCCTCTCCAAGGGATAATTCTCAGAGCTATATTAAAAAACAGCCAATAAAAAGTAAACACTTTTAAAATTACTGGAATAGAAAATGATATTACAGTTAATGACATTAAAAAGTTTAACGGACTAAAAAAAGAGTATTGAGAAAGATGTAACCGGAAGTAAGATATGGATAAGAAAAGATGGATTAGATAATTATATATCTTGAGGAATATAATAATTAATACGTCATGTATTGTGAATAATATAACTTTTTATAAATATGAATAAGTAGAATAAAAATTAATTATATATACTGAAACTATACAACATATCAATATTTTTTTAATGTATATGATGTGAGTCTAATAACATAATGACAGCATATTCATCTAACAGTTCATCCAAATATTAATCAGTAAATGGGTATCTGATTTTTCATAATAATAATAATAGGGGAAAACAAAAACGAAAAGTTTAATTCTCATCCAATGTTACTGTCTTCTCATTTATTGCTTTTTTTAATGTCTTGAAATGGACTATTTAAAATCTATTTTATTTTTATATACGAGAGAGGAAGAGAAGAGAAAAAAAAGCAATTTACTCAATAATTAAAAAAAAAAAAAAAAGTTTCCCATCTATTCTAGTCTGAAGAAATTATGTGTTAGGAGAGAATAAATGTTCAGCTAACTAATGGATTTATCACTTTAGAGCCCAAATATAAACTTTTTGACCAACTGGCAAAATGATTCTTACTCTTTTTTTTTAAAGTGTCATAGCATCGGCCGGGACGCGAACCCGCAACCCGGGCAACTGCCTGCAAGTGCAAGGCAGTCGCGCTGACCTATCGACCACCAATGCAAGACATGATTCTTACCGTTGTACAAAAAAACAACAACAAAAAAAAACAGTTTACAATGTTAAATCTGCAGTTGACCTAAACAATTATAAATTTGTAGAATAAAATATTATATGTATAAAAGATATCAGATCTGATTATTATGTTAAATCTTATCTGTACCGCATGCATGTTTTATATAGTAAATAAGAGAGAGAGAAAGGGAAAAAAGATCGGAGTGTTTCTATATTTTTTTCTTAATCTAATAAGTATTTTTAAAGCTTTAAATGCATACACATTTAATAATTTTGTAACAAATCATTATATTTTTTTATATAATAATTTTATTAAGTACTATTTATAAAAGAGCTTCGTGAGTAATCGAACTATTTTTCATCTCATAAAAATATTTATCTGCTCAGAGCAATAATGCATGATTTTACCGTGAACGATAATTGAGAAAACATATCTTCAGTTTTAAGCAAAGGTTGATCACGTCAAAAGATAAATCCCAACTTCAGAGACATGAACACAATTAGCGGAAGCAGTTATGATCAGATCGCCATATGTATATGTCCCTCCATATGTCAAGCAGTCTTTGACATGCGCAGACTGATAATTAATTAAACGAGTTGGGGTAAAAGCTTCCATTCATATTAGTTTCTTCAACATTACACAAAGGCGCCATATCAAGCTTATCTTTCAAATGAGAAAATGTATATACACTATGATTCAAAACTAACAGATTGCCACAATCAATATGGTCTCATTAATAACAATTACTATTAATTAACAAAAACTAATTATTGTTATTGTATGATTTACTATAAATAAACACCATATTGGACGATATTGTTAAATACTTTTCAAAACACTCTGTTAAAATTATAGCTTGTAATTTTTTAAATATATATTATAACAAACTTAAATAATTAAATCAAGATTTTTAAAAATAAGATTAAATTATTTATTTAACAATTGTACATATTTAATTTATTATAAGAATACAAAAACCCAAATGCGCGCACATACTGATATATAGATATCGACATATGATTAATACATGAGCATGCATCTAAAAAAATCGTCAGAAAGTAATGGAGTCAAATTTAAGAATTTGTTAGATATTTAAAATTTAAGAATTTCTTAGATATTTAAATTTGATTAGAGACAAGAAAATAACTTTTATACAGTAGTATATGTAGAAATGAAGTATAATTTTTAAAAGGTATATATAATACAAAGTATTATTAATAATTGAAAGTTTTTTACATAAAAACTTTCAAATATTGGCAAAATTAGAAAATACAAAAAATTGACGTTTGTTTTAAACAATTTATATTCATATGGGTAATCTATTTACTACTCAATTATTCAGTCAGAAGGATTTTTTTGAATTATTAACTTATATACACCTGGGTCTCGTTTTATGTAGTAGATAGGTTCCTCAGAAAACACGCACAAAAGAAATCGCAGAAAAATAAATGTAACTTACCTTGAAAAATGGGGGATAGGTTCCGTAATTTTCAGAAGTCGGCATAAAAGCAAAGCAACAATGACAAATTACTTTAAAATTTGCATTAAAAAAATAAGGAAATAAAGTATGACTAATAAAAAATTTCAAATATTTGAAAAAAAATAATACAAGACAAACTTTTTTTACTTTTTTTTATTAACTACAGTATTTAATTTTACATTTTTCATACATATTTTAATCATTACCACTATTTGACAATATGCGTTTGTTTGTGAACTAATAAGAAATCAGATTCGTGATGTGATGTATAACTAGTGCCACTTTCAGTTTTGTGCTGTGCTAATGGTTTTCTGTTTCTATATTAAAAAAATGAGACAGCAATTAAAACAAAAAGATTATACATTATCATTAGAAAGATTATTTTCAGTTTATAAAATCAATAAAATCTTCATTATTATTTATTTTAAAAATGTAAAAAAATATTTATTTCTGTTAATATCTAACAAAATATGTTTTAAAAGTTTAAAATTTTTGAATATTTATTGTGATATTTTTATACATACGTATAAATCTATTATTATTATTTACTCATTGGTATAAGTAGGTTATATACATAGAAGCTAAGATTCTAAATACAGCTTCAGGCTATATTCACATTAGCTGCTAATATAACATTATATTTTTGAAAAAAAAAAAGTATTTCAAGTCAAAATAAGTTATTATTAATTTAAATTTTTTGATATTTAATAAATATAGTGAAATATGAAAGATATTAAAAAGAAACATGAATGGCATAATTTCAAAATCGCATTAAAATAATCCGCATAAAATGAGACCCAGGTATATAAAGAAAGATCTCAGAAATAAATTTGGACAAAATAAAGGCATTACTCTGCTAATTGCACTATATTTTTGACATCACTAGCACGTAAATGGAAATGCAGTAATATTTTATTTCTCTTCACCACTCCCTTTCCCCCTAAAACATGGTGAAAAACATGACAGATTATTGATGTCAGTTTTATTAGCTTGTGAAATAAAATGTGAGAGCTTGTTGCAATTTCAAAGGGTTCAAATTATTGATATTTAATTTTTTTTATACTATTTAATGATTCAGGAATAATGACTGCAGTAACTAGTGTCCACAAATATAAAACTACAATTGGACAAATTATTTTGGAGATTAACACATTTCTAAAAACTTTGGTATTTATCAAACTAATGTCAGTAAACATCACAACACAAAATATCTTTGAATGAAATGTTATATCAAAGTCACAGTTTTGGATACAATTATTTTAGTATAGATGTGGTGATGTAATGAACATGAATAGATGATCAGAAACATGTCTATAGTTACATAACTTTTTATTTACAGTTTATGTAATCACTATAAAGATAAAAGTTTGAAAATTTTTAAAAAGACAAAAAAAATGCATATCAAACACATGACTTCCAACTATCAAAATTCTGGAAAACAACTCATAAGTTTGACATCCATATCATAATATTTTAGGAATTCAATTACTATTTTATATAAATTTCTCACATCTACAAATAAATATTAAAGAAAAGTTTTGATCTGTGATCCAAATATACTCTTTATACAGCATAGACATCTTTTGAAATAATAAAGCTTCCAAATGCAACAAATACAAGATTATTAAAGAGTTCACAATTTTTTTTCATATGTAACTTAATATTCCTTAAAACACTGTTCAAAAACATATGGCCCAGGGACAGATACACATTAAACAAGATTATAGCAACCTTTTATGGATATAATTGTTAATGAGAGTATGTCCCTTTTGTAAACCTGGTTAATAATTGTTTTACCTTTGTAACATTAAATGCTTTGTAATCATAAAAGGGTAAGGAGACCCGAAAATTTATGCAATCTTTTAACTAATGAAAGTTACTTTTGAAACAAAAAGCAGTTGTTAATACAAATAGTGATGATAGACATTAAGATAGGTTTTTTGGATGTTTTGCTTAATCTCTATGTAAGTATATGAAAAGTTCTTTACTAAAACTAAGTCAATTAAAATAATAGAATACTATAACCAGATAAGTTCTGACTTGTGATCAGAAGTAATGAAATCATTTCAAAAATTCTTTACCTGATTGAAAAGCCAGGGAGTATAGTGATGCTTTTTGCTCTCCCAAAAATCACCATACCATGTAATAATACATTGTGGCATCAGATCACAGAATGCTGAAGATTTTTAGTGCATATTACATGGGAAAATTGTATATAAATACTAATGATTCTATATCTTAGATTTTATTTTACTTTATCTGGAAGGTGTAATCAAAAAATAAAAAAGCACTATGGCTTAAATAATTGCTTGAAAATTGTGTTGGACATTATTAACATTTCACTAAGAGGAAAAGATAAATAATTTTATTTATTTCTATTATTTTTCAGTTTTCAATTTATTTTCATTAATTTATTATATTATTTAGTTATACATTTAAATATATTATTACCAAATTTACTACTTCTTTTATTTTGATGTAATATCTTATATAAATACAATTTATCCAGTACTTTGAACACTTTTTAGCAAAGACCTTTTATTGTACTTATATGCACACACAATCTTATGTTTTGACTGTCCTGCAGTCTTCTTCAGAGGTTTTACCATCACTTCCAACTTTTTGTGAAGTTTTTGTAATAAGTCAGAAGTAATGTAAAGCCACTGAAAAAGACTGCAGGACAGTCAAAATGTAAGATTGTGTAGGCATATAGGTACAATAAAAGGTTTTTGTATAAAAATGTTCAAAGTAATGGATAAATTGCATTTATATAAAATCAGATTATACTTTTAAAAAAATCACATGATACTTTAAAAAAACACTTTCATTAAATTTGAAAAGTAATATTTAATAATAAATATGCAAAACAAGTAATTTATATTGCTACAAACTTTATTCAAATTGAAGGCTACATATATAAACAAATTAATCTTTAAGTATAAGTCTTGATTTAGTTGCATTTAATATATGCAAAAGATTAAAGACAAGATTGGAACTATGCATACAACTAAAAAGAATTTATAAGTCAAAGTTTTATCAATAAATTTTCTGAATATTTGATCCAAAACAATTTTAGACTAAATATAAAAAACTGTGCGCATTTATTTTTTTCCCATGAAAACTTAATTAAAAATCTCTTTTAAATATTTTAATAACAATTCACAAATTCCCCAAAATTGTATGACATTTATTATTTCTATATTTTTATAATAATTGTTGTAAAGGTATTAATAACTTTCATCTAAAATAATTTAATAATCAGATGTTCAATGTTTGAATAGTCTTTTAGCAACTAATTTCATAGCATTTTCATGCTTTCTATTTTAATGAATATATTTTTATTCTTCATTACATTTTTAGATTTACAAAAAATGATGATTAATATAAAATTATACTTTTGAATAATAAAAATGTATTTATATGGAAATAATATTTTTCCATCCCATTTCTATTACTTAAATGAATTTTTGTAAAGAATACATAAAGCAGTTATATTTTGAAGTTAATTTTTATCTTATATATAAAAAATAAAATATAACAGCTGTGATATTTATAGAGATATTTTTTTGCCAATTCTAATTTTCTATTATTATATTCCTTTTGCATTTTTCTGAAAAACAAATAAAAACTCTATTTAAACATCATACATAAAAAAAAAATATTTTATTTAATTTTGCAAAAATGAAGTAAATATATACAATACAGTAAACTAAATTCAATTTAAATCTGAACTCATTAAAGTATAATAACTACTCTGAAAACAATAGCACTAGAAAATCCATTCATTTTCTCTTATTTTTTCTGTGCAATATTGACAACTAGACATTTTAGTTGAAATTAATAAATGAATATATATATATTGTAACAATCCGGAGAAATACACTTAACGTAATCTGCACTACAGGGCACCATCTAGGCATTTGAACCTAGAAAAATTTATAAAGTAGGCAAATACGTAAGTCAAAAAAAAAAATTTTTTTTTTTTTAAATTTTGATATCCGGTCGTTAGCCCAAGTCACTAGATCAGGGAGTAGCAGAGATTTAATAATGTAATATCTTATCTAATTATATTTCAATATTAAAAAATAAATAAAATAAGCCACTGCCAGTAATCAACATACAAACATTTATTTACGCACATATATATATATAAAATTTAACATTATTATTTTAATATGTTTATTTTAACATTTAACATTATTTTTACATTTGTTTTAGATTTTTAATTTACATTTTAAATTTTATACTATTATTAGTTCGCACAGATTTGTTTAAAAATGTTGAGTATAGATCGGTTACATAGATTCCACGGTCAAAAACATTTCAAAATAAACATGAACGATCAAAATACAAAATCATTGATACCGTCAATTGCAGAGGGAAATTTATAAGTAACCCAATAGCATTCACCATAAGATGCTTGCATTAACACCAATAACTTAAAAGACATCTGAATAAATACATTTTAGATACTCACCATAAGGTATCAGTATTTACCGAATGTCTATATATATTTTGATTGAATATGAAAACCAAAAACATAATCAACCGGTCACGAACCCATGCAAGCGTCTATACCCAACTTAAATTTAATGCATCTTTATTTAGAGTGTCGAGTATGAATAGACTACATAGATTTGCATTTGAAAAGAAAATATTCAATCCTTGTTTAACCTTAGGCCAAAGGTTCGCAGTCAAACCAAACTTTAATCCATCTGATATATCGATGTGTTCAATGTAATACGAATACGGCAACACAATTAGGTTAAGAGAAGAAACTGCTTCTTGTAAGATAGGAATATTACATCTATCAGACAAGAAGAGTGATAAAAAAAAACTCCATCGAAAGGAACAGCGTTCTACATCTTATAATCCCTTCCATAGGCAAAACGGAAGTGTGCGGTGTATAATAGCGATTCTGCCCATAGCGAATCTCATACTACATCTACTAATTACACCAATATATCCAATCCATTGACCTAATTCAACTACAAAATGAATAACCTAAGATTACCCTCCCCTAATATAACTTTACAAATCTATATAGCCATTCACGCCCGACCTAAGTTTAATATTTATATAACTAGTTTAATGAAAAACAGAAATCATAATAAAACTTAAAGAACAAATAAATAAATAAATGGAAATGATTTTACAAAAGAAATCCATTAAATAAAATTATAACTAATTAATAAATAACGTTGGTCAGATAGGATTCTATTTCTTAATAAATTAAAGACTGAGAAAGTTTATATTTTAAAGTTCTTAGTGTTTCAAAATGTTTTTAAAGTTCTTACAATTTTTTTTTCAATGTTCCTCTTTATTCATTGCATGCCATTTGGAATCCACATTAAATCCCTCGACGATCCTGTTGTCCTCAGTATAAGATAAGCGATGCCTCATTTTTCCATTTTTATAACAACTGAAGGAATTGAAAGTGCGTCTTTCAATCCCTTCACCTCCAACTCTCCGACTTAACACATCTCAGTCCTCTCTTAATAATCATAATAATTTCCAACTTTTCCTTTTATATTAATCTTAAGGATTGACTCAACATTACATCATCGATGATGGTGGTCTTTTCGCTGAGGTCCGATTCCATAGGGATTTCTTTTTATTT
Source organism: Epiperipatus broadwayi (assembly GCA_028023455.1). Classification (NCBI taxonomy): domain Eukaryota; kingdom Metazoa; phylum Onychophora; class Udeonychophora; order Euonychophora; family Peripatidae; genus Epiperipatus; species Epiperipatus broadwayi. The sequence goes on along the minus strand of JAQFVV010006267.1, from coordinate 1,167,881 downwards.
GCTAAAAGTTTCTATTGTTTTCCTATCTGACCATTGTTTATACATTTAAATGCCCAAGAGCTTGTTCACTTGGACTAATTAAAATAATCATTTCTATAACATTAATTAACCTGTTTTCCAAATCCAAAGATATATTTAAAGATAAATTTAAAGATATAATTTTATCTCCAAATCTTTTTAAAATTTAGTTTTAAAATACATTTTCTTTAATAAAGTTTTATTTTAATAATTTTTTTCATCTGTGCGATTTATATATATATATATGAGTTTAAGGTAGAATTTATTTTCAATTTTTCTGTCTTAAAAAAAAATTTTTAAATGCGAACTTTTTATTTTAATGTTTAATAATAAAAAAAAAAAATGTAGCATCGTCTGTGCTCGTTACAATATATATATACAAAACTGACAAATAAATGCTACAGATTTAATTAAGCCACTTTAAGTCAATCATACAAAAAGTTTGTGTAAAGTAATAGAAAAATTGAAATATTCTCTTCCCTTTTTTTACTTTTAAAAGCAGCTACTTAACCTGTTTAGCTGAAAACTCCTCCTGTCCATTTTAAAGGGGACATAGTGAATTTTTCATTGAATATTCATTGATACTTGAAATGATTTAAAAAAAAAATACATCAAATAAAATTAATTTTTAATAATAATTTATGTTGGTCAGATAGGATTCTATTTCTATTAAATATGGAACAAGTTTTAGAATTAAAGTTCTTATTCTTTTCAAATACTTGAGTTTTAGAATTATAGTTAAAACTTATTAGAGTTCATAAAGTTCTTATGGTTTAAAAGAAAAGTCCATACTTTCTAGTTGCTTGCAGCTTGTAAGGTGTTAATTCCCATGAGATCCTTTATTGTGGCTGGTATTTTATTTCTGGATCTTGGTGTCCTGGTGTACATGATATAGGAAGACGATGTCATTTACTTTCTTTATAATTAACTGAGGGAATTGGAAGTGCATCTTTCCAATCCCTTCTCCTTCAACTCTTCCTGCACCAACACATATAGCACATTTTTTTCACATCTCTTTTTCTCTCCCAGCTCTTTCTTCACTAAAATTTATTTCCAAACTTTTTCTTTTATATTAGAATTTTGGATTGAGTGGACATTATGTCATGACGATGGTGATGGTCATTTCATTGAGGTCCGTTTCCTGAGGGATTTTTTTTATTGGCTATTAGTTTATATTATTTTTTTCTCTCCTATCTGACCTTTAGTTATACATTTTGAAATGCCCAAGGGCTAGTTTACTTTTAACTAATTAAAATAATCATTTCCATTTTACAATAGCATTAATTAATTTATTGTACATTATTTTTATCTTTAAATCTTTCAAGTTTTTTTCTTAATATTTAGTTTTAAAACTTTTTCTTTTTTTAATAAAGTTTTCTTTTAATAATTTTTCATCTGTGCGATTTTATATATATAAAGTTTAAATGACTTTTAACTTTCAATTTTTATTTCTTAAAAAAGAAGTTTTTATATGTGAACTTTTCTTTTTCATTCAATGTCTAATTTTTAAAATAAATAATGTAATGTCGTGTGTGCCCATTACAATATCTAGAATAAGTTTTGACATTGATACGACTTACTTCTTAAATAAAATTTTATAAAACCATTAAATGAATCAATTTTTTTAAAAAACTTTTTTTGTCTGAATCTTTAAGATTGCTTTAAATGATTTCAAAATAATGTCAACATCACAAAATCATAGACAATAATTGAAATATAGATTTTACAGTAGATTAAAATCATTATGTTATTATAAGTTATATAAAAATAATTTTTTAAAAACTTTTTATAGCAGAATAGTTTGAGTTATTTTAGTAAGGGATATAAATTTATAAGATTTCCTATAGTAATCCCTGCATAAAGAATAAGGGTATAATTTAAAATAAAAACATTTTTGACCATATTGTAGAGCAGTAATAAAGTGATGGATGAATGGACTTGCTTTAAGTAAAACAAAAAATTTAAAGATCAGGTAATTATGTGTCCAAACTGCTATTTGATTATTTAAATGGATTACAATCCTCTAAGCAATTAGCCACATTATTTTTTAAAAATTCAATATACATAAATGTGTGTAACTATTGCATCAAATCTCAATATGCACATTCTAAATAATGATAAATGCTATTCAATGTAAAACCAACCTCTCATACTCACATATATGATTTAGATATAACTTATCTTAACTAGATCTGATTGAGACTTAAATACTTTAATCACACTAATATACTAATGATATCTTTTTCAATTAGTAAATGTCTTGCAATATTTTTCATTTTATAGTGTGAAATTCTTCATTAAATCTTTACATTTTGACAAATATTATAATAGTATAAATTCAAAAACAAAAATAAACTGAAAAATAAAATATCAACTTTGCAAAAAAAAAAAGTATAATAGACAAAAATCAAATAATTAAAACAAAATATTTTATTTCAGCCTTCAAGTTAAAAAAAAAAGTTCTTTTTTTTTAAAAAAAAACAAACAAAAAAATGATTCTCCAGCAAATCTATATGATTAAGACAAATTTCAGTAAAACATTATCTCAAGTAAACAAAAATAGTAATATTTTTTGAAATATTAAAAATTAACTGTTAATTATTAAAAAAACATCAAAAATAGTATTAAAATTGTTAACAGTAAGCATTAAATGTTTATCAGTAAACTTTTTACCACTAATTTTCTATTAAAAAGAAATATTTTAAATAAAAGATTCATATTTAATAATTTATAAAAATAAATAAATAAGTTTATTTTTCTTTTATATGAATATCATCAAAAGTCTATGTTATAAATATGCAGAGGTGCCAAGATTATATATAATGTTTTATTTATTTTTTCTTGGATCACAGATAATTATTATCATATATATACTTAATTAGAATTAAAATTTTAATTTATTAAACATTTTATAACTATTAAATCTGTCAAACTTTGACTAAAATTGAAGTTTTTATGGTCTGACAATTGCATCAGATTCTGGCTACAAAATTCTAGCATGAATGGTACTTTTTCATGAAAATCATGCATAAAGGTAAACACATATTATGCAAAATAAAAATATTTTAAATGCCACTATGGCTATATTGCTATCACTTACACTCTACCCTTTTAAATAAAGAAAAACTTGAATTTTGCAGCCCATTCAAAAGGAAATCCTTTGAGTGGGCTGCAAAATTTGAGCTTTTTTTTTTATTTAAGGGAGGAGTATGGCTAAAAGTAATAGAGCTATAATAGCATTTAAAATATTTTATAGTTATTTCAGCTAGCATTATGCATTGTTTCTCTCTATGTAAAATAAAGGCAATATTGTCCAACATCTATGATACTATAAATGAAATAATGAATATTTCAACTTTGGGTAATGTTGTAAAGCTGATTTGAATATATTTAAAATAATATGTGTTTATAACTTTTTTATGTCAAAATAAATAGATTTCAAAATTTCTATCAATATAAAAAACTTTGATTGCTGTTTTAGTAAGGGTTAGAGTGTTTGAAACTCTAACACACCTGATGAAAATAGATAATAGATTAAAATATATTTGTAGTGTGAGAGATTATTTTATTTTTATATAAGATAGTGTTTGTCAATATTTAAATAATGAATAAGACATTTATATATCTTGCTTTTGTAATTATTAATTGTATATTGAAATGAATAAGGTCTTATTTATTTCAATGTTGTCATGTGGTTTTCCACATGGTTGAGAGTTGATGTTCAGAATTGTGAAAATGCTGATAAATATAGCATTCAAAAGTTTAAGAAAAATATTATATAATATTCTAATAATAGGCACTATATGTATAAATTTTTAATTGTCATATTAAAAAATATAATAGGTTTGCAAAAAAATTAAATTTAAATTTAAGTGAAATCAGTAAATTATGTTAAAACTTTCTCAGATCAAAGAATGTATGGAATACATTGCAAAACAATTCATTTAAAAAGATTTTAAATAATTAAATTAAAAAACATTAAGCAAATTTTGATAAGAGATTCAAAACAAGTGTTTTCTAAGTTCGTTCAATTAAACAATGAGAGTGTTTTTCAATTTTTTGTAGTTTAAATAAAATAAAATCAGGTATCAAAAAATAAAATATTGATGACGTGAAAAGCAAGATTATAAAGCCTGTGAAAATAAAAATCAAGTGTTCAAAAACAAGAAGTAAAACTTATATAAAGTTAGTTTTTCTCAAATTAAGTAAATTTGGATTCTTACTTTATTCAAGCTACATCAGACCTTTATTATGTTGACTGATTAAATTGAAGAAAAAAACTGCCAACTGCTGGAATCTATCCTAGATATATGAACTCACGTCCTATTTTCAAACAAATCTCGAGTTAAAATGAAGAAACAATGCTTATTTCAAATTTCAAAGCTTGAGATTGTTAAAGGATATTATTGTCACATACAAAGTGATTAATACTTGCCATCATGAAGAAAAGAAACTACAGCTATATGACTTGCTTTGTAATTTAAAAAAGACAATTGAGAATTTATTTTAATCATTTTAAGTTTTATTTTAGTTTATATTTAATACTAACAAGATATATTTTATATTATGAATTGGTTAAAAACAGAAAGTGGAAGTTTTAAAAAAAGATTAAATAGAAAAAAGAAATTCACTCCATATTGTATATACTATATATATGATTTGTTAACATTTGAAAAAAGAATGTTTCTGTAATTGTCAGTTAAAAAATAATCAAAGATGAAATATTCACTTTAAATGTAAAGTATCCATTCTGGTAAAAAAAAAAAAAAAAAGCCCAATAAAGCATCCAAATGTTAAATAATGAAGCTAATAATTATTAGTAATTAAAGTAAATTTTTTTATTCAAATCCATTGAATTCATTTGTCTCAGCTCTCTTCTTCTTCTTTTTTTTTGTTAAAAGCTTGAGAATTTGAAATGAATGTCTTATTTCAGTGTGAGTCATATGGATTTCTATGTGGTTGAGAGATGAAGTTCAGAGTTGTGAGGATTTTTATAATATAGCATTCAAAAGTTTAAAAAAAAAAATAATTTACTTATAACAGGTAATATTCAAATGTATAAATTATTAATTGTTATATTAAAAAGATATAATAGTTTTGCAAAAAAAAATTAAATTTAAGTGAAAGTGATAAATTATGTTAAAACTTTCTCTTATTAAAGAATGTATGGAATGTAAAAACTCAGTTAAAAAAATAAATGGATTTTAAATAATTAAATTAAAAAATGATTAAAAAAGTTTTGATCAGAGATTAGAAAACAAATGTTTTGTATATATTCAGTAATCCTTTTCATTTTCATTTAATTTTACCTTTGATTGAATGGATGTATTAAAATAAAATAAAATACAATAAAGTATATTGAATAAATTTGATAAATAATTTTTATCAATTAAATTTTCAAATTGAAAAATTCAAAATATTAAAAACAAAAAAACAAAAACAGATATAAGTCAAGAGAATATAAAAAATAACCACTCACACTGAAACCTTAAGCTTTTTCTGCCACAGAAATCAATCAGCCAATGAATTTACATGTAATAAACTCTATCAATTTTGACATTATATCAAAATTCTGACCAAGAAGCTCCTCCAAAACAATCATTTGGTGTAGCTAAATAAAAAATTGTATTTTAAAACCTTGAAATAATCATTCCAGAAAAGGCTCATTGGTGATAATTTTGATGTGATATCAAAGTTGGTAAGAGATTGTTACATGTGAATTTATTTGTTATTTAATTAAACTTTATTTGATGAATAATTTGTTATATAGATACCAATTTAATGTTTAGAATATTTGGTTTAATTTTAACGTATGTGAAGAATATTCATGGGTTAATGGCATATATGAGCGTATATATACATTAGATCGTTTTTTATACCAAATTTATTATTATTATCATTAACAGATAGATATGTAATAATTAGAGTGAACAAACCATATTAAAACAACAAAACCACCTTTTTTTTGGTTTAAATTTAATGTTATTGACATTCAGACATAGAAGCAACACACACACACACACACACTTATATAGAGAGTAACACACTTTTATTTTTTTACAAAAAATATATATCTATAATTGTTTTTATTATTATTTCCAAAAGCAAACTAAGAAATTTATTTACCAGTATCTTAAAAATATACTAATATGATTAATTAAAAATAGGGTTAAAACGGTAAAAACGCTGAAACGTAAATTAGTTGTGTATATATATATATATTTAAATGGATTTTGAACGCACACATTTTTACTTGTTTTATAAATCTGGATTTATGACTAAAAATGAAATCTCAGAATTCTCAATCTATTTAGGGTTGTCACATTGTGATTTAAAGTTAACAAAATTAAAACTTAAATCCGAAAAACTTTAATTATTACCTAAAAAAAAAAGCTTAAACTTTATTAATCAGGTTTCATAATATTAAAGTGACATTATACATCTGGAAGAGTTTTGCCTTTCTTTTGTTTTTATTCTCTGACTTAAGGATAAAATATTTTAGCGGAAATTAAGTTTTTGGTTAAGTGGATTAAAAGCAAACTTCCCATCAGTTAAAGTCTAATATTACTAATCTTTAATAAAAGAATTGATTCTTGCGGCCAGTGGTAGAACCAGAATTAAATGAACGCATTATCATATATGACTTACTTTAGGCTATTAGGATGAAAACATAAAACACTGGAAAAGTATGAGGAGCTTTGTTTATTTTATATCCGATTTATTAGAAATACAGTAGGCATTAGACTTATTTAATTTATGATATCAAATACTTAATATTTAACATTTTTGTTGTTGTAGGGAAAAAAAAACAACAAATATATATATATAATTATTAATAAATCCTTAATTACTTAAAATAAACCGTATTAAATAATAAAAAATTAAATTTAAAGTTTTTGAATTAAAATTTTTGCACAAAAACATTTCATATATGTAAATACACATATTAAGTGACTGTTTATATAATAACTATTTCTCAACTTTTTATATTTCATCATTTTTCAATCTTCCATATTTCATCATCTAGATGTATATACAGGAAAAATTATATTAGTCGCTTTCCTAAAGCATTTTATTTATACATCATTATTAGATTTAAGTTTTAAATTTAATACACTGACATACTATTTTTCAGCCTATACCATTAAATAACGTAAGTGCTTACAAAATAATATTTAATGATAAGATGGTGGATAAATAGATACATCGAATAGATAGATAAATAGATAAATAGACAGAGACAAATGGGTGTTAAATAAATGTTTCATTTAAAGAGCACAAAAGCAGATTTTTTTTAAGACTTAATGTAATAAAAAAAAATTACTTTATTAATCATAAATAAATGATTATATGTAATATCAGTTCGCCTTTCAATTGCTACATAATGTTTCATGCATTAAAAAACCCATACGCACATATATAGTTGTTTCCTTTTAAAACGCAAACTATTTCCAAAAAAAATAAATCTTGCATAATTTTATAAAGGATTTTATATTAATCAGACCAGATTGACATATTTTTAAAGATTACAATGTAAAAAAAATATGCGCGGGGGGATTCTATAAAATCTCTGATAATATAAGTCCAAAATCTTTCTGAACATAATACAAAGTTAAAATTAATGATGTGGAATAATAGATATACTTATGAAAAAATATATCACGATGTTTAGAAAGTAGATGGACCAACTTTTTTTTCATAGATGTAATCTTACCACATGACTTCTCAAATTTCAAAATCTACAAAATTGTTCTAAGTTTTCTATGTTAGCATTTTTATAGTATCCACTGTATGAATTTTTTTGCTTTTTCATCTTTTGCATCATATGTCAAATGTGTTAACCGGGAAGCGAACCCGGACCAGCTGCTTGGAAGGCAGCTACGCTAACCTCTAGGCGACCAACGCTTGACTATTTTTTTTTTTTTGTTTGTTTTTAATGACATGAGATACATTCCTTACTATTTCAGACATATAATGACCAGATTAGATTTGTTGGTGATTATTTACAGCGCAATTCTTTACTTATCAATCATTATTGTCAGCCATTATGTAATAATTTATCGATAATTATTTATAGTCTTTTAAGTTGTCCAGATTAAAGGTAAATAAAAATTCATTGAGATGCTGAAATCCGTTCACTTTATAATAAGAAAAAAAATCTTTTTTTTAAAAACCCATTGACTTTATATTCATAGATATATATATATATAATATTTATTAGATATTGTAAGCAAAAATAATTACATCCACATACTTAAAATTTCCAGCTACTTCACTACCCATTCTTAAACACATAAATAAAGACATCTGAAAAAGATAAATTAAATAAAATTTTTCAATTGGTCCAATTTTTGTACATGTTTTCACTATTTGTTCAATATTTATCAATACTACAAATGCCTAAAGTCTAGTTTAAGAGATAGTGAATTAGACCAACTGAAGAGTACTTATTCAGCATGAAATGGGCAACTTGAGAGCCATTTGTTTTTTTCATATATTTTTTTTATTAAATACTACAAGAACATACGATGAGGTTGACGTTTTAAGATATATGTATATATTATTCATGCAAAAAGAAAGATATGAAGTTGAGTTATTCCAAATCTTTACATTTATTTAAAAACTGATATATTAATTTTTAATTGCGATTTAGGATTTTTATCTGCACTAAAATAATCTTTAGTTTAATAAGTGATTATTAGTAATCATTAAGTATTTATTTTGAAGAATTGATATTAAAATTGTGAATGCAGAAATTTTGATATTTGTAAATCAAATGTTAGTTTATATGTATGCACATCTAAACAACAATAAAAGTTAACTCAGATATTGTTCCCATAATAACTTTAACCAATTATTTTAGGTTCTGCTTATTATAGACCATTTAAACAAATAAAAAAAAAATCAATATTAAGCAAATTATAGATATGTGTTTGAATTTTTCAATTGGCTTGTTACATGTACAATACAATTTTAAATAGTCTACTGGAAAACAAAGTTCTCTGTAGTATCTTTCCTCAATAATTAAGAAGTTTCAATTAAGCTTGTCAATTGCTGGTTCTTTAAGGAGGGGGGTGGTGGTGACAGTTTTACTTCATAGTAAAGAGTGGTTAAATATTCATGAAGTGATAAGAATAGCGGAATACCGAAAAAAATATCTAATTTTATATTTTTTTTAGCTATTAAAAAGTTTTTAGGTTATGAGGTGAGTGTGGGAAGCTAATATAGTAAAAGTTGTAATAAGTAACCAATCAAATTGATCAGATTTGTTATGCTCTTTTTTAAAGCTTTTTATAATCCTGAATAGTTATCAATATCTCAGAACAATTTCTTTCATTAGATATATATTTCATGTAATAAATATATGCCCACCAGAAAAGAAACAGATTTGGAATCACCTGAACATCCACATAGGAACACAGAATTTTCTATTTGCAGGATTTATTACAATCCTTTAACTTCATGCCTGGATGGATTTTAGCATCTCTTCATCTACAATATATAGAATATTTAAGTTTTCAATCATTTAATACTCAGGTTTTATAAAATGACTATAATTATTTAATACTTACTTTAAAAATTTAAACTTTACAGAGGATTTTTATCTCTATCAATCCATTCAAGAATATTGTTTGAAATTACAATGAAATAAACTTGTGTTCTAAAAAGATAAATGCTAAAAAGATAATGCATTATTTAATGATTGTTGATGAAAATGGAAAGGGGGAATAGATATTAATGAATTAGAAGTCAACTATTTAAAATACATTCATGAAAGTCTTAATATACTTGGAAGCAAGATAGAAAATAATAATAGGATAGAATATTTTTGTCAGAAATAATTTAATATTAAACAAAAATATGACATGCTTAAAATTGCTTTATTATTCTTTATATAAATAGATCAGAGACTTGAATGATTTATAGTAAAGCCATAAAGAAATTTCAAGCTATCTAGCAACATATAGAAAAATATATGTTTAAATAACAAATGGAAAACAAAAGCAAAATAAATGGATGACTATAAACAGAAACTATTTGGGGATATCACTAGATATGAATATAATAAGCATTACCATTTAGTATTTAGTATTTCTTAAGCCTACAATAATAGCAGCTATGGAATAAAATGAAGACTTTTTAAATAAATTCAGGATCATGTGACATTTTTGAATTTAATCTTTGTGGCATCCACTTCAGAATAGTTCTAGATTGATGTTGTTTATTGCATATTGTATGGTCTATAAAATCATGGTTAATTTATATCAGCATAAAATATACAAAGTTGCATTTTAATGATAATGAATCTATAATTTAGTTTATATTTTGTTACTAGATGGCAGGAGTAATAAGGTGCTAAAAAAAAGCTCTTAAATATGTCCTTTTTGCAAAATCTGGAGGAAATTTTTTTTAAAAGACAAAAAATAAATCTTTAATTTTCAGATATATTTTTTTGTTTCAAATTTATTTTTAGCTTTGTTAAAAGATATATTTTAAGTTTTATAATTATTAATATTTGTTTGAATTATTGAAAAATCATAAAATGAAAAAAAAAACTTTGTTTAATAAGGTCATAGCAGCATTTTTTTTAAATTTGTTAATAAAATTTTTATATTTTTTAAATATTTATAAAAATTTTATTAGTTTTTAGAAGATTTTAATTAATGAACAACTTATTTTTTAAAATTTTCAGACTACCACATGAATATATATATATAAATCTTGCATTTTAAGCTTTCACTTATGATATTATTTTAGACAAAAGTTAAGAAAAAAAAACAATTGGAAGTTTTGCATTATAGATAATGAATGAGCATAGAATAAGTTATTGGTAAACTAATAAAATGAAATTAGTAAAAAGGACATCATTTCTACTAAAATAAAACTAAAAAATGAAATTATTCATGTTTTTATAACAGATATATGAATTTGTCATCATTGCTAATAAAAAAAAGTAATTAAGCTTATTTAAAATAGGATTGCAAAAACAGGGGCATGGAAATGATAGTTTTAAAGATAATTAGAGGCACATATAATTTTTGCAAAAAAAAAAAAACAAACAAAAACATTAATTTTTTAGAAAAATATAATAGTTTGTTTTAGAGTTGTCAATAATTTAATAATGCTTTATTTGTTTACAATGATTGATGTTCACAATTGAGTGTATTGATTTTTAGATTAATAAATAGATAGATAGATAGATAGATAGATAGATAGATAGATAGATAGATAGATAGATAGATAGATAGATAGATAGATAGATAGATAGATAGATAATTCATCACAAACTCAATAATAAATAATCAAAACTGTTGTAAGAAAAAAAAAACTTATAAATTTTAATGGACCACACAATTTAAAAATATATAGTCAAATTATTGTCATAATACAGATTTACTAATTTATAAATAATAATTAAAATCAGTCAACATTTAGACATTCCCAGTATCAATAATAATCAATAACCTCAATTTGTTATCAAGGTAACTTCTGGTATTTAGACACTAAAGATTGGTCAAGAGGTACAGCTGCCTTATAAGCAGTTGTCCTGGGTTAGTGGGTTCACTTCCCGGCTGATGCTATGACACATGAGAAAAAAAAGATTGCAATTTGACCACAGAGACTGAAATCATTGATACAAAGAAGTTTAAATAAATAATTGTATTGTCAATTGTTCAGGAAGTCCATTGAATTCTAAACATCTAATTGGTTGGTTAATCATAATAATTCAAATCAATTTGTCAAACCAAGTTTTATTTTTAATGATTTTTCTCAGCTGCCACTCATTAAAAAATTTTTGCCTTTGTTTCTGCTACTTTATTATTGGGCTAAAATAATAAATGAACTAATATATCAATTGCATAAAGTATTATACTTTTTTAAATAAAGAAAACTAAATGTATTTGTGTTTTAAGATTTACTCTTAATGATGATGATGATTATGTTTTATATTTCATCTAATAATCTAAATTATTGTTTTATGTGATTGATTATTTTTAAGTAGAATAATAAAATTTAATAATTTAAATTTGTTTTAAATGCTTTTCTTTAACAATTCTGTTTCCTGTAAAATCTTATAACTGAGTTTAAACATACTTTTATAAAATGGATTTCCTTCAAATTTCATACATGTGCTAGGTATTGATGACAAGACAATATGACATTAAAATATTTCAGATTTTTCCAGTCTAACAGTGTTGGCGGACCAAATTTCAAAATGTATTATATCAGTTCTGTAAGCTTTTAGAAATGCACAGTAGATGGCAGAATTTTTAAAAAATACATTTTAATTAAATATTGATTTAAAAGCACTTCAAGTTAATTAAAATAGAAAGAAAAGCAACCAAAAAAATGGAATATTAGTTTCTTTTAACTGTTTAACTATATGCTTTTTTTCTAAAAACAAAATCTTGTAAATGATTTTTAAAAAAATTATAAATATAGTAGCATTATTTTCATTTTTTTAGTTTGTAAATTTCAATGTGAATACCTACAAAAGTTTGTTGCAAAATATTCAATAATTAAAAGGTAAAGTAATATATAAATATTTTATAAAAAATGTTTTTATTTAATTTGAAAATACAGGTTTTTTTTTTTTTTGACAACAATTTAGGCTGGTATATTTAGCATGAAATAAAAGTAAAGGAGGGGAGACGTATTCATAAATTAATTAATTCACTCAATTAATTTATGGAAGCCCTCACTTTTATTTCAACTTAAATATACCAACCCAAATTTTTTTTCTAAATATATATGTATAAGGCTTTTAGTATATTATTACTCAAACTGAATAAAAGCAATTTTTATAAAATAGTTTTTATATATATTAGTTTTATAAATTACAAAAATATGTTGTCTGTTGTTGTTTTTTAAAGCAATTTTAATTTCTATTATCACATAAAATTTGAAGATAAAGTCTGGTTATTCAGAAGTGAGGCAGGTATTTTAATTTTTATATTTTTATTTGCATTTACTTACTTAAAAATGTGGTTAGCATTTTGATTAATAATATTTTGTTTTTAAAAATTCAGCATTGAATCAAATAAAAATGATCATTTTAAAAAAACTAATTAAACATGTTTCAACTAAGTTTTTAATATATATATATATATATATATTGTAATGTGATGGGGTATCAGGGCGGTCCCTGAAATAACGGTAAATCATCATCATTCCCAAGTCAACATTATTTCATATGATGTTAAAGTAATGATTGAATTAAGATATGAAAATAAGAATGAAATATCAAAAAAAAGAAAAGAAAAGAAATGTTATATATTCAAGTGAGCATGAGATGAAAAGATCTCTGTGAGATCAGCCCAGTTAACTCCTTAGAGCAACTAAAAATATAGTTAACCATATATCAACCAGGATTGTCAATAAGTAAAAATCATCCATTATCATGAATGATGAATAATAAAATATAAATCAACAGTCAATCTGGTGACTGGATTTGAAATAGGTCTATTGTAGATCAGGCTAACTATTGAGCCTTTGCCAGCTTGGGGCATTTATTTAAACATAATTTGGATGCACAAACTAAGCATTCATCCATAAAATATACAACCATAAAAGCAATAATGCTGGGATATTAAAACATGCTGATCATCATCAATGATTTCACCACTTATTACCATTAATGTACTGGCCAACTATTAACTTAAAATTTTGATAGAGACTAAACTAGAATAAAATGAAATGTAGTGCATGGGCTTTGAAAAATATACTCTTTGTATCAAAACAGGAGTCTTGTCTACTGAATGCCCCTGCACTAAATACACCCCCATTTATATATCAGACTGTTATGCATGAATCTAGCTCAGAGAATATAAGCTCTATAACTGCTACTGTGACCAAGAGATAATGATGCAATACAATTTTAACAATTGAATTCAAGTTTATTAACAACAATAAAAAATGATATTAAGGTCTGTAGAATATGGCTATACACATATCAACTTTCTGATTTTGATTACTATACAAAATTCAAATTATTACATTGATTTTATATATATGTTCATATAGGTTTATCTAATACACAATCAGCACACAGACATGTGGCTGAACATATTTGAATTGACATTTAGTAATAAAAAAGTGATTAAAATTTTAAGATGTATAAAAGTAATATAAATGATTAAAATTTATCTATATGTGACTATATAATACTTGATATATATATACACAGATGTGCAGTATATTGAAGTGGTCAATTTGAGATTATATTGTGCTTCACAGGCCTATCCAATCTCCCACCACCAAACTGAATTCAAATCCCATTCATATGCTTGTATACACACCTATATAATCCAACTCCTTTTAGTTTTCTTTTTTTATGCCTAAGATATTTAATAATATCTTAAATAAATAAATAATAATATTTAGTATAATTAAAGGTCATATATGTGTGTAAAGGATATATATATATATATATTGTGGGGGATTGTAGATAAACTAATAATTATATTTGTCTATTTTATATTAAACTATATATTTAAAATTATATTCAAAATATTATATTAAAATATGTATTTATGCAATGGTGGTCAGGATGATGCAATTGGCTTGGAAGGTTTTAGAAACATTCCAAATATTTAACTAAAATCCATTAGTATTATTAAAATTATTAATCTTATAAAAAATCAAATCAATTTCCTTAATGAAAATTTATCATTTAGTAAAATCTATTTCTGAGCTAGAAATAGATTTGGGACAATCATTTTAGAAACTTACCAACCTGATTGCATTGTTTTGTACCACCTTCAGAACAAAAGATGAATTTCTCATCTAAAACTTCTGTAGCAGCATTTTTATAGCCTCGGGTATTGGAGCATGAAAGCATTTCTTAGATAATTTGGAATCATATAAATAGGGCCTGATTTTAGTCAAGTGAGGAGAGTACCTAAATTTGTAAGGTGTTGGCCAAACAAATCCACATCACTCAAAATTTCAATATGACAACCACTGAGTAGGAGAGAATGATGCACCCTTTTCCTGACCATCCCTGAAACAGCTCCCACCAGCATGCTGCTCTACCATTAAACCTCCATAAACTGCTATGCTATGCTTTAAAGGCTGACCTGGAAATCAGCTACCTGCTTCCAAAATGATTGGAAGGACATTTATGCTTAAATGAGCCACAGTAAATATGGACTTCATGACTTGTCAGAAACCACCAAGAATAAAGATGGTAAAACCATTGAAAATGCCACCCTCATAGACTCTTTAATTTTCTCTTCAGTAATTCTTAAATATTGAACAATTTAATATTTAATGTCTTGTAAATTGTGTAACCTGTTGTCTTCACCTTAAATTTGCAAATCTTTAAATATGTAATCTTTTAATGTAATGTGACTCTCTATTTCACTGTATAAATATTTTAGGTTAACCTCAAAATTTAATTTAAATTGATGCAGCAACTATTTTGTTAATATTTTATGTCTAATATATATATTTTAATTCCCAAATGATATGTCAATAAACTCCCACCCTCACAAGCATAATTATTTTATTTTAGCTCCTTGCTATTAAAAGGGAGCACCAATTCATTAATTATTTTGTTTTTACTTTAAAAACTACAGATGCTTGCTAGGTTGGGAGATTTAAATTTTTTTTTTATCCATTATACTTTTTGCATATTCAACAGAAGAAGGAAAATAAAGTTCTACCTTTGATTAGTTTACAAATTATACAAATGTTAATTTATTTACTAGCACAATATTAATTTTAAAACAAATATATTAATTATATATATTTCTTTTATGCTTCTTGATCCTCGTCTTGTCAAACATATATACATATACTTTATTAATAGACTACACCTTAGGCTGTAAAACATATTTATGTCAAACATATGTGGAGTTTTTAGTGAAGAATGAAATGAAAAGGGAGAAGGGTAGAACATTAGTTTATGTTAAGTTTAAATATAATTATTTGATAATGCCTTTTAATCTACATTTAGTAAATTCGATCATACCATCATATTTGATATTATTGTCATAGGTAATAAGTTTAATTATTATATCTTGACTAATTATTAGTTTATCCCAAGCATTGCTATCATGGGCTCTTATTTTTCATAATCAAACTTTATCAAGAGACATGTGTCGGAATGCCTGCACCATCTCATTTTTGTTTTAGGTCACAAACAGGGCGATGGATGACCCTGGACCATCTACTCATGCAACAAGAGCTCAGCATGGAATAATTCCAGAAAAGTTTGGCCCATAGCAACTCCATCCAAGACCCCCAATTTCAAGAAACTGATTCCACAAAATGTTGGTGTAGCAGGTCAGCATATTATTTCAAAATGATAAAGCATTTTATTTCCACGGATCCACAAATCTTACTTGGTCATTTGTTATATTCCTTGTTTAAAAGCTTAATCCTATAAATATCTGTAGATGTGATGTTGTGGTCTCACTAAATATAGTTTGTATATTAATTACTTTTCTTTTGATGTATTGCTTAATGACACAAGAGATGTTTATTTATAGAAATACTCCTACATATGTTAATCATTCAAATAAAGTAAATAAATCTTTATTGCTTATATTTTCCATACTCAATAAACTTATGATAATTTGGTAAGTTAGTTAACTGACAATTATGTAAATCATCCTGAAATCAGTCAAGGTTGTATTTCTCTCTTGTAATTTGGGTGAATTATTATAATTATACACTACACTATCATGCTAGATTATTTATTGAAATATCATAATACTGCATCAAAAGTAATAATCTATAAACTTATATGTAAATACCTGTGTTAAAGTGTGAAAGAAGCACAACACAACTTACCTGTAATATGAGGCTAATTACCTAATATAATTTAACCCTTAAACCGCTAATTATATTATTGGTTGTATGAGGTAAAAATCAAATCTTTTAATTGGCCAACTCACAAACTGAAGACAAAGCCTATTGTTAAAACATATTCGCCTATAATATTAAATTCAACTCAGATACGTTTATAAAAAGTATATTACTAATTTTTCAGGTTATGAAAAAGAATGAAAGTTCTTTCAAAAATAAATTGCTATTTATTTATTATAAAATATATTCAATTTCGGCAAATATAAAGCGAATGTCTAAACAAAAAAGTGCTGACGCAAAGCTTTTTTCAATTTTACGTTCTGGAAAAGTAAAGATTTCTTTTTGCTAAATCTTAAATATTTTTACTAAAATCTTCAATATTTTTCAAAAATAATTTAGTTTTTTTGGTATATTTTTTAAAAAACTAGTTTAATTTCTCAAATTATATTTTTTTAATACTTAAATTGCATTCGAAATGAAAATCTCAGTGTTTTTCTTTATTTTCTTTGATCAGGTGGTTTCTTTGTTCTTTCCAGCCAATCAGAATGTTTTTTTCGGCTGAGAGTTGGCTGACAGTGAATCACTGACAAGGTTCTTTCTTTGTTTAGTTTAAAATGCGTTTTTTTTTGATTTTTTACTTGTAAAATAATTCTGAAGAGGGCACCATCTTACACAACTTTTAAAAACCTAATCAATACCTGTCAAACGAATATTTTAGCATAAGAACTAGCAGAGTTAGAGTGACGTCAGATGTCGACGAGAAGCCTCGTAAGAGGCGGTTTATGGATTAATGTATAAATTTGTGATTGTCTATTTATCTTTATTATTAAATATAATATAAAACAAACATCTCTGATCATTGCAATTTCTTTATTTAATTGATTTAGTTAAATCTAAGATATAGTTATTAAATTATTAATGTCATGTTGAAATGTTACAAGATCCTGCTAATGATAAATAAATAAATAAATATATATATATATATATATATATATATATTTGCCTTTACTGTGTGTATAAATGCACTTGCCATGATTTTCCCTTGAGTCTCTTTGTTCTTTGTCGTGTGATGTCAGCCAGAAATAAATTAAATAATATAATATCATTGGAGTTGCTGCTCATAGGTAATTGAATCTGGAAGCTGGGCATACAGGGCAGAGTTCATGAGTGTTCCTGAAATGTGTCTCACACATGATTGCACTCGAGGTACTTGTGTTCAGATTCTAGATCGAGTTGTGTGATCATGTGAACCGATTGGTACAATATTTGATGAATATATTTCAGTCATCATACAAATATGATAAATGATCAAAATTCACATACATGTGTTGATCAACATAAAAACAAAATTCAATTTATTACATTGTGGTTTACGTATTGTGATTTATATGATTAATCCACAATTCAAGTTATTATATTGATTGATAATATTTGTTAATGGGTTTACTTAAAATGCATATATATATATATATCAGTAAATGCATATATATATATATATCAGTAGGATATATTAATTTATTTACAAAACATAATTGAATTTGTCAAAATAATAGAATTATTAATTTTATACCATGTAATTAACATATATGTTTGTGTACATAGGAATGTATGTGCACATTTCATTTTGTCAAAATAATACATTAATTAAAATAAAATTTTGAAGTAATTCCATTTGAAAAAAAAATTCACACATACATGTGTATATTAATAATATATAAAGATATGAATGAGTTATCAAATTCTATCATAATAGTTTACAATTTCTATTTTAAAAAACAAAAACAAAAAGTACTATCCTATAGCAGTCTCCCCTAACAGGTCACTGTTGCTTAAAATTTATAAATGACTTTCAAAAATATATACTCTGACAAAGTTTTTGATTTTTAATACAAGCAAAACTATTTACTTGCATTATTATTATTATTATTATTATTATTATTTTTTAGTCTAAAAGATTTTTAGAAATCTTTACCTTTCAAAATATCATTGTCAATGAATTGATTCTTGGCTTTTTTATTTTTAATTTAACTTAAGCAAAATTATTTGCTGGTATTTTTAAATTATCATTTTTAGGGAATTACTAAAAATAATTTCTTCAATAATATATATAAATCATCTGTGGATTGCTCCTTTCTTTTAGACATGTGACTCAAACAAATTATTCATTTGTTTTACTTTAAGTTATTAAGTTATACATTTAAAAGTCATTTTAGGGATTTTAAACTAACTCACCAGCTATATATATGTTTAGCTGTGCTCCTCAGCATGTAGCTGAAATAGTATATGTATAATTAATTCTTCATCCACTGATGGTTTTTCTGGGAATGCTGGTAGACTAGTTTGTCATCATCAAGATAAATATAGTCCAGGTAATTCAGCATCAGGAAAGGCATAAGGTATGTTGGCATTCTATCACTTCCCATTGGTCTAGGGTTTGATAAGCTTCAGGCTAGGAAACTGTTTTCTAGAATACATTTGTACAGGCTAATTGATCCATTTTGAAGTTGACCCAGGCTTCAGGTGAATCAAAACTCCAGTATATAGAACTAGTAGACTTTTCACTAATAGATTTACTGGCTTGACTTCAGATACATCTTCATGGGAGCTATTGTTTTTATAACTCTCCAAACACCAACTCTGCTAGACAACTTACTTCTACCATCCTGTTACAGCTAACTCTTACAAAATATTAGCCAGCAACTAAAAAATAGACTCTCTTTTAAAAAAAAAACTATCCAGACTGAACTAATCTTTCCATCTAGACTCTTATAGCTAGATTACTGAGGTGACAAAAATACTAATTTAAAAACTGTTTTTAACTTTCTAATCCTCTCAAATCACTTTTAATTAAAATCTACTTTTGAAAGCAATTTTTAAATTTTACCAAAGGTGTAATCTACATGTTTTTACTTAGATAGAGAATTGTATATAAGCATTAATTAAAAGATTTAAAAAATAAATCATGCCTGATTTTTTAATTTCAAAATCAGAATTACAAATAATAAAAATATTAAGCTTTTTAAAACTATTTACTTTATAATAAAATTATATTTTAAATTCAGAATTATTTAATCCTTTATAGGATTATTATTCCAGGAAGGTAGAAAATATCTAGTAAAATTTTTGTCTGTGTTTATTTCTACTTTTCCTTTCAACTTTATATATATATATATATATATATATATATATATATATATATATATATATATATATATATATATATATATATATATATATATATTATATATATATGTGCACTCACACATTATGTTATTGTGTCCCATATAACAGCCCTGTTATATATATATATATATATATATCATTTCTTATAGTTATTTTTCATTATTATCTCCATTTATTTATAATTTATCAATTGATTGAGAGAATATATATATACATATATAATCAAAATATTCTGGAATAAACTCTTTAGTATTCAATATATCAATAAAAAAAATCAATAATAGCTATAGCCAGATTATGGCAGTGTATGCCATCCAGAATATAATTGGCATACACTGCCATAAGTTGGCTACAACTATTATTGATTTTTAAATATTGGTATATTGAATACTGTAGAGTTTATTCCAGAGTATTTTAATTATTACATTTATTTTATATATATATTCATTGAAAACAGTAAGCATTTATATGATACAAATATCTATAAATTTACCAATCTCAATCTGTTGTCAAGGAATTCACTAAAGATTGTAAATTTATCACAAAAATGAAATTAATGATACAAAAAATAAATAAATCTCATTAAATAGACAAATATAACATTCTGAAAGCAGACTAACAAATAGTCAATTATAACTCTCAAACTACAATTATAACTTTCAAAATGCACTCCAACAATGTATTATTTAAATAATAAAGCTTATAATGCTCAAGTCTAGATCAGTTTAGAAATGTATTGAAAGCAGTAAACACTTCAATAAGACTGATATCAATAACAGTCAACAAACTCCATCTGTTGTCAAAGCAATCTTCTTTAACAGTAAAGATGAATATACACTTTTATTAATGGGGTTATAATTATGTAGACACTTTCTGTGGTCAAGTTGTAATCTTTAGTGTCTATATAAACATATTTGTCCATTAATAAGGATGGACTTCCATCTTTATTGTTAAAAAGAGGTTGTCTTGACAACAAATTGTTGATTGTTATTGATATTAGTATTGTTTAAATGTTGGCTGTTTTCAATGAGTTTACATTTATAAACCTATCTAGCCTTGAACACACACATATATCTATATATAAACATTAAAAGTCTAAAGATAAACTAGTCAATAAAATAATCAAAATTATCCCAAATTCACAAATCATCCAGACTACCCCAAAAATATAAACTTTAAAACACAGCCAATGGTTTCACTGCTACAAGCAGACTTCTCAAGTTTAAAGAATTACAAAATAATGATTATTGTAAATATTCTTAATATCAAAGATGTTATATCATGTTTATAGATAAAAAAAAATGAAGACATTTTTATCTGCATTCCAAATTCTTATATGGATAGCTGATTAAAAATGATAACTACAAAGATGAATTTCAAATGAAGCAGCAATGACATCTTAGCTGGTTTAAAATTCATTCTTATAATTATTATTATTAATCAGTTATTCATACAATGACATAGAATATAGATAAAAGTGGACTCAATCTTTTATTTGATAACATGATTGAGATTTAATACAAAAGACCATTGCATTATTATTATTATAGCTCAGAGTTTATCACTCAGCACAGTAACATTACTCTATGATATAATCATCATCATCAACCATTATCAATCCACTGCAGGATGAAGGTCTCTCCAAGTTTAATCCATCTTCTCCGATCTTTAGCTTCTCTTTTCCACAACACCCCTACACATTTTCTTATTTCATCCATCCATCTCACATGTGGTCTCTTTCTGGGTCTTTTACAATCTCTTGGAATCCAGTTTAAAATTTCAATTGTCCATCTATTATCATTTCTTCTAGCAATATGCCCAACCCAACTCCATTTCAATCTTTTAATTTTTTCAATAAGGTCAGTAACACCTGTTTGTTGTCTTACCCATACATTGTGTTTTCGATCTCTTCTTGTTACTCCCAACATACATCTGTCCATACTCCTTTGAGTGGAATTCTAGTATATATATTGTCATTAGCATCAACACCAAATCTAGAAGAAAACAATATATAAAATAAAAAAATAATTAAACATTAAAGAAGAGTTTTGTTTAACTTAATAAGCAAAAATTCTAAGAATCTTAAATTTATACACTATTAAACCTTATATTTTATATGATGATATTTTTGCTTGTTTATTTGATATTATGTGGTGTTCTCTTTTAACTTCTTTACACACTTTTTCAAGGAAATTTGTGGCTGTTTATTCTCTTTACTATATATCATATCAAAGATAGGTCTCTAGAATAATATTCAAATCTAACTTTTCTAGCTCAAAATATTTAAATGTCACCTGTGATAAAATTTGCTGAGGTAAAGAATTTGAATTTTTTTCTTAAATATTTATTAGTAAATCAAAGCGTTACAGCTTGAATTGACAACATTAAGAACATTACATATAAATGTATACATATAGCAAGAGAGTGAATATTTTTGCAATACAAGCATAATTCATATACTTGAAGTTTGAATGTAATATACAGGATTTGAACACAGACTTTCAATCTCATATTAGCTATCTACTCTATCTTATATAATTGATACAGATGACAACACATAACTGAAAAAGATAAACAATCTCCAATATATGTATTTCATGCTGAACCAGAACTCATCAGTTTGTTTAGATCATCATCTCCCCACACACACACACACACACATATATATATATAAAATTAATGGTAAATACAATATTATAGTTTAAATTTTTTTGTAGCACTTTCAATTACGTGGTAATCCTCATCAGCTTTAACTGAATTTCAAATTTTTAAACTTAATGTTACATATATTTCCATAAGCTGTGCATGGCTGTATTTGCAACTTAGGAACCCTATTAACAACATCGTTCTTATATTTATCAATTAATATTGCCTCTTTAATTTTCCTCTTTTTATGATTTCTTTCTTCTATTAATATTTTTATTTCATTACTATTAAATGTAAACTTATAATTACAAGTTTTTTCATGGTCAAAGAATACTGAAGCTGTATTAAATTGACTATTTATGTTATTTTTAATTCGCTTATATAATAATTGATGCTCCTTCAATCTTTTTTCCACAGAACATGTCAAATCACCGATGTAAAATTTCTTTGATTTCCACATGAAATTTGATAAATGATATAACTTCAATGTTGTTAATAGGCAAGTTGCAAATACAGCCATATACAGCTTATGGAAATATACATAACATTAAGTTTAAAAATTTGAAATTCAGTTAAAGCTGATGAGGATTACCACGTAATCAAAAGAACTACAAAAGAATTTAGACTGCAATATCGTATTTACCGTTATTTTTTTTCTTTTATATATATATATATTTTATAACGGGTATTGTATTTTATATATATATATATAAATATAATGTGCTTGGTTTTAGTAAATCTTCAAACTTTAATGGACATGCTTTAATCTACTCCACCCTCAAACTCTTTAGCCATCCATACCATTGAAAATCTGATAATGGTACAATCAAATCCCTTGTTGATGCTGATATTAGGCATGCAATAATATCAGCATAAACAAGGGATTTGATGGTACCATTATCAGATTTTCAATGGTATGGATGGCTAATTAGTTGGAGGTTAGAATCGACTGAAGACTGTTAGAGCATTACTTTAAAATTCAATACTCAAGAATCTAAGGATCTAGATTTGAATCCCATGTTAGTATGATCACTGGTCAGGCCAGCAACATTTGAAGAAGAGGGGAGAATAATACCTCTTGAAATGTTGTGCATATACTAACCTGTTTGATGTACTATTACGAACAACTGAATGTATTTGGAATATTTAAATGAAGTTAAATTTTTCTAAAGACATTCAATACACATATTTGATGATGGAATTAGTCCAATATAAAAATACAATAAGAAAACTATCATCACACAGTTTCAGGAAAACACTGTCCGTTAAAGTTTGAATATTCTTTATCATAATATAAACTGAGCATTGATTATATATATGTGAGGGAGATGATGATCAGGACCAACAGATGAGATCTGAGTCAGCACAAAATATATATATTGGAGATTATTTATCTTTTTCACATATGTGTGATCATGTGTATTTGTTATATGAGATAGAGTGTATAGTTGAAGGGTGCTTGAAAGTCTGTGTTCAAATCCCCTATATATATATAATAAAATTACTTTATTGAATAATTTTTGTAATAAAATTATAATATATACAATAAAGTATAATGACAATAAAATATTTTATAAATAATTATAATAAATCACAGAAGCACTTTCAGTTAATTTTTTAAATTTTAAACTGTTGTTAGTTTAAAAGGATCAAGAACATAACACAAAGTACTTCTATGTTTTATTATAATTATTTATAAAATATTTTATCATTGTTATACTTTATTATTTATATATATATATAAAACTTTTAAATTGAAAACAATAGCATATTTATCAGTTTTTTTTAATATTAAATGCTTTTATTTACCATGCACTAAAAAAATAGTTTCTTTAACTACAATTGAGATTTTTAGATTTAACATGAAATAAAGGCATGGAGGGGGCAGAAATTAATTAACTCAATAACCCCCCCCCACCTTTATTTCAAGTTAAATATAAAAATCCCAATTGTGTGGTTGAAAAAACAACTATTTTTTTTTGCTTTTTGGTACAGAGTAAATAAAAGCATTTAATATATAATTTTTTTTTATCATTATATATTTTTAACTTTATAGTATTGGCATAGTAAATAAAATGGTAAAATGATAATGTGTTTTAAATTGTCTTTACACTTATAGTTTATATATATATATCACTAAATATTTCTGCTATAAGTTAATATTGTGCCAAAACCAATTTGGCACATGTATATAAAATAATTTTGTCTAAAAAAATTATTAAAATAAAAAAAAAAAATCTTTCGTAAAAGAGTTTGAAATAAAAGATTAAAAGTGGGAAGGGGTTTTTCTTAAAGTCAAACTAAAAGTGTTATAAAAGAAAGTAAAGTTTTTCTAAATCAGTATTCATAAAAATAAGTAATTTAAAATAAAAAAAAAAAAATATAAATCTCTTTTCATTCAAGCTTATTATAATAAATTATATATGTGCATGTGAGTGTAAATAAATGTATGCGTGTTATAATAATATTAAAAAAAACATATGTAAATGAAAGTTAAAAAAGAAATTATATTTGGAAAACACAGCGATGGCTATTAAGTTAAATAAAGATTTATTTAAAAACACAGCAGTGGACTACGAATTAAAGATATGAAAACAACACATTGTCATAGAATTAATTACAAATGGAATTTCAACAACACCTATTGCACCTATTGCCATAGGATATTAAAACGAAAACAATTCGGATACATAAATAGCCAGATTTTTTTTATCGGAGTGCAGTTTTTTCTGTCTAGTTTGCAGTGACAGTCTTGTTTCAGTTGAGATAGCAGTGCATTTCTATTATGTATTCAGAAACAAAAATGCATTGTTGAGCAGCTTTTGGAAATATACACTCGTGCTTCAGCCTTTTTAGTCCAACATGATCATCAAAACCTGCCTGTGAAATAATGTCTGCATAACAACTCAGAAATCCTCCGTCAAATGTTCAACTGTCTTCAAGAATAAAGCCAATGGATTCGCATAAAATCTCTTCAAGAAATGTCCAAATCTAATCAGTTAGATATAATCCATCAGAAGCAGTAGAAGCAACCAACAACAAGCAATATCCACGTTCCTAAAATCCTAGGTAAACATTTATTTATTATCATTTATATGTAGTAGCCACTGCTGTAATTCATCAATCCTACCGAGTAAAGTAATTTGAACTCTTAAGCATGCATAAAATGAACTATTGATGTGCATGTGTGTAAATGAGAGATAATTTAACGATGTCACATATTATTTATGCTTTTCACCAGATATGTGTTATAAGGTGTTACTTTAAAAATGTGTGTGTATTAAATTAGATTTATAAAGATGTTTAAATTTAGTCAATTAATGTTGGGTAATAAATTATCTTTAAACTTAATTAATGTTAATTAAGATAAAATGTCTTGAAACGTAAACTTGATTTGTCGGTCAAATTCTTTTTACCAACCTTTTAATTAATTCTTTCCACCACTAATTTTGTATAATTTTGTTATTGAATTAAAATTAGACTGAGCTAATTTTAGGGAATGTTTCGAGCACTGGATTATGAGCCTACTGCCCAAATATGTTAGTCATCAGACTAGCTGGCACCCTGGGGTTTACCCCAAAACAAATAAAGTATTTGGATAGTAGGGGTTTGAATCTAGCAACCGAGATGAGCCATTATTGATAGTTAAAGCTATCAATAAGATCTCCCATTTTGCTCGAATGTGCCAGTTCATCCCCATAACATTTATAAGATTATAAATGTATTAGGAAGGAGTTTGAAACCGGCCAAAACTTATATATACATATAAGTAAGTAGTTTCAGCGGTTCGACCCGGTACATAAATGGCTTTCCCAAAGTTTGGGGTTGGACCTAAGAAACAATAGTAAATGAATACTTTGTTTCTTGTTTAAAAAAAATTTTCTATACAAAATCTAAATTACGTATGTTAAAGCGTTTTAATTTTTTTTTTTTAAAAAAGAATTGATCGAAAACTTTGTTTTCTTTAAATGAAAAGAGATTTATGCTATTTACATTATCTAAAATAAATCATTATATTAAATCAGAGACAGTTGGATGTTTGGGCGGAGTTAAAGCATTAAGATTGGGTAGAGAAAAATGGACAAAGGAGGGGCGGAGTCAATGTGTATTTCCAGTTTAGTAAGAAATAAATAAAATAGAAATTAGTAAACTTATGAGCGTGAATAAAATATAATATTAAATGAAAATAATATAAAAAAGTAAAGTTTAAAAGTATAAATATGACAAGAAATAAGCCTAGAATGGAGACTCAAGGTAAAAAAACAGTGTTCCCAGTGAGGAACAAAATAAAAACGTAACTAGTGAAATAGAAAAGGTCCTCAGTGAAGAAAAAATAGAAACTCAAGTGAAAGAAATAGAGAATGCTTCTAGTGAGAAACAAAAAAATAAAAATGAAAAAGAGGTTGAGAAAAAAGAAGAGAATAAGGAAATCATAGCTTTATTAACTTGCATGTTTGAAAAACAAAAAGAAACATCTGAAGACTATAAAAAAATAGCTGAAGAGCTTAAAAACCAAAATAATGAAATGAAGAATAAATTGGAAGGGCAAGCTGAAATGCTTGAAAAGTTAAAGGACCAGATTGAAATGGGCCAAAATAAAATAAAAGGAGAAATTAGGGAAGAAATAGAAGAGATTAAAACACAAGTAGAAAATCAAATAGAGACCGCTTACCAAGTAATTGAAAAAAATAAGATAGAAGATAAAAAAGTAATTGAAGAGATAAAAGTTGGAATGATAGATTTAGCTTGGAAAGTAAATCAAAAGAATAGTAAAAATAGTTTGCAAATGGAAATAAAACAGTATGACCACTTGAGTGCAAACACGCACATTATAAACAATCTGGCAATCGTGAACCAGTTTTTGAAAATACAGATATTTTCTGGCTATCAAGGTGAAGCTCCTATGGAGCATTTAAATAGTTAGGAGTGCTATTTCACTCTGAATCAATTTAGTGAGGAGGCTATGATCGCAATAGCTTGTAGCCATTTACAAGCGGGGTCTCAATCTTGGTGGGATTCTTTATATAAAAAACCCATCACTTTTGCCGAATATAAAATTGCACTATTAGCTAGTTATTGGAGTGAAGATTATCAGGAAAATCTTCATCACCAGATGTCGCAAGATAAATGGCGACCTGGCAAGCCATTCGTTTTTTTTTAGAAGGCAAGTCGCAAAATTACGCTCTTTAACAGCAGACCCACTATCCGAACAACAAATTGTCAGGATAGTCCGCCATAGTTTTCTTCATAATGTCAAGCAAATGCTCATAGGAACTGAAAAGAAAACCGTGGAAAAAAATCATGGAATTGTTGAGCGCTTTCGACAGAGCTAGACCAACTTTTGACACGAGAGATAGGGGATTCTAACCCCAACTTAGAGAGCTGGCTGTAAACACCATAAGATATAGACATAGGTCGAATTCGGGGAGTCCCTGGAGGAGACGTTATTCTAATAGTCCCAAGAGAACAAAAATCTTTCGAAGAACCAACAGCGATCCTCACATCTCTCGTACTAGATTTAAGGAAAGGCCCAGGGTGATTCTCAATCCCCCAGCATGAGTGGCTATATGCAGAAAAAAAATATAATAAAGAACCACCAGACAAAAATTAAAAATATGTAATCTGATGGATTCGCCAGCTTGACCTAGTTATTAATGACCATGGACTTGGAGTCATGGAAAATGTTAACAAAGTTTAATGAAATAAATGTAAAAATGAGTATCAAGTTAGTTTAAATAATTAAAAATGATTAAAGTTAGTCTTAGTAAAATAAAATAACAATCTTAAAGGTTTTTAAAATGTCAAAGCAACGATAAAATGATTTATGTCAAAAACCCTCGATTATGTTAAATCCCAGCTCATAAGTCTAGAACATAGCAGAGCGTGACGCCAATGAAATAAATGAGTAAAATCAAAAAAAAAAAGAAGGGAGAGTAAAAATAATGCTTTAAAAATAAAAATGAAATAAATAAGTGTATAATGAAAGTATTAATGTAAATAAAACATTATAAAAAAAAGAAGTGTATTAAATTAGGATTGAGGTGTGTGCAAGTATTTGGGCAAAGAAATTAAAAGTTGGTTTAAATCAGCACAAAATCTATCTGTGTGTTTGAATTGCCTTATACTTTGCTGCCTACTTCTCTTAACATTACATTTATTACCTAATGGTGAAAATAAAAACTAAAAATGCACTCTAGAAAAATAAGAATTTGAAGTGGTCAATACTTAGGAGAAGTGAACAACGCACATATTAATTTAGAAAAATGTTCGTGAATAAATAAGTAGGTCAAATAGTGAAAATAAAATCACCAAAATCAAGTTAAGCAAATAAGTGTAATATATCTGTAGTAAATAATAATAAACAATAAATTGTAATAAAGTAAAATAGTTTTTTTTTTAGTACACACACATTAAAATAAAATAGTTTGAATATACGTAAGTTAATATAAGGGAAATAAATAAATGGTTTAAAGTATTTAAGTTAAATAAATAAATAAAATATCCGTAAGAAAAATCTTTGTATAATAATGAAGAGCAGTAAAATAAATAGTTTTCTAAGTACACGTACGTAATATATAAGGTAAACAAATGTTTAAAAATAATATTGTATATATAAATAATATTTGTAAGAGTCTAGAATAATATTGTGAGATTAGATTAATACAAATGTTAAAGTAATGTTCATATGAATTTAAAATAAAGTTGTAAGATTAATAATAAAAAAATATAAAGTCAATCTAAGTATATTAAGTGTGTATACACTGGTAATATTTGGGTAAATACGATACCTTATGATGCGTATCTAAAATATATTTATCCAGATATCCTTGTAGGTTATTTTCTTGGCACTACTGCACCTCGTGATGCGTGCAAGAAGGGATTTATTTATTATAGATTACCTGTAAGCAAGTCCAGTAATAACTTGATATTTAGAATGTTGGTAGGTGTAGAATTATGCTGCACGTATACACATGTGTAGGAATTTATCTATAGCAAAAGGGAATGAGGGTAGTATAGAAATAAGTTTAGTTAAGGATAAGTTTAAAGCTGCTGACTGGATAAATTTTAGTACCCATAACGGACTTATCAGGGATCATTCCTTTTTCCAAAGCGTAAGTCGAAAATGGACAGTTAAAAATTCCTGCCATTTCGCAGTGACCCTTTCTTTTTCCAAGTCCAATCAAGAGAATTGGCAAATGAAGTTTCGATTTTATACACATGTAAGTCAGTGTAAGTCAGCAATCTGCTTCTACGTCATTTCCAAAAGATCCCTGTGCCACAAAATTAGTTTGTCCCGGTGGTCTTTATCCATGATTTAGATCATTGTGAGCAATGTATTTGGCATAGATAGAAGGAAAGGATAGTCAAAACATATTGCCCTTTGTATGTTAAGTAAAGGATATTAAAAAAGCTAACTTAGAAAAATAATAAATTAATAAATCTTTAGAGTCAAGAATTAAAATTGCAAGAGATAAAATGGTCAAAAATGACGCATTTTACTCTAAAATGGAGGGAGGTGTAATGTGCCAAGGCCAATTTGGCACACGTATATAAAATAATTTTGTCTAAAAAAATTATTAAAATAAAAAAAAATCTTTCGTAAAAGAGTTTGAAATAAAAGATTAAAAGTGGGAAGGGGTTTTTCTTAAAGTCAAACTAAAAGTGTTATAAAAGAAAGTAAAGTTTTTCTAAATTAGTATTTGTAAAAATAAGTAATTTAAAATTTAAAAAAAAATATAAATCTCTTTTCATTCAAGCTTATTATAATAAATTATATATGTGCGTGCGAGTGTAAATAAATGTATGCGTGTTAGAATAATATTAAAAAAAAAACATATGTAAATGAAAGTTAAAAAAGAAATTATATTTGGAAAACACAGTGATGGCTATTAAGTTAAATAAAGATTTATTTAAAAACACAGTGGTGGACTACTAATTAAAGATATAAAAACAACATGTTGTCATAGGATTAATTACAAATGGAATTTCAACAACACCTATTGCCCCTATTACCTTAGGGTATTAAAACAAAAACAATTTGGATACATAAATAGCCAGATTTTTTTTATCAGCGTGCAGTTTTTTCAGTCTAGTTTGCAGTGACAGTCTTGTTTCAGTTGAGATAACAGTGCATTTCTATTATGTATTCAGAAACAAAAATGCATTGTTGAGCAGCTTTTGGAAATATACTCTTGTGCTTCAGCTTTTTTAGTCCAACAAGATCATCAAAACCTGCCTGTGAAATAATGTCTGCATAACAACTCAGAAATTCTTCGCCAAATGTTCAACTGTCTTCAAGAATAAAGCTAATGGATTCGCATAAAATCTCTTCAAGAAACATCCAAATCTAACCGGTTAGATATAATCCATCAGAAGCAGCAGAAGCAGCCAACAACAAGCAATATCCACATTCCTAAAATCCTAGGTAAACATTTATTTATTATCATTTATACATAGTAGCCACCACTGTAATTCGTCAATCCTACCGAGTAAAGTAATTTGAACTCTTAAGCATGCATAAAATGAACTATTGATGTGCATGTGTGTGAATGTGAGATAATTTAACGATGTCACATATTATTTATGCTTTTCACCAGATGTGTTATAATGTGTTACTTTAAAAATGTGCATGTATTAAATTAGATTTATAAAGATGTTTAAATTTAGTCAATTAATGTTGGGTAATAAATTATCTTTAAACTTAATTAACGTTAATTAAAATAAAATGTCTTCAAACATAAACTTGATTTGTCGGTCAAATTCTTTTTACCAACCTTTTTATTAATTCTTTCCACCACTAATTTTGTATAATTTTGTTATTGAATTAAAATTAGACTGAGCTAGTGTTAGGGAATGTTTCGAGCGTTGGATTATGAGCCTACTGCCCGAATACATTAGTCATCAGACTAGATGGCACCCTAGGGTTTACCCCAAAACAAATAAAGTATTTGGATAGTAGGGGTTTGAATTTAGCAGCCGAGATGGGCCATTATTGATAGTTAAAGCTATCAATAAGATCTCCCATTTTGCTCGAACGTGCCGGTTCGTCCCCGTAACATTTATAAGATTATAAATGTATTAGAAAGGAGTTTGAAACCAGCCAAAACTTATATATATGTATAAGTAAGTGGTTTCAGCGGTTCGACCCGGTACAATATATATATATACATATATATATAAGCTTTTACAAGATTTTTTAGGATTTGGGGAAATACTATTGCATCATCATTTGACTTTGTAAATAGTATTAAAAATTTGGTGATTGATGAGAATAATGTTATTGCTTCATTGGATGTTACAGAAATGTATGGATCTATTGATAGAATGAATTCCATAAAAATAATTGAACATACATTAAAAAGTAAAAGTATTTGTAAATATATGATAAAGTTTATTGTTGATTCTTTAAATTTTTTTAATGATAACATTGTTGCATCTTTGAAGGTCAATATTATAAAATGTCTAAAGGTTGGCCTATGGGTCTGCCTGTAGTTACACAAGTTTGCAATTTTGTTTTATCTACATATGAGAGTATTATTTTAAATATGTGTACTTTTGGAGATATTAAAATTTATAAAAAATATGTGGATGATGTTTTTGTTTGTGGAAATACTAATACTATAAATTTGCTTGTAGAGGAATTAAATAAGTTGAATGGCTTGAAATGAACTATTGAAAAGAAACAGGACAAAATATTAAATATTTAGATTTAATTATTACAAGAGATAACCGTATATTAAATTATAAATTAATAATTAAGCCACTGCAAAAAAGAGATATAAATTGTAAATCAAAAGTACCAATGATGCATAAGATGGCAAGCTTTAGATCTTTTTTGCTTCTGAATGAAAAATTATGTTGTTACCAAAGTGATAAACTGAAAAATATTGAGATATTTGCCAAGGAATTGCTTGATGTTGGTTATAAAATGGAACAAATAAACAATACTTTATGTCAATTTAAAAAAAGTTATAATGATTTAAAAGAAATGAAGATTAATAATAAACAATGGATATCTATTCCATTTATTTCAAATCCACAAGTGAATTTTTTTAAGGATATATATAAAATGTGTTTAATGTTTCATTATATGTTCCAAACAATATTAATAAATTAGTCAATAATTCTAAGGGTGTCATATCTGTCAAGCAGAAAAGTAATTTCATATATCAAATTTTTTGTGATTGTATGCTATGATATATAGGTGAATCTAGGTGCAGTATCGAGAAGAGATTGAGGGAGCATGAATTGTTATATAAGCATGTAAAAAGTAAAAATAATGGTGATTTAATGTCTCCTTCAGTTTTCTTTGATCATGAAAAACATGTAAATATAAATTTAAATTTGATTTTGAAAATGTGAAAATTCTTCATGAAGAGAGAAACCATAATAAAAGAAAAATTAAAGAGGCAATTTTTATAAATAGAAATAAAATGCATTTAATAAATAGACACACTGCTAACATTAAAATATGAGATTCAGGGAATTTGAATTGATGATGTTTGCTTCTGCTTTTTTTTTTTGAATTTAATGGCAGTGAGGCAGGTTTAAGAAATTGACCAAAAGTACTTCTGCAGATTTAAGAATTGTTTATAATAGTTTGTAAAACGTTAAATTTATTATTTCAATTATAATTACAATTTTATTTTAATTAATGGACATTTTATTTATATTACATATATATATATACCCCTTATGTATATATCCTATTTAGAATATGTAAATAATTATGTATATAGTAAATCAGTAGCCCTTTAGATGCCAACAGCAACTT
Source organism: Epiperipatus broadwayi (assembly GCA_028023455.1). NCBI lineage: Eukaryota > Metazoa > Onychophora > Udeonychophora > Euonychophora > Peripatidae > Epiperipatus > Epiperipatus broadwayi. The sequence goes on along the minus strand of JAQFVV010006267.1, from coordinate 1,134,445 downwards.
TTAAAACCTTTGTCTAATTTTTGTATTGGTCCATTGCTTAAATCTGAGAACAATTATTCATCAGTTTCATTTCCAAATCAGTTTCTATTGATAAAATATTAATCTAAAATATGCAGAAGTGTTTCAATTCAGATTCTAAAAATTGAATAGTTTTAGATTCAAATTGGTTAAATGTTGGTAACAAAAAATTTAAAATAATGTTAATAACTGAATAAAAATATACGAAAAATGTTTAAAAAATAGCCAGTTGTAAATATTTAAACCAATCTATGTGAATGCTGGTGTCTCATTCTTTAGTTTTGTAGTGGTCAAGGTTATTCACTTTTCTTAAAGAGCGATCACTTTCCCTCACTTATATTTCTTGTAAAATTTAAATTTTTTAAAATCAACCTTTATATTTTGATAAAGTAATGTAAAATCTTAATTATGAATGTAAAAAATTAAGTTAAATGTATTTATTTATGTTCAAAATCAATTAAGAATGTGTAAAACATTTTGTTTTGATTTCTGACTTTGTCATTTATTAAAAACACTGATATGCAAATTACAGTTAGTAGCTGTCAATCTTATTCATTTGCCTTGAAGAGCAGTCACTTTCCCACACTTATTTTCCTTGTAAATATTTAAAATTTTTCAAATCAAGCTTTATATTTCAATAAAGTAATGTAAAATCTTAATTATGAATATACAAAATTATGATAAATATATTTATTTACATTCAAAATCAATTAAAAACATGTAAAACATTTTGTTTTGATTTTGACTTTGTAATTTAGAAACATCTGTGGCACAATTTTCAGATTTGGCAACTATCCAATCAAAGAAATGAAGCTGGCTTACACACCAATACACAGCAATGAAAATTGATTTTTTTTCAAAGTATATTGCTATATGCAGACGTTTTTAGAACTAAAATTTTAAATTTTGAATTTCCTATAAAATAAGCCTAAAATGAAGAAAATGCAACTAAAAATGACCAAAAGATGGTGCAAACTACATCAATGAACCAAAAATAACATGAATAACAATTAAAACAGAGTGACATCTAATCAAAATTAACAACAGAGTGGTTATGTAATTTAAAACATGAAAATATCCTTTTAAGTGAAAAGCGTTTGACAATTTTGCTTTTTCTTGGATTTTTTTTTTAAAAAAGCTTATCAAAATTGTATTGTAAATAAATTTCACTTAATATATATGATTTTATTTTAAATTGGTTTGACACTTATAGTTTATATATATATATATATATATATATATATATATATATAGTGATATATATATATATATATATATATATATATCACTAGACATTTTTGCAATAAGTTAATATCTATGATCCTTGTTTATATATATTTAGTATGTGTGCATAATTATATAGGTATATAATAAAGCATTAAGTAATTAAAAATATAAAGACATTCTTTCTGTTGAAGAGAGTTTGACAGTTTGATTTTTTTTAAAAAACATGCTTAACAAAACTATATTGTAAACTAACTTTATTTTATTCTAACTGAAATTAATCTTTGAATCAAAACCAAAAAATCATGACATTACTTTAAACATATTAAAGCTCTAAAAACAATTTTTAAATTTGATATTAAAATTTTTTAAAATTTTCCCACTCATTATTCCATATCTAAGAAATTAGGTTGCCTATCTAAAATATTATAGTGTCATATCACTTTGGCAGTAATTTAGAAAAAAATGTATCAAATTTTAACAAATTGTATTGAATTTAAATCTCAATTTTAAAATATTATAACTTTACTCAAACTTTAATTGAAAAAAATATCTCTATACCACCATATCACTTAAAACATACTGAAATTCTAAAAATGAATTTTAAATTTGATATCAAAATATTCAAAATTTTTCCATATCAGTCCAGATCTAAGAAATTATGTCATTTATCTAAAATATTATAGGGCCCTATCACTTTGGCAGTGATTTTTAAAAAATGTAACAAATTTCAACAAATTATATTGAATTCTAATCTATTAAACCTCAATTTTAAAATTTTATTTGAACTTAAATGATAAAAGTGATTACAAGAGTTTACAAACAAACATATATTGTAATTTAAATAAAAAATATCAATAATATTTAAATAGTGATTAAGTTCTAACTAATTCAATTTATTCATTCACAATATAATAATTTATCTGTATAAATGTATAACTCACAAAAAATTGCCATTTTACTTTTTTTAATGCCAAAGTTGTCAAAATTTCATTTTCCTCATATTTCTTATAATTCCAGTTTATTTATTTAGTGAATTATTATTTTTTAAAGACAAATACTGTTCATTACTTAAATTTCTTTGTAAAAAAACATTGCTATTGTTTTTAAGCCAATAAACATCACATGACCACAATCTCTTATGCTTGTGTATAACTGTTGTTAAAACAGGCAAAACTCACTATACATATTGCCACACACAGCAAGCTAGAGTAATCAATGGATGCCAGAAGTCTTGTGCATAAAATCCCCATCTAGTGCCTACTCATCCAATATACCCAGACTAGTTTCTGGCTTGTGGCCTTCATCAGTGAGGAGCCTTGGATCTGAGAGCATGGCACCTAGATCTTAGGATCTAATGCAATCCTCCAGCAACCACCTTTTATCTCCATTTAACTACAAAACTGTGAGTCTTAAACTGAAAAACCTTAATGTTTTCAATCCAAGCCCATTAGCTTAAATAGTCATATGGGTCTGAACCCAGTTCAGTACCCATACATTTTGGTGTCTTTGGTTCTTTAATAACCATAGCCACCAATATGTATAGTGAGTTTTGCCTGTTTTAACAAGTTATACACAAGCATAAGAGATGGTGGTCATGTGATGTTTATTGACTTAAAACCAATCCTGCCTAATAGGATAGTGGTGGCTATGGTTATTAAAGAACCAAAGATACCAAAGTGTATGGGTACTGAACTGGATTCAGACCCATATGTCTATATAAGCTAATAGGCTTGGATTGAAAACATTAAGGTGTTTTCACTTTAAGACTCATAGTTTTGTAGTTAAATGGAGATAAAAGGTGATTGCTGGAGGGTTGCATTAGATCCTAAGATCTAGGTGCCATGCTCTCAGATCCAAGGCTCCTCACTGATGGAGGCCACAAGCCAGAAACTAGTCTGGGGATATTGGATGAGTAGACACTAGATGGGTATTTTATGCACAAGCATTCTGGCATCTATTGATTACTCTACCTTGCTGTGTGTGGCAATATGTATAGTGAGTTTTGCCTGTTTTAACAATTGCTATTGTTATTATATTTAAATTATTATATTTCAATGATGGAGTTATCACAGTTTAAATATCACTTATAAACAAATCTTTCAACTAGAAAATAGATTTAGTTAAGAATTAATAAATTATACAGATACATATTAAGCAACAACAGACCACATGCAAGTGAATATGCATTTGAATCAAAGACAATTGTTAAATTCTATTTCTGAAGCAAATAAGTACAAGCAATTGTGGATTATCCTAAAATTATTTATGGATGCTCTAGTAATGTGGTTTTATTGCTGAGTTTAGATAAAATATTAGAGGATCTTGCAAGAAATCTATTCTTGTGCACCATAATTCTTACATTTTTTAAAAAACTTCCTGAGTAACCCATGAGAAAAAAGATTTTAACTTAAACTATACATTTACTGTGACCAAGTACTAATATTAAAACAGGCAAAACTCTCTATACATATTGCCACTCAGTGCAATCCAGAGTAATCAATGGATGCCAGAAGACTTATGCATAAAATCCCCATCTAGTGTCCACTCATTTAATATCCCCAGACTAGTTTCTGGCTTGTGGCCTTCATCAATGAGGAGCCATGAATCTGCGAGGACTGCACCTAGATCTTAGGATCTAATGCAGCCTTCCAGCAAATGGTGATCATGTGATATTTATTGGCAAGTACTAATATGTTAGAAAGAATGTATGATAGAATGGATAGATTTTGAAAAAGATTAGAGTTGAGAATTTCTTAATACAGTACTTAATTTCTTATATATAAATTTGTCACGAGTATTATTTTTCACAAGAGCCCAACAATATTCAGCAGTAAAAAAAGGGCATTGTCAAGGTATTTTTAGAGCTTGCATGATATTTTTAAATAGTGCTAAGCAAAAAATCTATAAATCATTTTCATCCAAATCCGGATGGATAAAAAATTAAGCTACAATCCACGTACTTTTTAAATAGCATAGATTTGGGATACTTTTGTAATTGTGGTGCTGAATATTGTCTTCAATTTAAAAAATACTTTCCTGTTGCTTTTATGAAATTATGAATAAATTCCTGATTAAAAAAGAGGTTTTCAAACATTTCATGTTTTATTAAAATATTTGTCAATTATAGCATAAGAATACTTCTGAGAAGTCAAGATAATGCCATCAGCATATATGAATAGCCTTTTTTTAGTTTTGAAACATAATTAATAAATATATTAAATAAGATAAATAAAAAGAAACAAACTATATAGAAGATTTGAATAAAATTTTGTTTGCCACAATCATTATTGACGTTCATTATTTTTTTTAAATTTCATTCTACAAATTTTTAAAAACTTAAACTTTTTCAAACAGATTGATAAAGATGACACAAGTGCTTAGTTAAAGGTGGAATTTATTTACAGTCATTTTGCTCTAAATTTATTTTGTCAGCAAATAGTTTACAAAAACACATTATAATAATTTCAGATAATATGTTTTGAAGTTGTTATAAGTTTTTTAAAATTTTAAAATTAGTATGATTTGTTTGCTTTCATGCCATATTTTGAGATTTTTTCTGCACGAATAATTTCAGTATTTAAATACAAGTACAGTACATATATTTAAGCTAGATGTAATTAGAAAGGATATGAACACAGACTTTCAAGCTCCCTTAAACTATCCACTCCATCTTATATAACTGATACCCATGACCACATACATGTAAAAAAAAAAGATTTCTAAATATATATATATATATATATATATATATATATATATATATATATATATATATATATATATATATATATATATATATATATATATATATATATCATGTTAAACCAGTCCTCATTAGTTGGTCTGGATCTTCATCTCCCACACTCATATATAATTAGTGCTCAGTTTATATAAAGAATAACAAATCTTCAAACTTTAATGGACAAGCTTCAATTTTCTCCACTCTCCAATTATTTAGCTTTGAATATGCCACCATCAGATTTTCAATGATATGGATGACTGAAAATTTAAAGAGTAGAGAAGATTGAAGATTGTCATTAAAGTTTAAGGATTTTCTATCTTAATAAAAACTGAGCACTGATTATGTATATATGTGTGGAAGATGATGATCCAGGCCAACTGATGAGTGCTAGCTCAGTACAAAATATGTATATAGGAGTTCATTTATCTTTTTCACATGTATGTGGTCATGTATATTAGCTTGAAGGATTGAGTTCAAATCTCCTCTAATGAATAATTTCAATAAATAGTTTTAAATATTGTAATTTGGCTCTTTTTATTAAAAACACACACAAAATAAAAATCAGAAATTTGTCATCAGTCAAAAGCAATTTTATATTTTATCAAATAATTTTTGTTTAATGTTATTTTTTCTGGTTTTATTAGTTTTAGAAGACTAAAAAATATTATAGGCAGATTCATTAGTAATTATTTTAGAAAATATATCCATGTACCAATTTTTTGTGGGAAAAAAATAGCCTTTATAAAAAGCTTTCTATTCCAAACTAGAGTAAATTTCTTTTGGTATCTTCAAAGAAGACTTTTTATCAGCTGTTATGAATTTTACAAACTCTTCATAAGCAAATGAATGTAATTTTATAAATGTTTTTCTTTTAAGGTATTTAGAACACTGACTTCCTTTTTAAAATTCCTTTCAAATCTGAGGATTTTACTCTCTGGCTAGGCAAAATCTTAGAATAATAAGGTTTGGTCTCTATATTGGCATGAAAACAAATTTAATATTAGATTATCAAAGAAAAGGTGAATCGTTAAGCGTTGTTAGCCGAGAGGTCATCGCACCTGCCTTGCAAGCAAGTAGTTGGTTGCAGACAGGTGTAGGTTCGCGTCCCGGCCGATGCTATGACATATGGAAAAAAAGAAAAAGAAAAGGTGAATCATTTTTTACTGAAGCAAAACATTGAACAGATTTATCTTCTTCATAATCTTCTTATATATAATTCTTTCCCTTCTTTTTACTACTATAAAGTATTCATTTGATGTTTTAGAATCTACAAATTACAAGATCTGAAAGGGGTGTCTTAAGGCATTTTGCATTAAAGATCTGGAATCATTGAAAACCTAAAGTAATCTATTTAAGAAATAGTTACAATGTAATTTAAATTAATTTAGAGTTTGCTTACTTTTCATGATGATTTGAGACAACAGTGATCATAGTAAATCATAATATTTTTATAATCTCTTAATGTTTAATTGGAGTCGATTATTGAGAATATTCTCCATTATTCCCAAAGTTAAAATTTTTATATTTGCTGATTACATTTTTGCTTTTGTTATTAAACATAATTTTACTATTTTGCACATAAAGTTTGCAGGCCGAACTAAGGAAAACTATCCATTAATCTCTCTATTTATAATTTGTCTTTGCAGTATTAACTGGCAGTAAATATTTAGATGTAGCATAATTTATCTTATTATTTTTGTTTATCAATATATTACTGTTTAATTATCCACAAATTATCATATTTTATTCTGCTTGATAATATTTCATAGTTAATATCTAATTTAAAATAAGAAAAATATAATCTCAATGATTAGAACATAAAATAAAATAAAAATATGGTTTGCATGTGCTTATCAAAGTATTATATAAAAGACTGCATTTTCAAATATTTAGAATTCTTTTAGTAAAAATGCTAATTATATATAATTACTGCAGTTTTCATTAGAACTAGATATCTATGTAATGTTCTATTACAGAACAATCTATTGTCAGCTTTAATAAACGATAGAAACTAAATTATAGAACTAGAACCATACCCTCAAATTAGTTTCCGACAATAATGAAGGGCATTTTATATTTAACATCTCACATACTTTATTTCTTTAATGCTATTCAAGTTAATAATATAAAGTTTAAAAGCATTATGGGTTTTGAACCCAAGCTAAACTGTTAATATAATAAGAAGGTCCGAATATTATACTAGTAACTACATAATTTAACGATCTCAATTTCATGTTAATTATAAGCATGTTTAATCTCTTGACAAAAATTATATATACTGTATACACCAAAATATAAAAATAAATAAGAAATAAAACATCTCTCAATAATCCATGTTTTATATTTAACTTATGAATTTACTCTCTCTCTCTCTCTACAAAAAGAGAAGATATTTATGTATATTGTGGGGGGAGAGTGCATTCTTTATTGCTGGGGTATTTATAAAAAATTGAGCATCGGAAGCGATAGAATTGGGCAATAATCCATGGAGCTTGTAACCAAGCAGGTACCAAACGTTGTATGTTAATGTATATTGAGATTGTTAAATATATATTTTCTACCATTTTTTATTCTTAGTACTTTTATAACTTTTAATTTAATGATACATACATAGTTAAAATTATAAACAAACTTTATTAATTGGGCTTAAAAAAATTCATAGATAAAAATATTTCCTGTCTTTTTTGTAGGTTATATAATTTTTACAATTTTCATAAGATTAAAAACTGTTATATCTTAAAATAATTGAAATACTGTAAACTATTATTATTAATTATGATTATTATTATTTTAGCCTAGTCGATTAGTATAAATGATTTATTTTTTTAAAGCAATAGATAATGCCAGTGGACACTTCTTGTTCCTTTAAAAACCACTTGGCTTCATAATTGAAAGTGAGTTTCACTTATTTCTCGCTCAATAGAATAGGGAATATTTGTCAAACATTTCCGACAGCACTTCGCTTTCATCCGAGTAGAGAATGAACGCTTCCTGAAAACATCAGGCAGAACAAATACGGTTTAAAAGATCACGTGCAATGATTTATGACCGAAGCGTGATAGATTACATATTGATTAAAACAAGAATTAACGGTAAATTTGCACTATTGTTCTTCAAATTATTCAGAAAATACATTTATTTCATTAAATATTAAATGGAATTTGAGAATATCATAAATATTAATAAATTCTATACTGGCATGAAGAGTAAAAAAATCATATAAGTTTTTGCTTACACACACTATTTTCTTCTATACATCCAAAATCTTCTTTTACTATATTGTACATAATTTAAATTAAAAAAAAAAAACGCTAACGCCAATGATAACTTTATTAATAATATGAAGATATTATTAAATTTTAATCAAGACATCGTAAATTCATATTAGTTTTTTTTTCCCAATATGTCATAGCATCGTCCGAGAGGCGAACCCACAACCGTCTGCAACCAACTACTTGCTTGCAAGGCGGCTGCGATGACCTCTCGGCTAACAACGCTTGACAATTCATATTAGTTTTCTTATCGAAAGTTAGATTATTTGTATTTTGGTGATAACACAATGATAATTTATAAAGTAGATAATTTACGGCCATATGTATGTAAAAAGTCATAAATGTAAAGAAAAATGTTTGATTATAAAGTTTACTTTGATATGATTATTAGAACTTTTTTTTAATAATTACGCCCAAAGAATTCTTTTTATTTAGAATTAGTAAGCAAATAAACACATGGAATTCTTGTTATTTTATTATAGCCATTAAGTATACTTTTTAAAAGCTTATTTAATGGTCGAGTGGTCAGCACAGCTGCCTTACAAGCAGTTGCCCCGGGTTTGCGGGCTCGCTTCCTGGTAGATGCTTTGACACATGAAAAAAAATTAATAATAATTTTAGCGTTTAAGGAATTACGATTTAAAAATCAAAAATCTCTATTTAAACATGTAATAATTAAATTTAAGAAATAGTATTTTTGCTTGAAGTTATTTTTTAATTTTAATTTCAGATCAAAGGCACTTGAATTTGGGTCCTTAGAAATTTTTCAAAGAACTTAGAACATATTTGTGATTAAACAAACAAGCTTATAAGATGTATTTCGAGACAGTAAATATGGTAAGACATTATAAACGTCTTTCTTTAAAGGAATGAAAGTTGAGTTAGAGGAGTCGTTTATAAGTTAAGAGCCCAATCAGTAAACTGACATTAAAGAACTTCAAATTATTTTATAAAGAAAAGTTGAAAAAAATATCTAATACTAAAGTTTTTCAGTCAATAAACAATTTATAAAGATTGGATTCATTTTGGTATACGAGTAAGATGGATTTTAAAACAAAGTATAGTGTCAGCCTAAAGAAGATGTGATATTTTTATCCCTGCACCAAGCTATGAGAGGAAAGCGTTAAAAATTTTTGCTGTTGCGTTAAGTTTTCATAGCGTTGGTGGCCTAGCGGTTAGCATAGTTACCTTACAAGCAGCTGGCCCGAGTTCGCTTCCCGGTCAAACGCATTTATGATATGAAAAAAAAAAAAAAACCTAATTTATTATGCTCATCATTATTTGAATATTAGGAAGTCCATTGAAAATGAAAGAAGTATCACCAATTAAAAATACAGCATGAGCTGTGACATATATATATGAAAATAACGGGTTGTTGAATAACGGGTTTATGTAGATCATAAGATCAAGAAGGCTAATATAGAGCTTGAGAAATATTTTTATTTAGTATAAAAAAAAGCTAATAGGTTCATCCAAATTTTTTAATATAATAATAATTCATTTAAAGAAAAACTTTTTAACAATTGATTTGCAACTAACTTGAAATACTTCTTACTCATGGGTTTCAATGGAATTCATAACTAAGAAGGCTGGATATACTATATCTGTTTCTTTACGTATTGAAGATATTTTAATATTTTTAAAATGAACATTGCAAAAAACATGTGATATATATCTTCACGTGTAATTGTCAGTATTTTCTGAATCTTAGGATACAGATTTTAGTAATTTTTTTAAACAAAAAGATGATGCAAAATGTGTCTATATATTATTCATGTAACATAAATGATTAATTAGTAATAAAGTAGCCAAGCATTGTTAGCCAGGAGGTCAGCACAGCGGCCTTGCAAGCAAGCAGTTGTTTGCAAACGGTTGTTTCAGGTTCGCCTCCCAGCCAATGCTATGACATATGGAGGGAAAAAATTTAGTAGTCAAATAATAGCATATTATCTAGCACAACATTTAATAATAATTTAGGAGAGATTATAATCTACTGTCATTATTATCTCAGCTATTAGTTTGTAAAAGGACCAAAACTTTGTAGAAGAGTTCATAATCACAAAGAATATAAGAGTAGTTCAGTTATGAAGAACTCTCAATGGAATTGTCAATCAGCGCGCATGGAAATTATAGTATGTTATCATTGATCATTTGATGAGAAAAGAAATGGTTACATTATCTAAAAGTAAAATATTTTTGATGAATTTAATTCCAAAATCTCCCTTTTCTTTCATTCTTCTTTTGCAAATTGTTAGCAATGCAAAATAATATATTGGAAACTAATAAATAGCAACTATCATAGCCTTGTTTAAATTAGGTACTTTGATAACCAATGTTCACTTGCATTTGTTTTAATTGGAAGTTGTGAATGATTATGTAGAGATAGGTTATAAAAGAAAAGTTCTTAAAATTTTTTTCAACATTAAAAATAGAAAAAAGAAAATAAAATACTAAGTGGATTCCCTACCATATTCAGTGAATTTAGATAAGACACTAACTAAATAAAAGTTTCCAGATGATCTAAAGGTAGGATGAAAAAATAGTATATCTTTAGGGAAATCTAAAATACAAGGAATAAATCCTTTATGTTGCTTTTGCAAATTAAAAATAAATCCTAGATATGATATACAATAAATATTTTTATCTAACAACAAAATTATATATGACAATAGCTGTAATATAATCATATAATTATAACATATAAAAGCTTTTTTCGGCAATTTTTAAATTTTTGCCCTTTTCAATATATCTTAACTACATAATTTATGCTTTCACATCTTTATAATAACACATATTATATAAACCTCCATTCATTTTTCATTATCCAATTATTAGTTAAATTAATTGACGTTTTATAAATGTTCATACAATTATTTCTTTAGGAAAATGGATATGTAATTCTAAAAATAAGCATGACTTTAGAAATAAAATGGGTATAGTTTATAAAATTAATTATGATCACCCACAATATGATATCTTTAAGTAAATAATATAATAAAGCAATTAAAAAACAAATCAAAACATATACTCCTTTTCTTAAACACAGCCACTGAAGAAACTACGATTAGAATTTGCAAGTGATAAAATATTTTGAAAACTATGCAGAAAGAAAATGTCTATGCATTTTCTGTAAATTGAAAACTTTAAAAATGTATTTTTAGTATTATTTAGATAGCTTGATTTGGTACAATAGAAAATAATAAGTATATGTTATTTATTAACATATATATATATGTCAATTACTCAACATTTAAAATTCCACAAGACTAGCTTTTAAATTTAAAAACTGAAAAAAATTCTCTAGCACAACCAATGGTTGCCATATTAAAGCAGATTTCTCATTAGCTTTAGGCTTTTCATATTATATATATTGCATAATATGGATGTATGGGTTACATAGGAAATAGTCATGAAGCGATGCAAATCATCATCATTTTCACTAAAAATCAGCATAGAATAAAATAAGTAATTATAATAGTAGTAAGTAACATCACCAGCATTAAACAACAATAAATAACAGTCATTCTTTATGAATGGATTTAAAAGAGGTTCAATATCAAAAAATGTGGGTTAATTATCTAGCCACTGCTAAACATAGGATATAATATAAAAACAATCATTTTCAAGCATGTACTTAAGTCCCAAAGAATCTAAAATATAACAAAAAACCCAATCTTGGAATCCTAATACATGCTGATCATCATCAATGTGCTGGCAATATGACACCGTGAATGTATAGATTATCTATAAACTAATTTTCATTATGTAAAACTAAAGTGGAGTGAATAAAATTTGAAGGTTATCTTAATCTTTGTATGATCCAAATAACTATTTCAACGACCAAACACAAACATATATCTCTACATCTACATAAATTAGTTGTTACTGTTCATGAACTAGTTCAGAATCATAAGAGCTCTAGAGACTGGACAGTAAATAAGAAAAAATACAAATGCATATGTTTAATCCATTTTACCTAAAATAGTTTTACTGAGATAATTTACAAATCCTTTAAAGCACAATGCTATGATGAAATCAAATCACACACACATAGGGAATTTATAGAACAAATAGTTGGAAAAATAAATATATTAGTTAGCCAAATGAATCATAAATAAGCAAATTCAGAAGATATATAATAATAGAATAATTCTAAATCTAGCACATTTTCTAAAAAAATATAAATTCATATAACAAATAATTCTTATTACTAAATTAATTAGCATTTACTTTAACAGACTTATTTCCCTTTCCAATGATTAAAACAGAAAAACAACATTTCACAGTAAAAGATATAATTTAAGATTAGCTAAAAACTACTTGCCCTTTTTTAATGATAATAAAATCTAAAAACATCACATTACATAATAAAAGTAAATTTAAGATTATTTAAAACTTTTTCTTTTGTCCTCATGAAAATGGAATGGTCTCATATATTTCATTATTTTAAGGGGGACATAAAAACATGTTTCAATAAAAAAAAGCTTAAATCAAAATTATTTATATTATCAATTATCATGTATGTTAAAAAATATTTGTAAATGTAAATGTCTACATTACAATATTTTATTGCCATGAATTTCCTTCTCATAGTTCTTTTGTAGTTATAGTTTTAAGTTTTTTTTCAGTCATCTTTTTTCTTCTGATTTCAATTATTTAGATTAAAATTATAATCATTTCCAGGGTAAATTAACATAAGATGAATTTATACATTGTTTCCATTAAAGAATTTCCATTAGTTCCTTTTGTAGCTTCAAGTTTTCAATTAATAAATATAATATTAACATCCAGATTAGCACAGGTTTCTAGATAGATTAGCAGAGGCTGAGACAGTCATGATTTGTCAATTGACACTTAAGGTTTGTTGCAATTTTTTCCTCAGGGTTATTCTTCTTTTACATTTTCTTTTAGTGCACCAGGTTATATGTTGAATTAGTGATGTTTAGTTTTTAGATAATGCTTAGCACATGATTTTCAAAACTAAAAATAAGGTTCATCTTAGTTTATACTTCTAGCTTAATTTCTCATTGTTTTAATTTCATAAACTGAGCTGCTACAGCTTTCTTTGTGCCAACTAAACTGAGATTGCTACTGATGTTCTCTTCTCAGGAACTGGACCAAATAATAACTGTTACTGACTAGATACTGAAGTCTTCTGACTTCATGTGCACCCTATCTTATTTTTTAGACCAATCTTGATATTCATCCAATCAAATACTATCACAAAAAATTTTTTTTTCTTTTAATCAATTAAAATTTTCAATCATACCCTAATTATTAAAAAATCCTCTGCAGTTATGTTTTCTTCTTAATTACTAAAACAGGATAATCTTTTAAGTATAAACTTTAATTTGAAAAACATTATATTTTTTAGAGAGAAAAAAAACGCAACCTCAATTAAATTAACAACTTATTTTTTCTTTTTCAAAAATTGATAAACATATAGATAAATAAAATGACTGAAAAGAGAAAAAAATATTTATTTTATTATTATTATTATTATTTAAATTTATACTTTTCTCTCTTTTTTACAGATATTTTTAAAAGCATAAATATTCATATTCTTATTTAAATTTTCTCATATTATCAATTAAGGAATGTAACTCTTTTAAGTTAATAATTGTTATTCTAAAAAAAACAGAAGAAATAATTCTTCTCAATATATATAATTTTTAATATACTTTTTAATGATGACCATTAAAAAGAATTGCTAGAGAGAAATTTATGTCGTATAATAATTAGTATGTAAATAAATTTTATTTAAATTTAATTTATATGCTGTCAAGATATATATAAAGTTGATCAATATTATATATACATAATTTTATGAAAATTGTCTTAAGTGAATTGTAACAATAAATCTCATAATAAATATTAATGAACATGTTAGCAATAATAGAAAAAAATATTCCATAAAGTAATATATTGCATTTGCCATCAATATAAAGACAGTTTCTTAAGTAATGTTTCTGCATTGTGTATGTTCAAGGCTATTGTTTCATAGTAAAAATAATCAAAGCATTTGATATTAAATTGTAATTTAAGTCCTTTAAGGAGTTTTGCAGTGCTCTCAGATCCAAGGCTCCTCACTGATGAAGGCCACAAGCCAGAAACTAGTGTGGGGATATTGGATGAGTAGGCACTAGATAGGAATTTTATGCACAAGCCTTCTGGAATCCATTGATTACTCTGGTTGGCACAGGGTGGCACTACTGTATGGAGAGTTTTGGCTTGTTTAAAAATACATTTTCATAAAGTTTGTATTATTTGTTTATGTCTAAAATAAGATGGAATAACCCTTACAATAACCAACTAGATCTTAGAAAAGAAGTTAACTAAAATAACAATCAATAGATTAACTATAATTACCATTTTACCACCAAGTAATGATACTTTTGCACAACTCAGTTGATTATGATATTAAAGTAATCTATAAAACACATCAGAAATAAAATAGCAATATGTCAATTAAAAACTTTCAAATAGATGTACGATCAGAAAATACTGATGAATATTATTTTCACTGTATTGAAATGTTTTTTTGAATTTTAGAGAAGCTCAAAATGTGGAAAAACAAATGATAGTTTTATTTGTGTATCATCTTAATATTTTAAATTAACTACTGTGAAAACTTCTAAGGATTATCACTAGTATGGTTAATTTTATGTCAGAAGTTTATTTAGATGGGCTTTTCTCGGAAGTGTTTTTATTCTTTGAGCTATATTGCAGTTTTATATTTTAAAAGACAAGCAATTTATAGCAGTATTACAGTATTTAAATTATTATTCCCAAAAATATTTTGATATGGTGAAGTGCTACTATCTTATTTCCTCTCAATGAATAGTAAATAAAATGTCAAGGTTTGGCTTTTTATAATCCTGTGTATTATGAAATAAAAAAAATTGCAGTTTTGTATTTTTGAAGCAAAAAAATTGTCTACATTTAAAAATAATAAATTACAAAATTACTACAGTGTTAAATGATCTATGAAATATAGTTGAGTGCAGCCGTCTCCACTCTCCCTCATAAATTTCTTTCCCAAAACAAAAAAAATAACAAATATAGCACTAATAAAAATTCTTTAACTAATTATAACACCATAATTGTGCTTTATGCACATGTAATGAAGCTATATAGTGTAGTAATTAATAATCTTAATTAATCATCTGAGCGTTTTAATGACCAATAACGGATCTGATTTCTAAACAGGGGTGTTATTAGCAAAAAAAAAAAAAACAATTAGAAGAGAGAATAATAAAGAAGTTGATTTACTATTTAAATAGATAGTTATAAAAGTTAGTTAGATTAACAGTAGATGATGTTTAAAAATTAAGAAAAAACTTTACTACTGATTTTAATTTTTGATAGATATTACAGATTACACATATATTTTCTAAACGATATCTAAATGTATTAACGAATATAACTTTGATAAATTATATACTATATAGTATACTTAAAAGTTAAACGACATTTGATTAATCCATAACTGAGAAAAGGCCTCTCTAACAGCCTCCCTTTGAGAAAAAGTAAAGAATATCACTTTACTTACCAGAGTTGCAAATTGCCGGGTGATAATGTTTTAAACAATTTTCCATTCTTAATTTATCATCTAGCTAAGATAAGATGGCCATCTTCTAGCTAAGAAAAGTTAGCCAACCATTTATTGACCAAGATTGAATGACTAGGTAGCTTGCTACATACTTGGGGGAAAAAATCTAAGACTTGTTAAACCTTGAAAAAATTTTTCACAGGAGGGGTGGATGGATACCTAGCTCACAATCAAATCTCATGTCATTGACATAATAGGTTTATCTGGCAAATGTAAACATCTAATGTTAGCAACAGTTTGGCTATTCCAAGACATATATATATATATAACAAATTTAAGTTATTAACAGTATTAGTTGCTATTATTTGTACAATTTTCTTATAGAGATATGCGTTTCTCCAAAGTGTGATCACAAATATGTTAATATTGCAAACTGCCTTGAGTGATTTGGTGCAGTGCTAGAATGGCAGACTCAGGACCTTAGAGGCGATTTTATATATATGTCAAATGCGTTGACCAGGACAGGAACCCTGGACCAGCTGCTTGGAGGTAGCTATGCTAACCACTAGGCCACCAACGCTTGCCATCTTAAAGACGATTTGCGCCTAGTTCCGTCAGATTTTGTCCAGTTTTATCATTTCGGTGATGAATTTAGAAATAAAAATCATTTAATTATGTAAGTATTTAAATTTATAGTCAATATGTACTCAATAGACCAGAAGAATGCATTCCCAAGAACTGTCAATATAAACAAATGGGCTTATCTTTAATCAACATAATTAATCTGTCAGTTACATATAATTAGTATTGTAATTATATTCATATCCCCTAGTTGAAAAAAAACCAAATTATTTGATACAGGATTGATTCCTGAAACATTTTCGGATTATTAGATTTTTCAAATTTTGAAAATAGATCTTTTAATCTTCTGTTGAAAATCCAAATTCTGTTAAAAATTTACCTAAATAAGAAATAAATAATCGAATGGGTTTATTGCTCAGAATTCATAAGAAGTTTGAGATTAAGAAATGAGAGATTGGCCAAGATTTGATGGACCTTGAATTCCAGAATCTGCCATTTTACCGCTGCACAAAACCATGAAGGGAATTTTGTTTATAAATAAATACTGACTGTATGCTTTGTAAAATTATTTTATTTAAAAATATAAAAATTGTAAAATGTAATATACTTACTGTAAAAGGTGTAATTATAAATTTATTAAACGCACATTGATTACGTAAGTAATAATTACTGAGGCTATAACCTCGATAATATGCGTGTAAAATGCGATAGTATGGACCTCTACAGGTGTTTTAACCACAAGCTTACGCTATGGAAGAAAAGAGGGGGTTCTTTTCTTCCATAGCGTAAGCTTGTGGTTAAAACACCTGTAGAGGTCCCTACTATCGCATTTTACACGCATATTATCGAGGTTATAGGGTTCTTTTCTTCCATAGCGTAAGCTTGTGGTTAAAACACCTGTAGAGGTCCATACTATCGCATTTTACACGCATATTATCGAGGTTATAGCCTCAGTAAATATTACTTACTGTAAAAGGATAAATATCGACTATGAAACTTTGGTTGGATAAGTACATTTTTAAATAATAGATATTTGGATTAACGGCATTTTACATTTATTTAACAAATTAAAAAAAAAAAAAAACTGGCTAATTTCATATTTAAATACATTTCAGTTTTAAAAAATGTTTAATTTGAAATTTTGAAATATATTTTGGCTATATTTCCAAATATTGTTCAAACGTTCTACGGTGGATTCATCTATACATCTTAATAATTTAAAAACTTTATTACTTTGCATTGCAACTCTGCTTTTAAGATACTAAAATAAAATAAGGCAGTGACAAGCAACTAAGCAGTAATGATCAAATGTATCACGTGATAATAGCTTAGTTATTTCAATTTACTATTGACAAAGAAAAATCAAACTTGCAGCGTCACAATTTTGATACAAATCTGTATATATGTATATACATATTTAAAACAGAAGAGTTTTAAAAAGTTAAAAGTTTCCGAATATTATGATATAAAAATTTAAATAAAAATCGCAACTAAATACAATCTCTAAAAATATAGATAAAAAAGGCTTATTCTCATTTCGAGTACTTTTTAAAAAAACAAAAAATAAAAGAAACATGATTTATATGTATATGTACGCGCGCACACAATTTTTAGTCGTTTATTTAAGTTATATAAATAGAAAACTAGTAAGCAATTTAGTTACCCATCTTATTATAGATGGTTAATGTATAGCTTAAGAATAAAATAGGAATGAAAAATAGTAAAAATCTTTATCAAATAACAATTTATTATGTTTGGTAAATAGTGCTTTCTTTTACAGTTTCTGCGTGGAAGGGTGCTTAAAGGGCTTTACGTAGCATTAGTCTAATTAAGGTTCTTGCATTTATTTAAAATACACGTGTATAAGTAAAAAAATAAATTCAAGGCTAAAAATAAAATTTAAATTGCTAGTTATATAACAGTATTAGTATAATTAATTATTAATTTTTATTTTAAATTTGCTACGTGGCCAGTTTTACATTTTTACAATATTTGCATTATTGAAATGCGTTAACGAACAGATGTTTGACTGTAACCATAACATAACTGCTTTATTTAATAATTTGATAATATCAGTAACCGTAGTGACGTCAATATCATAAATATTTTAAAGTTTCGGCCAATTAAATCATGTATTATGTTTGAATAATTGCAATTTATTCATGCGTTTCTTCTGGCAAAAAAAAATATTTTTTTTTCTGAAAGATAATTACGTTTTTCCATGTCTTTATCAGAAACGTCACAAAAACGATAGAACGCTTCTTTCTCTCCAACATACACAAACACACTCATACTAAATGATGACCAAATTTATATTTTTACAAAATTGTCTATCAAGTCCGTTAAATAAATAAATTTATCTATATTAATTAATATTTAAATACATGTATATTTTCTATAATAAACTTAATATAATTATAAGGACTTGAACTTAGAATTTCAAACTTCGTACAGTTATTCAATCCATCTTATACAACCGACGCACATGACCACATAATATGTGAAAAAGATAAATGATATCCAATATATGTATTAATAAAATACGTAATAGACAAACACACATTTTGCCGTGTTAAACTGAATACTGTACTAAAAATTTATACTATAATATTAGTTAGAGATAAAATAGTTTTGAAAGAAAAAAAACATTCATATGGACAAATTCTTGCCTAAAAATAAATTTGAACAACTGGGCAAAAGGTAAATACTACGACCAAATGGTATCATTTCATTATCGTTGGTGATTATTTGCCACTCCTAATCGCCTTTTTAAATAATTTATTATGGATCTTCAGTTTTAAAGTTACTTCATATATTTTTAATGAAACCCTATTATTATTAAGATGGACAAATAGTTTAATTTATTTATTTCTTACTTACACACACACACACACATATATATATATATAAAAATTAATGATTTTTATAAAGAATTTTTTTCCAAAAGGGAAAACCTCAAATCGACAAATTTGAAAAAAAAAAAGTCTATCATTTGCAAAGAGAGTTCCTCTAACATATTCACCTACTGGATCTCTATACAGAATCACAATTACTTCATGAATAAATGTAGTTTAAAAATGGCTGGTTCACATAGTAGGTTGTGGTACCTAGGGGATTATTTATAACAGCGATAGAAATAATAATACAGTAATAGTAAAGCAAGAGGCAGTGATAGTACTAAAAATAAGTTATTATAATCTATTTTTCCCTAAATATAGGTACATGTAATATAAGCTAATACAAAATATATTGGAAAGCAACATTTTAGAAAGAAGACCAAGAGGCAGACCAAGAATATCGTACCTTAAAAAAGCGATTAGTGAAATTAAATATTTTTCACAAGCAGATATGAAACGAATTGCTGAAGATAAAACGATGCTGCTTCAACATCAGAGCATTACTTTTAGAAGCTGATGAGTGTGCCAACTTACTTAAAACAATTCTTCAAGACCAAAACTGACTGCTTGCTGTTGATTAAGTCCTATCAAGATGTAAGATGATGTAACTGCTGTAAGTGGAACTCTCTCCAAGCAGAAACAAGTTTAATAGGTCAGATTAATCAATGAAAGGAAAATTCACAGTGTTGGATTTTCTATATTTAGTATCTTCTATTGCTGGAATTTCTCGTTGTACTAATGAAAGGCTAATCGTCTCAAAACTTGTTTTGCACAATAGGTCTAGTGTTCATTTTATTAATGTCTATGCTTCAATATTAGATTCAGATAATTCAAAGAAAAAAATCGTATATTCCTAACCTTTTTTTTTTATTGTATACTTTAATGCAAGCATAGTAGACAGAACAAAAGTTATTACTGTCTTAAATTCAAATAATTTGCTATTATTGATTTTTTGTACAACATAATTGAATATCACATAACACTTTATTTAGGTAGAAACCCCTCTCCCCCCCCCCACTACAAAAGAACAATAATGTATCCAAGTTCAAAAGAATGGTACTTAATACATTTCATTTTAGTTCGAAATTAGAATACAAAAGAAGTCCATATTACCTAGCATTTACATAGCAGATTATTGGAAACATCTTATATTAATAGATCCTGGTTCTTTAGTAGAATCTACTATAGTACTACATTTCAATAGCTATTAAACATTAAAATTACTCATTTGGATCTTCAGGATCATCATAATATAGAAGCATGGAATTCTCTTGAGAAGAGTGTTATGTTGTTATTTTTAATGGGTTCAAATTTAAACTCCATCTTATATTCAATTTAGGTGTCTCTCCTGCCAAAACTGTTTTAAATACTGTTATCATTAAAAAACAATCAAAACATGAAGTTTGTTTAGTATTAATCAATGAGGATTGCCAATTCCTCAACAAGCTTTGTGATAAATGCTTAGCTAGAGCCAGCATTTATCACAAAGCTTGTTGAGGAATTGGCAATCCTCATTGATTACATATTACAAGCTTAAGAGAATTGGGTCATGTGATCTATGACTCTTATTTTGACTATTTGTTTAGTATTGTTTAACAATGGTTTTCTTTTCAAATGCTTCAGATTGTGAACCTGCAGTAAAATCTGTATAAAACTTTGGACACAATGTTATTAATTTAATGAGTTAAATGCTGACTAAAATCATTAAAAACTGTATATAAATTATATATTTGTTTGCAACATATGTCAGACATGCTTTACAATTCTCTAAAAGCAAACAGTGAGTATTTGATAATTAGTCATCTATGATTGGCAATAATCTAGTAACAACATATTTGAAACAATTCAAAATACAGCAAATGAGCAATCAATGGATGAGATAGTGATCATGTGATGTTTAGTGGTTTAACATATTTGAAAGTAATTTTGTTATAATGAATAATCATGTAATTGCTACAAACTTTTTAAATCTCCTTTATCTTTATAAATTGAAACATATTATTAAGATTAAATAGTGCTACTTTCTGAGTTTTTATTTTCCTAAAAAAATTCCTAATAAATTTGAACATAACATTATCATTACACTTTTTCTTCTTTAGACATCTCATAAGATCTTGCAGTCCTTTAGTTTTAAAATCACAAAAAGCTTTTTAAATTTTATATAGTTAAACATATCTGTATAAATTTAAATAATCAGACAAAGATGAACAACTGGGTATCACTATTGAAAAGATCATCCAAAACTTTCTCCACTGTTCAAAATATCACCATTATAATATAAAATGTTTTAAATATTATATGCTTTTGTAGTCCTATAGTACTTTAACGTATTATAAACAAAGATAAAGTATCAACTATTAGATAATGGTTGAATATCCTTTACAGTTTTAATCCATCAAATTATTTTTAAGCCTTATTATTAGTTGTTGAATTTTGGTCTTTAAAACATCTTTTTGTTTAAATTCCATATTCAATTTATTATTCTTCTATCAGAGAATATCACACATTTAATTTTCATGGTCCATATTGTTTTTGTGAATCCAAGAAGAGATTTTCTTATATCCTCAAAGCACTTCTTACAAAAATTCATACTTCATCTGAAAATTTAACTTAACATGTTTTAGTGCTTAATAGTTGGCAGAATAGATCAGTTGGTTAGAGTGTTACCTTAAATTTAATATTTCAAAATTGTAAAGATGCAGATTCATACTGCCACTGGTCAGGTCGGCAACACCTGAAGAAGATGGAAAAAGAATAGCACTAGAAACATTATGCTATATACTAACCTGTATGCTATTATTAACACTTGAACATAATTGGCAAGTTTATATACAGTTTAAAATTTTTAGATGATAGAAATAGTTCAGTATATAATTACTACAAATAATAGCTGCTTTTAAAGAATATCATCAAATTTTCTATGAATATATTTGGAATTAAATCTATTTTTTTAATTAAATATTTATTTTAACATTGAAAAATAGTAATCAATGATTTGACAAACAATCTGCACTTGTAAGAAAACTGCATAATATACACTTTTTTTACATTCGGAATACTTAACTATAGCAATATATTAGATGGCATTATATTGAATATAAATGCATCTAAACTTCATTATAAAGACTTTCCCAAATAAAAGGGTTTAAATGCCAGCTTTTAAAAAGATCAATAAAAGCTAACAATTTGAGTTTATATTATCAGAATCATTATTTCATATAACTTTGGATCAAAGTTTACTGTTCTTTTATGTATCTACAACACAATGTTTAAAAATATAAATTCACTATTTTAATAGTATTAACGCAATACACACTTTCCAACATTCTTTCAATGAACACTCTAAATCTAATATAAAAGCATAAGTGCTAATAAATATCACACAATACGATTTTGCAATGAAGAGTTAAATGTTCTTTTAAGCTTTAGTGATCGAGAGGTCAGCGATGGCTGCTTTACAAGCAGTTGTCTGTTTAGCGGGTTCACTTCCCGGCTGATGCTATGACACATGAGGAAAAAAATGTAATAATTAAGATAAATTAATTAAAAATAAAAATATGATAAATAGAAAATTTACATATTTTTTTCATTAATGAGAGTTCTTTTGCCAGTTAAACAAATAAAACTTATTAAGAGAAAATTACAATCAAAACCAATAAGTGTAGACAAATTTATAATTATCCTCAATTCAAAAAGAACTGCCATCTTCTCTCCTCTAAAGAATTTTTCTTAAGTTTAATGTTCTCAGACCATCTTTTTTTCCTCAAAATAATCTTTATTTGCACAAAAAGTAAAATATACATTGTAATACAGAGTTCATGTTTACAATCATGTCTGATACATTAAAGACTAATTAGTTATTAAATTAGATGATGAGTACAGGATTAAAAGTAAAAGTTATGTTATGTTACTTATCAGGGGTGATCTAATTTGGCATATAAATCCCATGGCATGTAAAGTTTAAGTGTCATGAATAAATAATATACATGGTCATTGCTAAATATTTAATTGACTCCATGTTTGCTCAGCAAGACTAGGCAGGCATGTTCTTAGATCACTTTCTTTAGCTTTATATAATAACTTTAAAAAATGTACTCAATAGGACTGGCCAACTCTTTATCAAATAATACCTTACATTTAATCTTCCATATGATAAAATTTATGAAAGTGGCCAGGTGGATGTAGCCAAAATTTCCACTTTGGAATGCATCATTAAGGTAGACATTTGAAGAATTGTATCCTATAATCCTCTGTAGGGCAATATTCCATAACCGAGTCCACCATTCACATTGATAGAGTATGTGTTCAATGGACTCATCAAATCTTTTACAAAGAGTACACACTGTATCAATGTTGTGTCCCCTCTGATTACAAAGAAACATTCCAGTAGGCAAGGCTCCAAGGTTGACCTTAACCAAAAAAATCCACAAACTTTGGTTCCAATTTCAGGAATTTAGTCAGCCTTATGAGACAAGGGATTACAACTGGGAGAAGATTATCTATCCTAAATTTACCAGAGTGAACTAATTGATAAGAACTCCAGTATGATATTTTTTCATCAAACATAGAGCTAGAGCTTTTGATACTATTAAAGACAATAGTTAATTGTTGTTGCATCCAGATTATTTTTTTATGAGGGGGTGGATGATCAGTGGGGATTATTTTTTCAAAAGGTAAGGAACTTTCTATGTTTGCATTGTCTTTGAAAATTTTAACAAGGATATTGTAAGTCCTCTGTATCAGAAAAATTTTAATCGAGTGCAGTCCTAAACCATTAAGATATCTTGGTTTTTGCAAAATATTAAGACTTATTGCAGGTGTCTTCCCTCCCCAGCACAGCTTTCTACATATAGATTCAACCTTCTGGATGAAACAAATTGTTGGTGAAAAACCAGCTAGATAATAAATAATTTTTGGTAAAATCACAGAATTAAGAAGTGCAACCTTTCCAAACAGAGAAAGATAAATTTTAGATAGTGAATTAACAGCCTTTTCAATCTTTAAAATTAATGAATTTTCAAGTTCTTTTCTCATGACTGCTGGAGAAGAAGCAATACTAAAAACAAGAAATTTCTGTGGGGGAGCTTTTAGTCTACCAGATATTTGCTTCCCTGTCAGAATGGACCACATTGCCAACTTTGCTCCATTAATTTCCAGGCCAAATTCACTTGCAAACTTGTGTAGGAGTTCCTCAAGTCTAGAGAACTCATCCTGAGATGAGAGAAACACAACCACATCATCCATATAGGAAATATGGCATATGTTCTCTCTCAATAAAGGAATATAAATCCCAGGAAGGAAAGACTCGATGCTCAACAGCAATGGGTTCATATAGACTGTGAAGAGTAGTGCACTTAGTGGCGAGCCCTGAGGGATGGATCCACAAGGCTGAAATCCAGGAGCAACTCTTCCATCAAGTGAGAGAAACACCTCTCTGTTAAGGAGAAGGTTCTCAATCATCTGAAGTTATGCCAGAGGCACTTGGAGTTCCTCCAGTACACCAAGTAGCACATCAATCCTGACACAATCAAAGACTCTGGCAAAATCAAGTTGAACTGCAACTGGCTGTGACATCCTTTTCCTGCAAACATGATCGACTAGAAGTTGAAATCGATTGACAGCATCAGCAATAGAGCTCCCTTTCTTTGCAAACTGATAGGTTGATAATTTTCCAATAATTTTTGTTTGTATATCCTCTCTAATAAGGCCTTCAATGGTTTTAATAAACAATGACATCATAGAGTTAGGCTGAAGATTATCAAGATTTTTTTGACCCTCAGGTTTTACTGCCTGACTCGTAAAAAAATGAGAAGATTTGACGTCACTCTAAATTGGCTACTTTTTATCCCATGTATACATATTATACATCATTCGAAAGAAAATCAAAAGTTCTGTAAGATGGTGCCCTCTTCAGAATTATTTTACAAGTAAAAAATCAATAAAAATGACCATATATGTCAAACAAAACCAAAGCACCACCTCCTCACCACCTTTTCTTGAATCTTATTGGCTGTCCAACTTTTGTCAGAAAGGGAAATGGCTGCTAAAAAGTAAAAAGTTACGTTCATTTTGATTTTTATTACGAAAATGATAAACGAATGTTTACAACATTTTAAACAATATTTGAATTGAATTACAAATTATTATTGATAAAATAATACTAAAAGTCAAATTATTTTAGAAAAATAGTTAAGATATTACCAAGAATTATTTATTTATTGCTTCATATTTATCATAACGTTAAAGTGAAAAAAAAAATTACATCAGCAATCTTTTTGGTTAGTCAAATAGCGGTTACTTTTATTTCACTGCAATTGAATATTTTTTAAATTGTAAATCAAATTTTATTTTTGAAAAGACTTTCGTTTACTTTCATAATCTGACAAATTAGTAATATACTTTTTACAAATGAAACTAACATATTTATATTATTAAAAGTGAATCTATTTTAACAATAGATTTTGTTAAAGTTGTGAGTTGGCCAATTAAATAATCATCGTTGAAAGGGTTAACAAGTGGGATGATGCTTATTTGGCAAAGCCCATTAATTTCTCGGCAGCCACT
Source organism: Epiperipatus broadwayi (assembly GCA_028023455.1). NCBI lineage: Eukaryota > Metazoa > Onychophora > Udeonychophora > Euonychophora > Peripatidae > Epiperipatus > Epiperipatus broadwayi. The sequence continues at coordinate 1,108,591 of JAQFVV010006267.1, read as the reverse complement.
AGCCAAGAAGTCTACCATTTTTTTAATAACGGGAACTGAAAATGTGCATAAATGAAGTAATAAAAATTTGGTATTCCATGTAATCCATGGTGAATTCTGTCAGGGAATGATGAAATCTTTGAAAGGATTCTTGCTTCAGTAATTTTGTGTTGATCAGAATGTTCATAAACAAAACATTTCCTGACAAAAGAAATGCCAAGTGGTTGGAATTTTTTTGCATAATATTCCTGAATTTCTGAAAAGCATTAAAGAACCTGTATAGCAGTTGCCTTGTATCTCAATGGACCTAGGTGCCTTTGATCTTCTTCTAGAGCCAAGGTCCATCTCATGTACCCTCTAGTCCAGCAATGTTGGTGATGAAGATATTGTCTGGCCCTTTTAATTGATAAGTACTCAGCATTGGCCTTTTTTTTAGCCTTGTATTTGGATTTTAAATTTAAAATGTTAGGAATATTTTGTGCTTCATATGAAATATTTATGAGATCACGTGCTATGGAGTCCAGCTCATTGAGAAGAATAACTGGACCTTTAGTTTTAGTAGTACAACAATTTATTAACTTTGTTAGTGTCTCAATAAAAGTCTTTCATGCATCTACCGCAGGGAGAGTTAAAATTTTTGTTCTATGGAAAATGATATAAGCTTTAAAGATCAGTTTAATAGTGGCATTAAAACTTTATAAGCATGCGAATAGTCCTTGGCATCTCAATTATAGGTTATAGAATGTTTCTTGGAATTATTTTAATCTCCAGAGGATAACAATCAGAGAATGTAATGGGCCACAGATGAGCTTCTATTTGTGATGATAATGAAGGTAAAAAAAAAAGTAAATCAATTAGTGAACGTGATGATTTAGTATAAAAAGAGAAAGCTTCATCATCAAAGAAGAATTTTCTACTGCACAGACTGATTTATGTAACCAATATTTTTTTTTTGAAAGACTTGATATGTATGATTAAAATCTCCAATAATAATCATTTCAAAAGGGCTAGTTCTTAGTGTTGAATTAATTACATTAATCTCTCTTGTAACAGTATCTTGAGATTTAGGAAGATATACATTTACCAGATTAAAGTACCAGCTTTGATATTGTATGATCGCAATTAGGCAATTTGAGTCAATGAATACTATTTTGAACAATGTGATTTGTGAATTCTTGCTGATTATGATCGCCACCCCTTCCAGAAGCTGAATAAGAGAAGAAGTAGTGAAAATATACAAAACTATGTATCTTTTCTTTTGATTTTATTACATTCATAAAAAAACAATCTTGGCATTCTTGAACAATATTTTATGACCAATATTATTTTGATGAATGTTAAAACCTACATTAAAGAAAGTTATCCCAATAAAATAAAAACAACTTACTTCAAATAAAAGATTTATGTTATATATAAATTTTATAAAAATTGACTGTTCTATTAGTAAACTTAATATTGGAAATATTAAAAACTAACTTTCTAATTAAACAAACAGTAAAAAGTAAAAAAAACAAAACAATAAAATTAACAACAAAAAAAATTCACAATAATGTCATGCAAATTTTTAGCTAATTAATTTTTTCTATAAAGCAAATATATTCAAATAAAAACCAAATGTAAACATCACATACTTATTAAAAAAAATTTAATAATTTTATCCAAATAAACAAACAATGAACAAATACAGTATAAACTTGCATTTCCATTATTATGACATCAGTAAGAAACTATTGCAGCAGAACAAGGTGGATGAAGGCATATAATAAATGCAATGTAACATATATTAGAAATAGCATATATTAGTAATTAATTTTTTTTATAATTAAATTAATTGAAAAGAAAAATACTTTTCTGTTAATGAATCATGTGTATTATTGTTGCAAAAACTTTGAATATAACTCCTTTTTGAATAGTAATCATGAAATACATAAAAGATGAAGTAAAAAAAAAATTCTTTAACTAAATAATGTTAAATATTTAATTTTTCATATCAACACTTTATTATAATTTGTTTATAATATTAAAAAAAATTACCGTTGTTGTATTTTCAGAATATCAACAAACCATATTAGAATAGGCAAAACTCTCTCCATACGGTAGTACCACTCTAAGCAAGACAGAGTAATCAATGGATGCCAAAAGGCTTGTGCATAAAATCCCTATCTAGTGCCTTAATTTAAATTTGTAGAAGTATTAACTTTATTTCTACAAGAATATACCTCAAGTCCAACTCTTTCATGTACATTTATTTCTAATCACTAGTATTAGCCTTTGAACATGAGTTATAAATTTCTAGAGGATCATATACATTTATGTAGAAAAAGGAACATGTTATAAAAAGAAAATGGTTTTGCTTGATAATTTTTTAATCACTCTTGCATATGGCAGTTTGATAAAGATAAATTCATATATTTTTAATAGTGCATTCATTCTAAATGATAACATTTTTTTTTTTTTAAAAAGGTATTAGGAAAATAGTATTTCTAAAACAAGCAATATTTTTCCAGATTACAAACAGCAAAGTCATTAAATCCAAATATTAAGTTATGGTTCTCTAAGTATTACCACATGGATAAGACGCATCTTTGTGCAAATTAAATTCTAGCACCCTTAATGTCATGAAATTAATTTTGTAAATTAAAACACAATTAATTTTATAAAATTCCATTTAATAAAAGATACAGAAAAACAATGAACATTAAAAAATTATATTTATTTACATTATTTACACTTTTATCCTTTTATTTATATATTAACTCTCCTGGCTTTGGCAGCTTAGACTCCAAAGTCTGCATGATCTTGCAGCTAAGAGAGTCTATTTTCTTTATTCCTTACAAACAGCTTGCCTCCACTATCTTTTCTAAAATATAGTAGTTACAACAAGGCTGATGTAGTCTTAGATTTATTAGATTAAACAACCAATTATTCCATAAAATACAGTTTGATTGTTTGAAAACTCATTAATTAGTAACTTTTAATTTAATTCATAATTTCTCATGCATAATTTGTTAATGATTTCTACTAACTTGAAGTTATATTTTTGTAATCATAAAATATTTATACTATTATTTTTTATATCTATTAGATAACAAATGTTTTATTCTCAGTAGAGTAATCAGTCAAAAGAGCTTGTAAATGCTGTTATATAGGCGTTACATTCAACAGAGGGCATTAAAATATTAATATAATTAAATTTATTAAGAATTGAATATTTTGGTGCATATCTTTTTTAAAAAGTACATATTTTTACATATACTGTTTTGCTTGAATTTAAGTTCTTCTGTGGCTAAAGTAGTTGGCAGGACCATAATTATTTACATTATTTACAGTTTTAGCTTTTTATTTACATATTAACTTTCCTGACTTTGGTGACATAACATTCAAAGACTGAAAGATTTTGTATTCCCCATCACGAAAAGAAAAGTCCATTGTTTAAATTCCTTACATAACAGTTTGTATACAATAGTTATAACAAGGCTGATGTAACTCTTAAATTAATTAGGCCAACTTTAAATGGCATATTCATTAGTTTGTTAAAAATAATTCATGTTTCTTTGAAAACTCATTAGAATCTTAATTTATTTCATAATCTCTCATATATAATTTGTGTTTTATATTAATAAAGTTATATTCATTCAATAATAAAATATTTACACTATTATTTAATTTATGTGTTTGTTAGTTTTTATTATAGACATGTTATACAATCTGACATTTTAAATTTTCATAACTATATTGGTTTATTTGTTAAATTTTTAGAAGTTATTAACATACATTTGAACTTCATTTTAATGTTTTATATATATAACAAACTTCATGCTTGTCCAAATTTAATGAAAAACAGATGTAAAACAAGTAATATATATATATCTGTATTAAAAAAAAGATAATATCAACATTAAAAAAAATTCAAGCCAACACTGGAATCAATCCTAGGATCCCATACTTCAGTCAGACACTTTACCACTGTGCTATACCAAACAGACTATACTTATAAAATATGCCTGATAAACAAACTTTCCTACTACAGAGTGATTGCCCAATGTACTGTAAGATTACCACAATTAGTTTGAGGCAATATTTTTTAAATAATTTTTTTTAAAAAATTAATTATTAGTAGTAAGATTCCATTTTTAAAATATAAATTAGGATATTGAAATAAAAATCATTCAAAAATCTAAACATTTCATTTACATATAAAGTTTGTTAATTATCACAATGACATGGCACAGTTGTATTTTGGTTTGACACAATGATAGAGTATACAATATCTATTATAATATATAGGGTATATGAGCACAGACTTTCGCATGACCCACAACTCATCACTCAATCTCATATCACTGATACACTTGAGCACAAATATGTCAAAAACATAAATAATCACCAAGATATGTATTTCATGCTAAACCAGCAATCATCAGTTGGTCCAGATTATCATCTCTACACATATATGCAATAAGTGCTCAGACATATATTAAGATAGCCAATCTTCATACTTTAATGGACAGGCTTCAATCCACTCCACACTACAGCTCTTCAACTGTCCATCCAATTGAAAATCTGATGATGGAATGCTCAAAGGCCACCCTGACATTCTTGTCACACCCATGATGACCTAAAACCAATCTGACCCCTCATGTACAGGTCATAATCCATTTAATACATATACAAGGGATGGGATGACATCTCTACTATGTAACAACTGAAATACAGGTTTATCATAGTATATTTTGAGTATTGGTCATAAGACTAAGTAAAAAGATCATCCTTTTATATTTAAATAAAAAAATATTCACAATCAAAACATGTTTCTAACAAAGGAGTGATTCAGAAATCTAAACATTTCACTTACATATACATTTTATATATTATCACAACAACATGGTGCACCCAATGATGAAGTGCCTTTGTGTCCCACAAAATCTGCATGCCAATCCGTGGCAGCCCTGTTAGAGACCAATTATGAGAAACTATAGAATGTTAGTCTACCAGTGATTAATTAGAGACAGTTATCTTTTGAATCTGAACTTGATGAGAGTATTTATCTTAGGATACATGACGGGGGGGGGGGGGGAGACAGAGAAATTAATTCAGAGAAGATTAATTATTAAAAAAAAAAGTGTTACCCTGCCAGAACTCTTGCTCTTAATATGTAACAAAAGCTCCCATATTGCAAGTCACGGAAATTCTTTATAAACTGTAATGGATATACATTTGTATTTGACTTTAAGATTGGTTTAAAAGTTAGATGACGAATTAAGTTCTGAATTAAATATTGTAAATTTATTTAAATTAACGATTTTTTTCATATAATTTCAATACAAAATAAAATTAGTAAAAGAATGATCAGGTATTTTTGAAAAACGGGAGGTTTGATGCGTTGGTAGAATGGCATATTCTGTAGCTTAAAGTCCTTATCAGCTCTTTGATTTCTAGCGTGCGAACTTCCGAGCAGTAAAAATCCGCGTCATTATTTTATGTCAGAGTTTGTAAAAAAAAATAGACACTTGCAGAATACTTTTATATAAAATGTATGAAAATTTTAACATTTAAAAATTAGAAAAACAAAAAAAGATAATAAAAAGTTAGATATTTCACGAACTCTTATTCTTAAAATTATTCAATAAAAAAATCAAATCTTGATATTGAAAACGTAAAATATAATGTCCTTTTGACTGCACAGCACAGTTATTTAATTTCTTTTTCTCATTGTGAAGTACGTACTTATATTTTGGAAAATACTACTTTATTTATCAAACAATAGAAACAAACTAAAGAAAACAATCTTTTCTTCTTGAGCATTCTTTATTAGACAGATTATTTCTGTAGGGAAACTAGACTTAGTAAACATTATTGAAGCCTAACGTTCTAATGCTTTTGTTAATCTGTAACCTAATTAAAGTATTATCTCGTTTAGATTATTAGAAAATTTTATTGTTATGAAAATTAACTTACGTTTACTTTTTTTCCCCATTTTTTTTTTTTTTTTCTCAGCGTTGTTTGATTAAAATATTCTAATATATTCTACTGCAGAAAGGTTCATTAGTTTCGCGACTGCTTGCTTAAATGAATAAGACAGTTCGATAATGTAATAACTTTTGACGACACTCTACGACTAAGTTTTGGCTCAAGCTTTCCCACCTTTTCTAATCTATTTAAAGCCAATATTAAATCTCAGCTCGTCTAATTTTCTTTTAAATAATAATCTACTCAACATTCTTTTGTCCCCAATTTTACCTCGAGGCTATAGTTTTCAGCCCAGTAACTTCATTCTACCAACTTTTTAGAATGTAAGAGACAGAACGCTGGTAATCACCACAGGGTCTTCTCTGAGTCAGAACCCGTTATTGCCAAATAGACTGCAGATTATCTCTCTGTAACTTGTAGTCCTTTTTACAAAGCATTTACAGTTAATTAATTTGTTTTTAAGAAAATAATAGTTTCAACTTTTCTAAAGATCTACATCAATCTAAGCAAGTAGAAGAAAACAAGAGAGTTTAAAAGTACAGTATTAGAAAACTTTCCAGCCCTCCACTTGAGTAAAATCGTATAAAACAGTAATTTTAAAATTTAACACATATAGAATTTATCATAATAAATGCAGCTATTTATTAACAATAACATACAAGAAAAAAATAACTTTAAATTATACTTTTATATTTATTCAGTTATAAATTAATAATTTGTTGGATCGAAACAAAAAGTGAATTTTTAATAAGATGTTATTACTTAATTTTTTTTTATTGTATTATTTATATATTATATAATTATCAACAATAATAATAATAATCTCATGGATAATTTACACTTTGATGTCTTCATCATTTTTAATCACCCTTGATCCATTGATGAAATTCTCCCAACTGAAATGCAAGTTTTTTTTTTTTTTCATTTCAGAGTTATTTCTCTCCACGTCATTTCAGAATATTTTCTTATTTCATTTATTCATCTTCTATGTGGTCTTTTTCTAGTTCTTATACACTCTCTTGGGATCCAATTTATATCTTCAATTGTCACGTTATCAGCGCAATTCATTTGAGTTTATTACTACTTTGAATGATGCCGTTTATTTTCTAATTCACGTATTTTATTTTTGTTTCTTCTTTGTTATTCTAAATATATATTTACCTATACTTCATTACATTGTTTGAAGTATCTTTATATTGTTTTTTTTATATTAAATATTCAGTCTCAGATCTATATGAAAAAAATAGTAAAAGATATATACTAAAAACGTTTTTCAAATACACAGCTCATTCATATATATATATTACAAAGCAAAGGATGACTTTTCTAGTTTAGAGTTTGCATTACAAGCAACAATCCACCTTACATATTTCCTATTATAAAATCATTCATGTGAAAAAGAATGATTGCTACTTTGCTTTAGAGATATTTATGTAAGCATAAGCAATCAATAAGATATACGTATTATAAGGGACTTTAATTCAGACTTACAAACTCCCTGCAGCTATATATACAACTGATACAGATGACCACATGCATGTGAAAAAAAATCAAGGATCTCCAATATACATATTTAGTTCTGAACCAGCACTTGGTCCACATCACATATATACAATCACAGCTCAGTTTATATTAAGATAGCAAATCTTTATACTTTAATAGATAGGCTTCAATCTTCTCCACCTTCCAACTCTTCAGCCATCCATATAGTTGAAAATTCGAGGATGAAATGCTCAAAGCTCTTCTTGATGCTAATATGATTGTCATACACATGTTGACCTTAAGTCAATCTGACTCCTTACATACATATATATATATAATATGTAAAAATTACATATATTAAGACTTTGTTATCTCTTTGTTTAAAATAAATAAATGCTAGGACACATGAAAAAAAAATTAATTCACGTTGTCACTTTTTTCATTTCTTTATAAATAATCAAATACTTTATAGTGATAAACTATGGAGGTCATATGATGTTGAACACTCACTCAAATTTACATCACTGCAACTGTAATTCATGGACTTTTTGCTTTAAATTTGTCATTCCGCTAATGCAATGCACTACATAAAACATTTTTTGTGACGAATGCTTAATAATGAAATGTACAAATACTTAAGTAATCTTAAATTCTAAAAGTCAAATTTCTATTCTTATTGAAAAAAAAAAAAAAGACGTTTTATAAAACATCAATAGTTGAGGTTGTGAATGAAAAAAGCTTTATTTTTATTTAATTTATATTTACTTATTTATTTATAAACAAGATCATTGAAATGATGGATATAGGGGAAGATTATATATGACAAATATCAGATAAAGAATTATCAGGCTAACTACTCTAGAAAACAATTAATTAATAATAATATTTAAATACAAGTATATTGTGTGGCTGCAGGGAGCATGAATGTCTGAGTTCAAATCCATCTAAAATCTTTGTTAGAAAGTCTCTACAAAATTTTATGAATGAAGAAAATTAATATAATGATAAATCTTTTATTTACAAAGATAAATAAATTACAGTATTTGATTTTAATTTGTAATAAAAATATCCTTCTTCTAATAGAAAAGTTTTAGTATTGATTATAAAAATTAAATATCTCCAAAAAAAGAAAGAAACAGAAACATAATCCAAACAAAAAAACAATGAAAATAAATGAATATATAACTTACATCTACAAAACTGTCAGTTTACTTATATTTATTGTTACCGGTATGTCTTACATCCTTATAATACCAATTGCACACTTGTGGCCTAATCCGAATCCAAAACCCATGATATTAGCTTATTTATTAATCACTAGATTAATAAAAATTAAAGCACTAAAATTGACAAACCATTAATTGCAACACTCATTTTAAATCCCAACTTAATTATACTGTAAATACATATCTCAATTCAATTATAAGACATACATGATAACTAACCTTTAGCAATTATTAAATATAACAATGCAAGGTAAATAAGTTTGAAAAAAATGAATGCAATCAAGAAATGAAAATTAATACTAAAGTAAAGAAATATCAAATAAAATTTTTATTGTTATTAACAAATTTCATATATTAATATTCATTAAAAAATGTCATCAACAATAGACCTAAATGAAGAACAACCAGCTTTTTCTCCAAAAAGAAGTACAATTTCTTATCTGCTGAATAACCTACAAAAATTTAGGTAGAGGATTCGAATTTACAATTTGAAAAGAAATTTTAGTCAATTTTGAGTTGAAATAATATTAAAAACTAATATATGAATATCCGAGAAAGCAAAAACAAGTGTATATAATTAAAGTCAGTTAAATAAATAATTCAAAATGGAAATATTCGCAAGTAAATTCAGATCACTCGAATTTCCAATGTGTTGGTAATTCTAGTTATAGATAACAATATCTAGATTCAAGGATATACAATAATACAAAAATATTGATATTACTTCACTCAAAATAATTCATTAAAAATAATATAAATAATGATAAAGACAAATATGCATTGCTAAGTGCAAAAGCAACATTGATGAAAGAAAGTCATTACTCATGGAGCTATAATTTGTCAGAACCGGGCTGGAATTGACCTAGCACTTTACACCTGTGCTATGAAACATCAAGTCAATTCTTAGTGAATTGAAGCAGTAATTCTAAGGCTATAATGAATAAGTGACTTGGTGGATGTTCTAGAACATTCACAATTTACCATCTATATCTGAAATGGATTAACAAGGATTCCTAGGATGATTCCCAAGGGTATTTTTTCTCATAAATTTCAAAACTCAATTCAGGTTGATGTCATTAACTTTATTTATTTGTGTGTGTATATATATATATATATATATATAGATATTGAAGTGATCAGTGTGTAAGCACACACAGAGCTTCATGTTAGTTGTTGGAAATAGTATACGTCTATAGATTTTTAAAGCTCAATTATCTAATTTTTCATTTTTATTTGTTTGTTAAAGGGAATAATATACAGATGCATGTGTGTGTCTTGGTGAATGAGAGGGCTCATATGTATGTCTTGTTTCATTGAAATGCATTTTTTATATATATTTAGAAAGAAAAATATATTTCCTTTGTCTTATATATTTGTCCTAAAAGGTGATTCTTTCCTTGCGAATAACATTTTGATGGTTCTGTTTTTTTCTTAAACATTCTGAAAGATGTTGCATAGAAGTGTTAATTTATTTTCTCATCTTTAAGGCCATTAAAAGGCAATTAAGATTTTCATACCTTGATGTAATCTTAACAGGATTGTGTCAACTGTTTTAGATCAAAGATCAACCCAGCTAGTTGCATGGAAGTGTTAAATTATTTTCTTGTCTTTAAACTGATTTAAACCATAGATCAATTCAGCGATCTGTTTTTGTTTCTAACCAAGGCAGTTATAGTATAGATGTTAAAAAATATAGAAAACAAAGAGTTGCTTAGCAAAAGTTTTTATAAATACTGGGCTAAATTTTCGAGAAGAGGTCAGTCAAAGAAAAAGAATCAAGACTGTTAAAGCCAAGCAGTGAAAGAATAAAAATAAAGTTGTTGGAGGTAAAAAAGCTTTTTTTAAGGCAAAAAGGTTTTTAAGAGTCAAAGTGACTCTCTCTAAAGGACCATTTGACTATATTTAAGCAGAGAATAGATCCTTGCTATGATCTGTGAGTAGGACAAAGTTTACCTTTCCCTTTCTCTGAAAAATCTCCAGAAAATGCATCTAAAGAAGAGGGAAAAAATCCAATTGATCCTATGCATGTGCCAGAAAGAAAAATGGAAAACCAACTTCGAAGCCAGTTTATCCTGAATCCAGTAAAGCCCAAGGTCGATCCTGACAATGAATAAACCAGTAAGAAAATATCTGCCTCAATCAAAGTGACACAGTAATCCATCGCAAGTATAAACTTTCAATCATTAAAAATATTTATATCTTAAAAATGCCTTTTATAAAAACTTGAGAACATTTAATTTCCTCAGATTTATAAAATTCGTAAAAGCCTATCTTAAAAAGAATGTGTTTCAAAAGGACAGTTATATATATATATATATATGAGTATTTTAGTTTTTTTTTTATTATTTTTTTAACAAGTCAATTTGAATTATAACTAGATTACTAATTAATGGTTAAAAAAAAGAGAGTGTAATGTATAATTCTAAGTGGAACAAAAGATTATTATAGAATCGATAAATACAGCTTTTATATGTTTTATTTTGAGATATGCCGATATATGCCAATCTAGTCAAGTATGGCGACAAATGATATTGTACTATTAAACCAATTTATGTATAAATTTGTTTGTTTTATTCCGAATCTAAAGTGGGAAAGGGGTAATGATTTTTATAATGGTAAAATAAGAAACAATCAAAGTTAAATTTCTTAAATCGTGTCTAATTCTGGCTTAGTTTAAAATGTCATTTATTTAATAAAAAAAAAGGAGAGAGAGAGAGAAAAAAAATCAAATATCTATATAAAAAAAATCTGCCCTCTTCTCGTATATGCATAATCACAGTATCTTGGTAAAAAAATTTAAAATATAAAATGAGTGTTAAAATTATTTTATTTGATTTAGATTAAGATTCTTTGTGACAATTAAAAAATGAAATAATATATATATATATATTGAAGCTGTGCATATATATATATATATATATATGCTGGCTTCACCATTCACTGTGGACTAACTAAGACCCTAAGTCCAACCACGGTGAATGTATGTTTCTTTTTCAAACTAAATTTATCGTTTTCTCAAATAGTTGCCTAAATTAAAATATTTAATAAAATAAAATATAGAAAGTTAAAATTATAATTGCAATTATTTTTAAAATATATTTGGTAGAATTTGATGAATTTCTTAATTAAATAGAATCCATTAAGAAAAGGAATTTAATTAGTAAAACATTTTTCTAAATTAGATAAAAATAGATAACAGGAAAAATTTGAAACAATGGACATGATTCGCTACTAATTAGCAGATTAAAAACATAATGGAAAAAGGGTATAAATAAAGAACTTTTCTTTTGTTCTTGGTCTTATGCTTGCTGGTAACCTGTGCTGAAGGTCAGAGAGAAATCTTAAGAATTTTGTTGGAAGAAATTTTGCTGAAAGATTGGACAATATAACGAACTCTTGCTTGCTGTACTTACTTCAAGCTGCACTCTATTCTTTCAGCATATAAATAAAAGAATCCAGAAATGTGTTGCTGTGCAAAAATGCAGGGGTAACTTCTTTGCCTTCGCTCTCCTGAGCTGTTCCTGATGCAGGAGTCGTAATCATGTAAGCCAGCCAGAGAACAAAAGTATCTGCCCTGTATCCATAAAAATCTGCCCTCAAAAACATGGAAAAACAAATTTGAAGAACCGAGAAGACCTGCGGGTGAAACATCAAATGAACTCATTTTGACCCACCCATCTAGTTACCGGTAACGTTCCCATAAATTATTAACATATCTTTGTAATTTGCAATTTCAATGTATATTTATGCTTTTCTATATGTATATGTTTTTTAAATCTATGTATTCGAATCTTGTGAAATTATATTTCATTAATTGCTTTCTTTTCTTTTTTTTTATATCGTAATGGGAGGGGTTATTATATATAATGGCAGCCATAGTTCTTATTAATTTAATTGAAAAATACTTTGTTTAACTTCCACCATTATACTCCCATAATTAAGTTATTTATTTTATATAAATATTTATTTAGAAAGAATGGGAAGCAAATCATAGAAAGTGCAAAACTCTAATTCAAAATCAAGATTTAAATTGCTAAATATGCTATTATAAAACTTTCCAAACTTTAACTTAGTTTTTTTTTTTTGTATATATATATAAAAGAAAGATCCTTATCAATGCCATTATATTTTAGTCAATGAAGGGTTACAAAGTTAAAGTTATATTTTAAAGAATGTGAAATCAAATGTTCGCATTTATATTTTAGTAATAAGAGAAAGTATGTTTTAACAATATAGTATGTATTAAGAATTATTAAATCGCATTGGCCCTGTGGTGTTGGTTAAACTTTCAATAAAATATCTTCCCTCTTGTTTAGTGATCTGAATTTTATAAAAAGGGAAGTAACTATTTTCTGAGAATTTTCAGTGATAGTTGAGCGTTCGTAATATATATATATATGTTTTGCAGAGGGTTTCTTTTTAAATTTAAAGGTCGTTGACCGTATTTATATGATATCGTGCCTCGGGGGATCTACTGGGCCGCTCCGCATAAATTACAGTGCTTCTTTTTGCCAAGTTCAGTTAGGTTAACATACTACATTTGGATCTTTCTAAAATAAATAAAATGTTCTGATCTCATGTTGATTTCAGTCCCTTCACTGTACGTAACTGGACATAAGCAATAAAACTCTGATCCTGAATCTGGGTCATGCATTTAGCGAACGGGTTCCATTTTTCTCTCTAACCTAGCTTAGAGACGGAGAGCTATCCAGACTTGTGTTAACCTCTTGGTAACTGTTATGTCTAGAGCCTCACAGCCCACTATATGCTATCACCTTTGTGCATGGTCTTGTAAATTTATATTTATTAGGAAATCTTTCTCAAAATATCATCGAAATGTTTCAATTATAGCTGGAAATTCCTGCTAGGGTCACTTTATCATTCTTCTTAAATCATAAGTAGGGCGGTGATTTAAACCTGTCCAAAGTGTTTAGTTGAGTTTGACCATCTATTTATTTCTGTTCTCCAACCACAGAGTTAATGAATCATGTCTCTCTCTCTTGATTTCCTTTATGTAACACTTCCATTGGCTGGAATATTTTAAAGATGATATTATAATGTAAAATTTTGTCTGTTCTTATCATTGCGATCAATGGATCTTTCGTATATGTCTATCCGATTGCAGTGAAAATAGCCTGCGTTCTATTAATAATAAAAGTTTCAGTTATCTTTCATTCACTATAAATAAAACCACTTAGTATTGTTTTCTTTTGTAACATACGTATGTACATCTGATCATTATATATGTAAAAATTTCTTTTCATGGTCTCTTCTCTCCCTGACCACCGGGCATACATTAAGATTAAATTCTAGTGAGGTTTGGGGAGTAAGTCGCTTAGTAGCAATCTAGAGGAGTAGGTTAGGTTTGAACCCCTCTATCTGCATCTCTAGGTTAGGTTAAAGCAGCTCTACTTTTCTTACCATTACAGTTGTTTTTTTTGTATAATCTGGCATCCCAAGTGTGGCCTTACTGTTTAAAAATAGACCCTGAGATATAATAATAGGAATTTCATGATCAGAAGAATTTTTTTTTGTGTGTGTGTTTTGAAAATAAATATAGTGAATGACAGAAGTTTATATATTTTTCTTTTGCACTTTCTGTGTTTGCTATCAGTAGTACAGCTTACAAGATGTGAAATCAATCAGTTCGGTTGAAAATCAAAACCAAATCAGATATTAATGTATTTTTTTTCTTTTGCTAGGAAGGGAGACAAAGTGATCAAACAAGGAGCAGAGAAAAGATGGGCTCAAGTAGAATTTTTTTATACCCCCCCCGGGCAGTAGTAATCATATTTTATTGAAGTGTATATCAAATACACATAGTTATAGTCACATATATAACACACAGAACAGGGTAGTAAATAAGTAAATAAACACGGATAGGGCAGGAACTATGCATAGGATAAGAGATAGATAGAAAGCTGGCAGGTTAAAAAAGGACAACAGTTGCAGGAATGGTTGGGAGAGTGAAGCAAATTTTTGACAAGTAAAAGTAGAAAAATAAGACAAATTTTAAGAATAGTATTAGTAGAAAAACTAAAAACAACAGCAAACCAAATATTTTTTTTTTCTTGTATATTTTTTTTAGCTATTCATATTTTTCTAGAAAATATGTATAGTCCAGAAGGAGACATAGATTCACTGGAACCACAATGGGTACGAAAATTGATGGAAACTATGTTACAAAAAGTAGAAGAATGCAAAGAAGAGTGTAGACAATATAGAGCAGAAATCAACAGGATGAAAGAAGAGAGAAACAATGAAACAAAAACGACAGAAGAGAATCAGCCAAGAAATGAGAATCTCCAATGTGAAAATAAAGAAAGCATATAGATCATGGAAAGAACAGACAACCCAATGGTGGCAAGATTTATCCACATCAAAACTTTTCAGGCTGACATAGGAGAAAACCCCATGGCACACTTATAAAGTTTACAAAGAGCTGTTCATGTTCCAGGAACTCAGAGAAGCTGAAAAGTTATCAGTTGCAGTTAATCATTTACATGGATCTGGCCGGAATTGGTGGGACTGTATAAGTAACAAACCAGTAACATTTTCAGATTACCACATTGCCTTACTTAAAAGTTTTTGGAGTGAAGAGAGGCAAGATGGAATAATGCACTGTATATCTCAAGAAAAGTATTGCACTTCAAAAGGAGAAACTCACACCCAGTTTTTCTTTCGGCAAGTGTCTTTTGTTAAAATCATTGACTGCTTTCCACTTATCAGAGGGGCAGATTATTCGGACAATAAGGTACAATATGCCTCTCCACATACAACAATTGATGATGGGCTGCCACAGCTGTGGAATTGATAAGATGGTAGACTTACTAACTGCTATAGATTTTGGCAACCTAAATAAAGAGCATGCAGACAAAGGAAAAAGAATTGACACACCCAAAATACAGATGGCAGCTGTCAGGAACTGCTATGATGATGATCAAAACACACAGCAATTTCAGAAAAATATGGGTCCTATAATTTATATACCCCAGATAGAACTCCAGGGTGAAACAGAAAAAATTATTGAGAGAAATGAAAGAGTGGCATCAGCGTTCATGTGCGAACTGGAAGATGATCACAGACCACCACTCTCAGAGTGCCCCACAATTAAAGCACTGTTAGAAGATGTCACAATTACAGCTTTAATATACACTGGCAGTCAAGTGTCACTGGTATCAAAAGAATGGTGGGATGCAACAGTAGGAACTCATGTACTACCGATCTCACCGAGAAAATCTTATGCTATATTGGCCAACAGAGAAAAAGCCAACATAGGAACACATCATTTGGGACTCAAGATAGGAGCAACAAATCTAAAACATATATTTCAGATAATGCCAGGCTTGATTTATGATGTACTGTTAGGGTCAGACTTCTTAGAAAGACATGACTCAGGAATAAACTATAGGGAAAATAAGTTTACATTTTACAACAAGTTAGATTTTCACAAATGGAAAACCCAAGAGACAACCAATCTAAGCTGTATACAGGAACCAACTAATCCTGAACAAACAGAAAATGAAACAAAAGGCCAGATGGTATTAGAGATAGAAAGACAGAGCACACCCCACCTTGCCTTCAAGCGTTTTACTCATCAATTTAATGATCACGAGATATTTCCAAAATGCACCACGACAGCTCAGGCAAAACAAACTACTTTATCAAGTGGCAGCACAGTTCTAGGTTTGAAACCACATATACCCATACCAAATTCACTGACCAAGGGATCTGACCATGAGCCAGTTTCATCATCAGAACACATAAGAAGAAAACAGCTAAAGAACAGAGCACCATTAATAAGAAATTTCAACTTGACTTTTAGCAAGAGAATTGATAGAAGACATGGTAATGAAGTGAGCACAGCTCAGAGAGCTAATAACAAGGCCCAGAAAGGAAGGTCCATTGAAAAAAAAAAGTTTAAATAGAGTGCTCCATTCAAAAGTAAATTTTTTTTACAAGATCCCCAAGGTACGACCAGGACACATCATATGGACAACGAAATCATATTATAGGCTTTCAGTTTCTTTTTTTGTGTGTATGTTTTGTAAATATGGGCGTTGTTATAATATATTAATTAATATTATTATATACTTCTCTTTTAATGTATATATAATTTATATACCAGTATTATGATAAACTTTCAGTTTTTTTTATTAATATAATCTATTTATCAGTATTATTATAAACTTTCAGTTTGTTTTTATAAGCAGCACATATCAATATTATTTCATGTAAATACACTAATATTCTGTATAATAGGAGCGCTCTCTCTGGATCACTCTGCTTCTCTCTGCAAAACCGTAGCTTTAGTCATTTGTTTTATTTGTTTTTTTTAATGGGTTCTAGGAATATGAAGCTGTGCATATATATATATATATATATATATATGCTGGCTTCACCATTCACTGTGGACTAACTAAGACCCTAAGTCCAACCACGGTGAATTATGTTTCTTTTTCAAACTAAATTTATCGTTTTCTCAAATAGTTGCCTAAATTAAAAGATTTAATAAAATAAAATATAGAAAGTTAAAATTATAATTATTTTTAAAATATATTTGGTAGAATTTGATGAATTTCTTAATTAAATAGAATCCATTAAGAAAAGGAATTTAATTAGTAAAACATTTTTCTAAATTAGATAAAAATAGATAACAGGAAAAATTTGAAACAACGGACATGATTCGCTACTAATTAGCAGATTAAAAACATAATGGAAAAAGGGTATAAATAAAGAACTTTTCTTTTGTTCTTGGTCTTATGCTTGCTGGTAATCTGTGCTGAAGGTCAGAGAGAAATCTTAAGAATTTTGTTGGAAGAAATTTTGCTGAAAGATTGGACAATATAACGAACTCTTGCTTGCTGTACTTACTTCAAGCTGCACTCTATTCTTTCAGCATATAAATAAAAGAATCCAGAAATGTGTTGCTCTGCAAAAATTCAGGGGTAACTTCTTTGCTTTCGCTCTCCTGAGCTGTTCCTGATGCAGGAGTCGTAATCATGTAAGCCAGCCAGAGTACAAAAGTATCTGCCCTGTATCCGTGAAAATCTGCTCTCAAAAACATGGAAAAACAAATTTGAAGAACCGAGAAGACCTGCGGGCGAAACATCAAATGAACTCATTTTGACCCACCCATCTAGTTACCGGTAACGTTCCCATAAATTATTAACATATCTTTGTAATTTGCAATTTCAATGTATATTTATGCTTTTCTATATGTATATGTTTTTTAAATCTATGTATTCGAATCTTGTGAAATTATATTTCATTAATTGCTTTCTTTTCTTTTTTTTTATATCGTAATGGGAGGGGTTATTATATATAATGGCAGCCATAGTTCTTATTAATTTAATTGAAAAATACTTTGTTTAACTTTCCACCATTATACTCCCGTAATTAAGTTATTTATTTTATATAAATATTTATTTAGAAAGAAAAGGAAGCAAATCATAGAAAGTGCAAAACTCTAATTTAAAATCAAGATTTAAATTGCTAAATATGCTATTATAAAACTTTCCAAACTTTAACTTAGTTTTTTTTTTGTATATATATATATAAAAGAAAGATCCTTATCAAATGCCATTATATTTTAGTCAATGAAGGGTTACAAATTTAAAGTTATATTTTAAAGAACGTGAAATCAAATGTTCGCGTTTATATTTTAGTAATAAGAGAGAGTACGTTTTAACAATATAATATGTATTAAGAATTATTAAATCGCATTGGCCCTGTGGTGTTGGTCAAACTTTCAATAAAATATCCACCCTCTTGTTTAGTGATCTGAATTTTATAAAAAGTGAAGTTACTATTTTCTGCAGATTTTCGGTGATAGTTGAGTGTTCGTAATATATATATATATATATATGTTTTGCAGAGGGTTTCTTTTTAAATTTAAAGGTTGTTGACCGTCTTTATATGATATCGTGCCTCAGGGGATCTACTGGGCCACTCCGTATAAATTACAGTGCTTCTTTTTGCCAAGTTTGCTTAGGTTAACATATCTACATTTGGATCTTCCTAAAATAAATAAAATGTTCTGATCTCATGTTGATTTCAGTCCCTTCAATGTACGTAACTGGACATAAGCAATAAAACTCCGATCCTGAATCCGGGTCATGCGTTTAGCGAACGGGTTCCATTTTTCTCTCTAACCTAGCTTAGAGATGGAGAGCTATCCAGACTTGTGTTAACCTCTTGGTAACTGTTATGTCTAGAGCCTCACAGCCCACTATATACTATCGCCTTTATGCATGGTCTTGTATATTTATATTTATTAGGAAATCTTTCTCAAAATATCATCGAAATGTTTCAATTATAGCTGGAAATTCCTGCTGGGGTCACTTTATCATTCTTCTTAAATCATAAGTAGGGCGGTGATTTAAACCTGTCCAAAGTGTTTAGTTGAGTTTGACCATCTATTTATTTCTGTTCTCCAACCACAGAGTTAATGAATCATGTCTCTCTCTCTTGATTTCCTTTATGTAACACTTCCATTGGTTGGAATATTTTAAAGATGATATTATAATGTAAAATTTTGTCTGTTCTTATCATTACGATCAATGGATCTTTCGTATATGTCTATCCGATTGCAGTGAAAATAGTTTGCGTTCTATTAATAAAGCATTGTATGAATTCTTTTAATGTAAGTAATAAAAGTTTCAGTTATCTTTCATTCACTATAAATAAAACCACTTAGTATTGTTTTTTTTTGTAACATACGTATGCACATCTGATCATTATATATGTAAAAATTTCTTTTCATGGTCTCTTCTCTCCCTGACCACCGGGCATACATTAAGATTAAATTCTAGTGAGGTTTGGGGAGTAAGTTGCTTAGTAGCAATCTAAAGGAGTAGGTGAGGTTCGAACCCCCTCTATCTGCATCTCTAGGTTAGGTTAAAGCAGCTCTACTTTTCTTACCGTTACAATATATGCGTTTATTTAAGTGTAGAAATAAAAATAATAATAATAATAATGATAGTGCTTCTTTTTTAAAATATAAAATGGGCAATATTACTTATTGCAAAGATATGTGTTCATCTTACTCTATATGTATGTTTAGTGATGCATGCATTTGGGGAAAGAAATATCTCAGCAGTAGTGTTTTTTTTTTGCCTCTTTAGCATTTTATAGTTAAGATTTATATTTGAAACACTTGGGTGTTTTATAGCCTATAAGATATGGTTGTCTTAAATTTCCCCATTATTACTTATTAAATACAGGTTTAGGAAAATATCTATGCAGATATAAGTTAATGCTTTTAATGGGAAAATATATCAGTGGCTTAATAGAGTGATCTGTGCCTATATGGCTTTTAATAAAGAATAGATGTCGAGTATGCTATGCAGACTGCCACATGGATATTTTACCAGTCCTGGCGATATGAGATAGCCATGGTTTTCTTTGAGCCGATGAATGGTAGACTCTATAACTATAGGGATTCAAAGCCCACACTCTATTATTTCCTACACAAACCAAGCTGAATGTGGATGTCTTATCATAAAAACATATATATATTACTGCTCGACAAAGGAGATTGGCCCATGTTGCCAATGCTAATAATATAGCCAGCACAGAATTCAAACCCAGATGCCACTGAATGCTCTAATTAGATTTCATAATCATACCTGTTGTTAATGCTGTGTGGAATAGATAAGCCATATTTATTATATAACTATTAATAATGAAGGGAGCTAAAAGTATGCTTTGGTCCATAATCCTGCTGGGAATACTAAAAGTAAAATATAGTAATAATAAAAATATACATACTTAACTTCCCCTAAGTATGTAAACACACACATAAATTTATTATATATATTTATTTGGCCTCTAACTTAATATAACCAGGTATTGTGTTTACACTCTAAAATTGGCATATTAATTTTATGGTGGCATATGTTTTGATAAAATATCATTCTCAATATAAAAATTTGTTTTATGCTGACACGTAATAATACTGATTATTTACTATGTGTGTAACTATCATTTTTGGTTAATTTATAATTATTGTTTTGATTCACAATTGTTGTTGTCATGAACGCCATTATGACTTCATTATGATGCACACACACATCTAATACTGATGTTCATTTTTGTAATTGTTATTTTAATAGTTCATAACCTTGGTTGTCATTATTGACAGGTGACTTCTTTGTAAAAAATCATATATTTATCCTAGTGATATCTAAATACTGTACTTTTGTAAATAACTTATATTTGAATATTGTAATTCTTGGTAAAATTCTATATTTGTCCTAGTGATATCAAAATACTGTACCTTTATAAATAACTTATGGTTGAATATTGTAATTCTTTATAAAAATCATATATTTAGCCTAGTGATATCTAAATTCTGTACCATTATCAAAAACTGATAATTAAACATTGTAATTATTATTTTTTTGGTTTAAATGTAACCCCATACATGGATTATAATAAGATCCAAACATGGTTATTATTATTTATATTTTCTAATGAATTGTGTTAATAAATTGTATATATCTATACTGTTGTCATGTCATTCCCTGGTTCATCATATCCACTCAACCACATCCACACTTGATTAAGTCATATATGTATGTATCCAAAACCTATGAAATATTAAAAAATAATATTTTGAGCTATATCAAAGTATTTAGTGAGTATCTTAGTGCAGGATAGGCTAAGTTTGAATAGAGAGTCCTTGTTTCTACCCTGACCACTGGGACCGAAGAAAAACAATGACCATTAGTAGCATCAGGAGCATTGGTTGGATAGTGGAGATTTTGGAGCACTGGCAAATAGGTTAAAGCTTAGTACTGTTTCGTGACTACCATATCCTGAACATACTGGGTTTGAAGTACTTTTGCTAGGTTTCTGAATCTTGTTGGCTGATCACACGATTCTGACTGTTGCAATATATATATAAAGACAAAAAGGGGGAATATAAGTGTTAGTACATACCATAATGAAGAAATATTGTTGCCTTTAGTGTAAATAAGAGTGCTTGATTGGATACTAATCTGACCATCATCAAAGGGGAAAGGTTACATTTTACCTAATACATATTTATTCCAAACATTTATATACTTGCACCACATATATTTTTCTTTGTTTGTTTATATTAATAATTGTGTTAAATGTTTTTGGTATATTTGATTAACTATTTGTCACAAATGGTCTTTCTTGTCTATATTGTGACTACTGTACATAACAGGGAGATCCCAGATCTCCAAGATGACAGAAATCTAATATACAAAGTTAATTAAAATAAAATTAATTATGAGTTTCAAGTAAAAATATAGAAAATAAAGATGATTGTGATCATCCTAAACATAATATAAATTTCATTTATATTAGTAGGGATATCAAGTGGCTATTCTTTGTGGGGATCGGGGTTTGGAATAATATTTAGAACCAATTATAAGCAAAGAATAACCATAAATGTCTAATTAAATGTTTTATAATTTTGTTATAAATTTTCTGCATTAAAAATATTAATTGCTGTAAATATAGTTCTAAAATATATTCAAATGTTAAATTAAAACTCTTGGTATGATTTTCTACAGTCAACTTTCAATTGGTCATATCTTCTCACATATTTATACACATTTTTGCCCATTTACACATAAGTTGATAAACACCTATACATATTTACACCTGTCTGTATTTTAATTGATACTAATATAGTCTGAACTAGATGATCATGCAGTTTCCATGAATTTGAAACTCGGGATAATGAAAATGAAATATGGCATAGATGAGGTGAGTTAGGTATGTATTTAATATTTAGGTGGTTCTTAACCTCTCTTCTCCTAGGAATGAAATCAATGTGTATATGATATATATAGGTTCAAAGATCAAAGATATACTCGTTTATTCATTGTGATGACCTAACCTATTTTTATACCCTATTTTCATACCAATTAAAAGCCTGTTCCATTACATATGGTGCAAACAATCATTGGGCATAAAATACATGTCAATATTACAATTCATGGTCATTACATATGGCCTTACCAATCACGGGGCCGAAAATCATATATTAGTATCACACTTGATTATATATATTATTTTATATGTATAACTAATTGTGAGTTAATCTGATTTTATATTAATATACAATTCTATAATTTCAATAGTAAAACAATAAAACAAATATATTTATTTATAAATTTTTTTCTTGATATGACAAATTGAACTTGAATATGGAAATTTACTGAGAATTAAAACCCAAATAAAATAGGTGATAGTCAAAAATTGTTTTCAGATGGAGAAATTTTATAGTAAAAGGTCAAATAAGATAACACTTACTTTTGACAGGAATAGTAAAAATGATAGTGATGATGAATATTTCCATGATGTACAGTATAATAAAAAATCTTTATTACAGTTCAAAAGTTCAAATAAGAAGTAGTATAAAAATTTAAAATAAAATAGTAGAAAAATTCATAATTACTAGAAGCTAAATCAAAAAGTTGCAATTAGAAACAAGTATTGAAAAAGAAAATGAAGTTGAAATACAAAATGAAGTGAATAGAGAAGAAATAGATGACAGTATTTTAGATGGTATAGAAAAAGAATAGGGTGTAGGCATATCTGGAGGACCACAGTATCAAATGCCCAAGTCCTTGAAATTAATACAATTCCAGATAAGCCAAGGGAAGAGAAGAAAATGCTAAGGATAGATCATTTAAACAAATGACATTGATGATGCAACAAATGTTCACCAATCTGAAGGCAGATATGAAAGCAGATCAGCAACAAATGAGAGAAGATCAACAGCAAATGTCTTCAAAATTGAATAATATATATAAAAAGATGGATGATATGATAGAAAATATAAAAACATATGGACAGCAAACACTCACCAAGATAGATAATAAGATAATGGATATACAGCAAATATCAATAGATGTAATAAATGTTTCTGAAAAGATATAAAACAAGGAAACTGAACTAAAAGCTGACAGTGATATTAAATTGATACCAAAAGAGAAAATGATAGAAGAAAAAAAAACGCAGAGAGGAACAAAACCTTGAAAAAGTTGAAGAGAAAATTGAAAGCAAAAATAAATACTGCAGTAAATGAATTTAAAATTAATCATAGTTTTGGAACTGAGTCCATAAAAACTAAAATAAACTTGTATAAATACAATTTATTCAAACCACTTTTAACACTTTTAAGCAAACGCCTTTTATTATACATATACACACAATGTTTATATATATGTACAATAAAAGGTTTTTGCTAAAAAGTGTTAAGTGATATGGATAAATTATATTTATACAAGACATTACAGCAAAATAAAGGAAAGGTTTTTTTTTTGGTAAAATTTCTGTAAAATAAACTCAAATATTAAAAATATTAGTGGAGATTTCGAGATAAAAATACCAGTGATAAATAACATTGACGACTGTCTGGAATCATATCATTATATTGCCATTTATCTTAAAATTAAATTCAAAATGTTTCTTAAAGATACAGTTGATAAATTAATTGTCAACTTTCAGGATGAAATACTTCCATATCATACTTTTCTTATAGAGGAAAAATATCACAACTATGATAAAGTTTGGGAAATTTTAAATGAAACGACCATGCGTAATTATTTTAAGTGTAAATGAAGATATTCGAAAGTCTATAATGGAAGAGACGATCAGAACCAAAAGATTAATCAATGGATAGTACTTAAAATTATAACACCACATTCAAAGAATCAAAAAGGTACTATGTTCCATAAACTATGTAATACCTATGAAGGCCCATTCACCTTTATTAAGTGTACACATATAAATGCTTAATAATATTATATTAAAAATAGATCTATAGAATTATGACCCAGGGTATGGAAACCAAATTATGAGAAATAGAATAATCCCAATTTTTTATTTATTTATAGATATAAGTAAATCATTTTAAGACTAAATAAAAATCCATAAAATGTGAATTTGAACTCCTGTAAGGAGTCATTAGGTTTATGGTTAATCAGTTTGAAGGATGGAAATATAAAAGAGGAGGACAAACATTATATAACTTATCTCATAAAATATACTTGAGAAATGAAAAAACTATAACTTTATTTCTGGAATCCATAATAAATTGTACCATTATTATTGGAAATGGGAAATGATTACTTTAACAAGTTGTTTCATTTATAAATTAATGGCAACTATCATGTTCAACTGATACTAAAGAAAATCTAGTTAAAACTCAAAACTAGAAAGAAAGATATGTACTCTTAAACAGATCTATACTTAAATAAGGCATAGCTTATCTAAAACAAAACTTAGCTGCATCTAATCAGATCTTTCACCATAGAAGCTTTTGGTATATCATTATTTAAATAATAAATATGACCATAAGTAACTTAGACCTCATAACACCAAGTATATTAATAAAGAAATATTGTATGAAAACTGGCCTATGCTCACAGAATTACCCATCAATCTAGAAAAGGATTGAATGGAGGCATATAACTAAATGCTACAAATAAGTAAAAAGTTCAGAAAATTTAAAAAGAAAGCTAACTACCATTTTAAAATCAAAGACAAATCAATCCCAAAAAATATATTTTTCACAAACTCTGCAATATGTATGAAAGACCAATTACCATAATTAAATACACTGATCCAAACACATATTGGATATATAAAGGTAATAGTATCAAAGGAAAATATAATGCTTGAATTATGAAACCATACTGTGGGGAAAATTAACAAATTCTTAACCAACTTAACATAAAATACAAATCTACAAAAATGTGAATTTAAACCTAAAAAATAAATAACCATAGATATATCTAAAGTAATTTATGTAAGAAAAATGTACAAGAAATTGATGCAAGAAGAGAGAGCTTTGTAATAACAATTAAAGCATGCTAAAGATTATACATTAACCAGTATGCATCTCATGAATTAAAAGAGAATTTAGTAACACTTACCAGTAAAAAAAAAGCTACCTTACTTAAGTTACAGAAAGAACAAAGAATTTTTTATAAACCAAATATGAATTTTATAATAATTTATAGATATACTGAACATATTAATATTTGGATAGCAAAAGAGGAAAATTTTTATATCTAATCAAGATTTGGTAAAATCTATCAACATAATTGAACCTTATTAAGAAATATGAATATTTTGATAAACCATTAAATGCTCAAGAAAAATAAAAATCATAGACCTACTTTAACATAATCCTGAAATGATAGAAAGGTAAGGAATTAAAGATATAATCCATCTTTAATAGCTTTACTGGGGTGATATATTACAGGGACCCCTTATATCCCTCTACACACCTTGTGGATTAATACAAATCCAAGACTCATGGCATTAATGTTATTAATTAATCACTAGATTAATATTGACAAACCATTAATTGCAATACACATTTTAAATCTCAACTTAATGTAAATACATATCTCATTAAATTATAAGAATTACATGATATCTAATCTTTAGAAATGATTACCATGTTAAATGTGATGCACGGTAAATAAGATCTGAAAAAATGAACACAATCAAGAAATGAAAATTAATATTAAAGTAAAGAAATATCAAATAAAAATTTTATTGTTATTAAAAAATTACATATATTAATAATCATTAAAAATGATGTCAACAATAGGTCTAAATGATAATCACAAACTTGTTTTTTGAACAAGGAGCTTCTTCTCCAAAGAGAGAGAAAATTTCTTATCTGTTGAATAACCTACAAAAATTTAGGTAGAGGATTTGAATTTACAATTCAAAGAGAAACATCAGCCAAGTTTGAGTTGAAATAATATTAAAAACTAATATCGGAATATCTAAGAAAGCAAAAACAAGTGTATACAATTAAAGTTAGATAACTAAGGAATTCAAAATTGAAATTTTCACAATTAAATTCAGATTATTCAAATTTCCAAAGTATCAGTAATTCTAAGTTATAGATCGCAATATCTGGATTCAAGGATATACAACAATACAAGAAATATTGATATTACTTTACTCAAAATAATTCATTAAAGAAATATATAAATAATGATAAATACAAATATGCATTGCAAAGTGCAAAAGCTACATGGAGAAAAGAAAGTCATTGCTCATGGAGCTATAACTTGTCAAAACTGGAATGGAATTGACCTAGCACTTTACCCCTGTGCTGCAAAACATCAAGTCGATTCTTAGTGAATGGATCCTATAATTCTTCACTTCAAAGCAGTAATTCTAAGGTTATAAAGGATAAGTGACTTGGTAGATGTTCTAGAGCACTCACAATTTACCATCTATATCTGAAATGGATTAACAGGGATTACTAGGATGATCTCCAAGGACATTTTTCCTCATAAATTTCAAAACTAAATTCAGGTTGATGTCATTAACTTTATTTATTTGTATATTTGATATAATTTTTTTCTTTACTTTAATATAGAGACAAAAAGGGGGGATATAAGTGTTAGTATGTATCACACTGAAGAAATATTGTTGCCTTTAGTGTAAGCAAAATAAAATACAGTTTATGAAGAGTGCTTGATTGCATACTAATCTGACCATCAACAAAGGGAAAATGTAAGATTTTACCTAATACGTATTTATGCCAAACATTTATTTAGTTGCACCACATATATTTTTCCTTGTTTGTTTATATTAATAGTTATGTTAAATGTTTTCAGTATATTTGACTAACTATTTCTGTCATAAATGGTATTTTTTGTCAATATCATGACCACTGTACATAACAGGGAAAACCCAGATCACCACACTGAAAGATAGGAATCTAATATATAAAGTTGATCAAAATAAAATGAATTATGAGTTTCAAGTAAAAAGATAGAAAGTAAAGATGATTGTGGTCATGCTAAACATAATATAAATTTCATTTACGTTAATAGGGACATCAAGTGGCTATTCTTTGTGGGGATCAGGGTTTGGAATAATACTTGGAATTATTTACAAGCAAAGAATAATCATAAATGTCTAATTAAATGTTTTATAATTTTATAAATTTTCTATATTACAAATATTAATTGCTGTAAATATAGTTATTAAATATATTCAAATGGTAAAACTCTTGGTATGTTTTTCTATAATTAACTTTCAACTGGTCATATCTTCTCACATATTTATAAATATTTTTGCCCATTTACACATAAGTTCATATTTATACCTATCATTAAACACCTACACATGTTTACACCTATCTGTATTTTAAATGATACTAATATAGCCTTAACTAGATGATTATGCAGTTAAAAATTTGAGATAATGGAAATGAAATATGGCATGGATGAGGTGAGTTAGGTATATATTTAATATTTAGTTGATTCTTAACCTCTCCTCTCCTAGGAATGAAATTTATGTGTATGTGATATATACAGGTACATAGATAAAAGATATACTCTGTTAGTTATTCATTGTTATGGCCTAGCTAATCTATTTTCATACCAGGTAAAAGCCAGTTTTGTTACATATCATGCAACCAATCATTGGGCATGAAACGCATATCAATATTATAATTTTATGCCCATTCTGTTACATTATATATTGCAGAAACACAAAAAAGTGAAATCAATGAAATAACATTAAATGCAGTCATTTAAAAAAAATTACCATCAAATTTTAATAATTACTTTTGTGAAGTAAAAATGTAAAAAAATGAAAAATTGCTAGTTCAGATATTGAAAAATTATTGAAAGAGGAAAAAAACAACAACATTTATTATAAATATGTATTATTTTAATTTTTAAATAAAAATTATTTGAATCTCTTTTGTCTTTTAATTAAAATGTTCTAATATATATAAAATAAATGAGTGTACACACAGGGCATGAGTGCCTTTAGTGCACAATACCTTAGATATCTAACCTTGATAATAAGTATGGTTTAAAAAAATGAATGCATATAAAACTTATTTATATAAATGTTAATATCAAGAAATGTGCTAAATATTATTTAACCTGTTCAGATAAAAAGGCACCATATTAATTTTTTAAAGAATAGATTTGAGATACAATTTTTATAATTTTAGTTTTAACAATATTAGAGCAAAATGTTATATGTTGTCAGAAAATGGAAATACCAAAAACAAAATAAGGCTAGGAAAAAATAATGAGTATTATTAAAATAATTAAGGAAAAAAGAATAACAATATTCTAAAAAATTATAACTTTAGTATTTTTTGTTCATAATTTCTAATTTATAATAACTGCATTTTTAAATTTTATTGATAATTTTATTATATTTCTCATAAAATTATAATTCAAATCATATATGAGGTAGACCCAAAAATAACCAGAATTTTGTAATAAAAATGTGAATTTATTTTTAGGTGTTGCAAATTGAATCACTTTCAAAGTATAGTCTATTTTGTGCAAAGAACTGGTCTAAATATGTTTTTTACTTTTTGAAGTAATCCTTCACTACTTACAAAGTGATGCATTTTAACATCTCCATTATTTTTTTCACCACCACTTCTAAGTCAACAAAAAGAGACATTTTTTTTTATTTGAGAGATTAAAAAAGAAGTCACACAGAGAAGATAGAGCAAATATGGTTTGAAGAATAAGCTGGGTCATGCTGAATTTAATTAAAACCTGTTTTAACTCAAGCTTTATGCACTAGCCATTCTACCATGATAAAACATGTACTCCTCACTTTACTATAAAACAGGATATTTACATTTTTGTGCATCACACAAAAGTTTCAGAACTTGTAGGTTTTAAATGCCTGATCATTACAAATGAAATCTGAATGAACACCCATTATTTGCATGCAAAAAACCAGAATCAGCTTAACATTTGACTTCATTCACCACAATTTTTTGGAATGTGGCTAAATTTAACATTTCTATTAAATCACATGTAAACTTATGTTTTTTGAGAGCAACTTCACTGTAAGTTCTTTTGAGCATTACAACTGTTTTCCCTGCTGCTTTTTCTAAAAGAAAACAGAATTTCACAGTATTTCAATTTTTCAGCTATTTCAAAAATCAACAAATATGTGAAATGCAAATTACAAAAAAATATCCTACATGTGACTATGATTTCATACAATGCTGTCATTTGGCAGATTAATGCAAAAGAACCCCCACAAGAGATATCTAGAAACAAAAGTATGTATGACAGTAGACATGGCTGCCAGAGAATGATTCCAGATGTTTTTGGATACTCCTCATATAATACTTTTTACCTGAGATAATTCATTGCTTCAATACTTTAAAAATAGGAATGTGAGAATACTTCATTTTATTTTTATCCTAAAAGTTAAAATGTCTCAAAGCGTCTATAAGAAAAGTATTTATATTAAAAAAAATCATTAAACGATAATTATTGTAAATGAAATATAAAATTCTCTTGAACAAATTATAATAAAAATAAAAATTGAAAAAAATGGAGCGTGTGTGTGACCAAATCATCAATTGATATTACCACTATAAATACAATAAAAAAATAAAAATGCATATAAATTTGAAAACCATAATAAGATCATCATGGTAATATACACATTATGTACATCATAAAACTGTGCTGTACATATATACATCGTGCAAGTCCCTCTGCTAAAAGCTATGAAAATTTGATAGTCTGAAAAATAGGATGCATTACAGATTTGAGATGTAAGTTTTCCATACATCAGTGACAGCTATTTTGATTTTCGACTTTTATTAATCAAATTTGTTAATAACAACATCTTCATGCTGAATAAACATTGCCAATTAAAATCGTGACAATGAAAATTGCATTCATTCAAACAACAAAAACAGTTTATAAATGTAGAATCTGAAAGAATTTCTCAAAGAAGCAGTCAAATATTTTTAGGAAAGAAAAAACATGTAGATATATATAATTTTTATTTTATTTTTATAATTTATCATTTACAACTAAATAGATTTTTTTACTAAAAAAAATTAAAAATTCTAAGACACATGCTTATAAAAACCATTGTGTTTATATTCCACCTCTTTCATGATATATGTTTTACATATAAGCATAACTATTTATACTACCTAATATATATAAATGCAAAATATTAAATATATATTATTTCATAATAATTAAAAAAGCAAGTCATATATAACGTGACATTACTTTTATAAGCTTGTAGTTACAAAAAATGCAATTGAATACTGTTATTACTAAAAGATAACACAATCTAGACATTCTGTTTACCAACTGAAAAAAAAAATCAGAAATGAAGCAGACAGATCCTAGAAAGGAAGACAATCAGACAGCCATTATGCCTTTCAATTGTAAAATGAAGTTAATAAAAGACTAAGTAAAAGAAAAATTAATAAAAGCAAAGTAAAACAAAATCAGTAAATCAAGTTAATAAAACCAAGTTAGAATAATGCAAATAATATAAAAACAATGTGCCAGATAGAAATAAGTTGTAAACAGAGTTTTCAAGGTGTTAATGATTCTGTTTCCACTTGTACTGGTAGATAAACAAACAAATGAAATTTTTTTGATCTACTGCAATGCACAAAAATAAAAATTATAATACTTTTTATTATGTGTACTACCTCTCACCATGTGAAAATTATTCTGATAGGTTGGATCCATCTAAAACATAAAAACAAAAAATTACCCAAGATTGATAGTTTACAAGTAATATTCCATATGGGAAGTTATTGGTCATGTTAAACAATAAACAAATAAAAATGTCAGCATAACTTACCCATTATAACTATTCAAAAGTCATATCATCGAGCATGAAGTAGAGGCATCTACATTTGGAGGCCTTTGGAGGACACATGTTAATTCACATTTCTGGTAAGTCCATTTGTGATAAAGATTTGCAAGATCCTCTTTGGAGTAAAACTGGTTAAACAGTGATATCATAAAAAGCAAATCATCCTCTCTGACAGCTATTGCAAAAAGGTACCAATCTATATTCCAAAGTGATGTACAACTCAATGCTTATATATTGGAATGTTGTGCCAATGGAGATCTATGTCTATGGTTTCAATGTTATCACTGTTCCAGATGTGGAAATACATGGCTATTTGGCAATTGTATCTGTATTTAAATAATAAATAATAAATAAATTATACAATTTTTGTATTTTAATAGAAAGTATATATACATTTATTTAATTAGAATGGAGTATTAATATAGACACATATATAAATTACGTTGCAAATTTTTCAAAGTATAATTTGTAAGAAAACTGCTAGATAAACTGAGACTGAAAGAAGTAACAGAAGTAATAATAAAATCAATGCAAATTTAAAAGTATAGGAAATAGTATACTATTTTATTATATTTGGTATGATGATAACATTACACTTATAAATGAAATTCAGAAGACATCAAATCTCTCAATAGGAAAGTTAAAATCAGAATAAAAAATGGATTATATTTTTAAACATTAAGAATACAAAAATTATGATAGAGTTAAAATCTCACTTTAAAATTAATGATGAAGACAAATATTTTTGTTTTTGATTCATTCCACACTAATATTGTGAGAATGGCAATGAGAAAAGATATTGAAATATAGCAATCATAATTTTAAAATTGCTAAGATTTTTTCAACCTAAGGGATTTTTTTTTGTGATTTTTTTCAGTAAAATAAAAAAAAAAAGTAGTTAAGTAGAACCATAATTAATCAAAGTAATTATTTTTATTTTGATCAAATTATAAGATAATTTAATTTATAAGAAAAATGCTCAGATAGTTTGATGATAAAAGAAGAAAACCAATTATAAGGTAAATGAATTCTATCATTGTAATATGAATGTTCCTTTAAAAAAGTCGAAAAAAATCAGATGATGGTAATCCTTCTAGACCAATGGTGTTTATATGATTATCACAAATAAATGCTAACTTGAAATATATATATATTGTACATATACATACAGTATTCAATTATTTAAATATATATATATATATATATATATATATATATATATATATATATATATATATATATATATATATATATGATAGAAACTTTATTATGCCCCACAGATTTGGGTGGCAAAATTGTAATGGAGCATATGGTATGAGGGTGACATGATTTATTAACACTTGTGAATTGAAAAACAAAAATAGTATATAACTGGAAATAAGAGAGAGTGGGTAAATTGATTCTTTAAATCATGTGTATAAAAATTCTCATTCAAATGCCTTGTGAATTGCAGTACCAAAATTGTAATAGAACATGATAGGAGCCACTCTTTAAATGCCCTGCAGATTTCCACATCCAAAATTGTAATGGTACACAGTGTGCAAGGTTCATCTTATTTAGCATGCTCTCAAATTTTATAATACCGCATTCAGGCAGAAGTTTAGGGGGAGAAACAAAACAAAAGAAATTAATCCTTAGCTAGCAATTTTTCTCTATCCAGTCATCCTTTGGTCCCTAATATTAAGATAAAGTTCCTTTATAATTTAGGTAGAAGAAAAAAAATATCAATAACAAAGTTTGTTATTCCTTCGTTTTTATTCAAAACAATTGCCAGTAAACAAAAAAAGTAAAAACACATCATATAATTCCTTTTTCTTTATTGCACCATTAACTGTCATGACATTTTAACTTAAAATTTCCATGAGACATGCTGATTTATATCTAGTTTTAACTTACATATCTATCAATTTTTTTAAAACCTTTTTTTTAAATATTTTACAATCATCTCAAAAAAGAATATAGATAAACAAATAAATACAATTGATATTTAAAATGGATATAAACATTTCACAATACATAAGAATATTTGCTTAAAGTATTTTGGTCTTGTTCTAAAAAATTGACATGACTGTTTTTAATATTTCCTGTTGGATTAATTTGTAAATCTATATCAATATAACAAATAAATTTATTATTAACAACTTGTATATATTTCTAAAAAATATGCTTTTTTGCAATCTTATTGAACTCTAGGATTAAATAACGATTATTGGGATGGTCTAGAATTTTATGAAGCATTTCCCATATTTTTTTTCTATAAGAAAACTACAAAATTATTTCAAAGGGCATTTTATAGACATATTTCTATCAGTCACAGCAATAATCAAAGTTTTTTCATTTACAACTTTTTGAAACGATTTTAAAATTGTTAATGGGGTGGTAGAATTAAAATCATTCATTATATTTTAATATTTCTTAACATTTATTTTGTTAATGGTATTATCGTTTTGATTAGCTACAATTTTTTGCTCATTTCCTATACAGTCAGAGTTAAAAAAATCAGTTAAATTTCCGTGCATTATTTCAACTGCATTAATATTATTATATTTAAGAATAGCAGCATAAGAATTTTTTACTTTGTTTTCTATTTCTTGTGTATTAAAATTAATAGATTTACTGGAACTTGTTGTTGAATACATTAATTTAGTAGATCCATCCATTATTTTTTTTATTAAGATTGGGACCGAATTAGAATTTTTTTGACTTTTATTTAAGCTACATTTAACTTATGCAGACGATTGTTTATTAGCATTTCCCGCTGTAACCTTGACAACAGTAGATGATTTTTGCTTTTCTAAACAATCTGAATTTTTTTTTTAAGTCTTTGACATTGATTTATTTTAAACTTTATATATATAATTTTATCCCAAGAGAAAGCTTACCTGATAAATTGGAATTTACTGTATCTACTGGTATATTTTTCAGGCTTTGCTTACAGATAATATATATATATATAACAAAAACTAAAATCTTAGGAACTGAAATTTCAGTCTACTATTATTGACAAAGTGCCATCATGCAACTTACTACTGCTACTTCTATCACTGCCATGGTCATCACCATGACTACTAATACTATGACTACAATGACAATGATGGCAGCATTGGTAGTGACTGCTGTTACTACTACTGCTACTACTACTATTACTACTACGACTACCCTATTTATGTTATGATAATT
Source organism: Epiperipatus broadwayi (assembly GCA_028023455.1). Taxonomy (NCBI): domain Eukaryota; kingdom Metazoa; phylum Onychophora; class Udeonychophora; order Euonychophora; family Peripatidae; genus Epiperipatus; species Epiperipatus broadwayi. The sequence continues at coordinate 1,074,098 of JAQFVV010006267.1, read as the reverse complement.
AATTTACTTATGACCAATAATAATAGATTTGAGCACTGTTAATGTTCAGCATTAATATAATGAACTCAGTATTTTTTGATATATCTTTACTTTTTATACCTGTTTTAGCTCTTAGGGATATGCATCTAAAATATTGATGATTATTCTTTTATAATATGCCTTATGTTTGCCTTGATGATAATTAGTCTAAGATTATATAATATGCTTCATTTAAATATATTCATAAAAAATGACTGTAGATTTTATGTTTATTACTTTTATTCAATTATATAAATGTGTATACAGATATACCGATTTGTAATGATAATGCGTGCATCTTCCAGGACGTCCTAAAATCTGATATCAAATCCTAGCCAAGTAAAAAAATTAAAAGACTTGATTTTTTCTTTCAGATAATTACATCATATTTAACTTACCTAAATATTTAATAATAACCAATAAATAGTTATTTGGTTTTTCTTAGCTAGAGAATAAAATAAGAATGAAAAAAATGATCAAACTCTCAACAACCAGCAATTTGAAAACCTTGTAAATGCTGCTCGCTTTTTCATTGCTCCTTTATAAAGAGCTTCTGAAGAGATATTTGCCATACAGATGTCTGTCTAAAGAGTTGTTTTACTATATGTATACTTACCCAATTTCCAACCATAATTAATTAAAAAAAAGTATACTCTCAAATTAAAGTGATTAATAAAATGCCATATGTTTTTGTCTTGTTTAGTTGGAAACTATTTAATTAGATACTGATATTTGAAAAATCTGTCAACATATATTGAAAATTAAAAAAATAAAATATACTTTTTAAGAATAGTAATACTGAGTTTTAGTTTAGTGTATATTTATTAATTAAAATAAAATAATACTTATATATTTATAATAAACGGTTTTATTTACTGTACAGTAAAAAAACAAAAGTAATTGTTTTTTTTTTTCAACCACAAGTGGGATTTTTATATTTAACTTGAAATAAAAGTGGAGTGTCCAGCAATTAATTAATTATATGTTTTTTTTTTTTTTGTATAATTCTTCGATACAGGTTTTAACTCAACACTTTTTTTTTTTTTAGTAATAGTACCAACTTTTGCCTTTTTAAAAAAAAAAAAAAAAAAAAATTCAAATATAACTTTCACTTTATATAGAAATGTTATTTTATAATTTTAAAAATTTTTGCTATCATCGTAAACTGCCTTTTATACTATTTTACAGAATATGCAATTATTAAACTTCTAAATGGATCATTTACAATTTATTTTCATATTCCTCTTTTCTTCACACACTGCTGTATTTTAGATGAGGATTTCCACATAAATGTTTTTGTATATATGGGATAGCGACCCTTGAAGTAATTTTTAATAAAATTTAGTTATTAATTTAATTCAATCCTGAGTCATTTTCCCGACGTATCATTTAAAAATAATTGCCGAATTCTATTTTCAAATTTACTGAAATATTTCTGGAGATTAGAGACATTCTCTGTTAAAACAATCGTCCTTGGTAGATTTTACCTCTTTAGTTTCGAATTTAAATCTATCATACATCTCAATAATAAAAGCACATTGTAGTCTTAAACTGTTAAAGTTCCAGTTAATCAAAATCCAATTTTGTTATATCCTTACTTGGATGTGTCCATGACCATTTTATCTTAGTATTTTTCTCAAACACAACAACAACATAATATAGTCATTCTTTTGGTTAAAATTCCACATCTATTTTTTGTCTCCATGGCCAAATTTAATCACAATAAATTCACCTTTCAATTATTTTTTAATTTTAAAATTAAAATTAACTATAAAATTATAAGTTATTGTTTAGTCTGACCAAAAATATTTTATGTAACTATAAAATTCTTTTCTTCATTATCACAATGCAAACTTGTGGGGAAATAAATTTTAATAACATGCAATTGACATCTTCCATTTAAATTGCATAACTAATTTGCAACCTGCCAGATATATTTATCTATCTCTACACTATTGTTCTTTATGTTTTATTTATTACGAATCACACTCTACTTGTGCTTTCAATATTTGTGCTTTTTTTAAAATCAATTGTTTTTTGACCTTTTATTTTAACTTTACAAAATAACAAACATGATCCAGTTAATAATAGATTGTTTTTGTTTCAATTCATTTCTTCAGATAAAAATAATCTATAGTTGTAAATAAGTATTAAAAATAATCATTGTATATAAGTCTAGATGCACAACTAGAAAAGTTTTAGCATTCTCTGTTTTTTGGCCAACAAATTATAGTTTGGTTAATAACTTTAAAACCTCTGTGGTTTGAAGACCATAGTTAAATTTTGTGCATTACTATTAAAAATTTAAAAGAGAATAAATATTCACACATATAAACACTCATTCAGTTTGTGTTGAAGTAAATCCAATCAAAATCGCAATTTCAAACTATCAGAATAAAAGCAAATAAACTAATTTGATGATAAATGAAGGAAAACAGTTCATTTATGTTTATTTATCAAGTGAATACTGTTATGGATAATAAAACTGCAAAAATAAGTGTATATAGCGTGGATATTAGGGGTTTGATTTGTTTGGTTTTTAAGACCTCAAAAAAAAATCAGAGTATTACATTTAATTTAATAGCAATTTTTTGAAGTTCAGACTTTATATTTATTCATACTAAGGCATTGCTGAAGAAACATAACATTTGGAAGGATGATTAGAATATATATATATATATATATATATATATTCAGATATATATATATATATATATATATATATATATATATATATATAATTCTCTGAAATGAAATATAATCAATTTATAAGACAATTATATACTTAAATAATAAATTTATTAACATCTAATCGATTTTTGTTCAAAAATGAACCTTGTTAAGATATTATAACAATTTAAAAAATTGACGTGATTTACATATCTTAACACACCATCTACTGGTCAAACTTAACTATAAAGATGTTCTATATTTTCCAATTTTTATTTAATGACCATTTTCCTCCTAACTTTACTGACCTTTGTACTAAATTCATACATTTCTCTTTATTTTCTTGTATATACAATGTTTCATATACTTTTTTTTCTTTATAATTTTTACAATATTTGATAACTTCAATACTTTCTTTACAATTCATAATGTGTCCTGTTTATAATACCATCATATGAAATATATATATACACACACACAAAATACAAACAAAATTACTTGTATATAAAACTGCTATCTTTTACATTTCAATTAGAGGACAGGTTTATTACATAATTTATCAATAACGTTAACTGGATAATTATTTTTGATACCTTCCTCTTTTATATGGTTTGTTAAGTAGTTGGGATTCAGATATTGAATATAAACATAAAATTAATATTATTAATAATAGGATAAATAGAGCAATTAATTTATGTTCTGAAGAAAAATTATTTATAAATGAAATTTGTAATATAAAAAATGAAGGTATCAAAAATAATTATCCAGTTAAAGTTATTGATAAATTATGTAATAAAAAATATTAAAAGAATAATAAAGAAGAGAAACAATAGGAAAGATGTAAATAATTTTATATATAATAGTTATAATATTTCTAGAGATACTTTTATGAAGATTAAAAAGATTATAAAAAGTATACATAATAAATACAAGGTAGAAAGTAGGTTAATTATTAAACCAGTATATAAAAAGAAATTGAATTTAGGAAATTTAATTAATAATACAAAAAAGTATAGAAATTGACAAAATGAATGGAATTTATTTAATTGAATGTTTAAATTGTAAGAGGGAGGGGAAAAAGATTTCATATATTGGTACAACAATAAATACATTAAAAACTAGACTTAGACAACATTTATATGACAAAAATTCAAATATTTACATACATTGTAAAGTTTTAGGTCGTAAAGAATTTAATATTAAAATGTTAGAAAGGGTTAAAAATTACAGGGAAAGAATGGTAAAAGAATATTTTTACATAAAAAAATATAATCCTATTTTAAATAGAATTAATGGAGTAGATAAGGAATCTAAAATAATGTATAATTAAAATGAATGTTTAAATAGGTTTAGGTAAATTATTAAAAGTTTTTTTTTGTATAAAAAAAGATGTTTATATTTGTTTTATATTCATTTAAAGCTATAGTTTAGGAATGTAGTTTTGAGATAGGTTTTAGATAAGATTTAAAAAAAGGGGAGGTTATTTGAAATTAGGGTTGGTTTTTAAATTTGTATAAAAAGTTTATTGGATGATTTTGAGACAGATTTGTAATTAAATAATGTAAAAGAAAGAGTAATATAAAAAATAGCAGTGGGAGAGAAATGTAAGTAAAATATAATTATGTCTGTTTAATATGTTTGTTACTGTTTATGTTAATGTAAGATGAAGGTATTTATGTAATTGAGGTTTATTTATAAATATGTATTTCATATTGTTGTTGCAGATCCTTGAAAATGACTGTATGAAAATAAAAACAGTTGAAATGTTGGAGTTTTGTATTATATATATATATATATATATATATATATATATATATATATATATATATCTTGGTACTATATATATATATATATATATATATATATATAGTACCAAGATCATATTAGTACATATAACTAATTTTGTCTAAAAATTATTAAAATAAAATACGGTTCATTAAAAGAAATAATATGTAAAAGTTTAAAGAGTTTTTTTATTGCGGTTTGTTTTCAAAACGTAAAATTAAAAGTCAAAGAGTTTTTTCTCTATTATTAGTAGTTGAAATAAAAGTTACAATTAATTAATTAGAAGGGAGGAGGATCAATTTAAAAGTTTATAAAAGAAGTTTAAAAAGTTTTTTGCTAAAAAAACAATTATTTTATAGTTACGTGGAAAATTAAAAAAAGTTGATTTTCAAATAAGTAAAAAATATCTCTTTTGAGTTAAAGAATCTTAAAACTAATATTGAGTTTATTAGAAAAATATACATGTGTGTAAATAATGAATTAATGTTAGCTTGTTAGTAAAATATATATGTGCGATTGTAAACATAGCATAAATACATGCGTATTAAATATTAAAACATGATATAGAAAATTTTCATTAAAAAACACTCTGCGGTGGGTACTAATTCAAAATGTAAAAACAAAATGTCCGATGGCTGCTAATTAAAGGATCTCCAACATGTAATTAAAAGCTTATCTAGAGGAATGCAATTAAAAACAAGGAAGGAATTTCGACAACAGACATCACTGGTGGACGTCAAAATGACAACAGGTCTTATGGATAAATAGTCCAGTTTTTCATCAGACAAACAGTTGAGATTACAGTTGAGAAAGAGTGCAGTTAAGTTCAGTGAAATCACATCAGATTAAATCAGTCAATTGATCAGTTGACAATGCAGTGTTAGAAATCTCAGAAACATATGACTTTCTCTAGCCTGAGTCCAGTGAAACAGCAAATCAGCCCAGAAAAGGATAATGAATGCCTAAAAACTTGAAGAATCGCCAGGAATATTTAGCTGTCTCCAAGAATGTGCCACTGAATAATAAACCTCCTCAAGAAAACGTCAAATCCAGCCAGCTGGAAATATTCTCAATTGAAGCAGCAACCAGGAAGAAAACAAAATCCTATTAAAATCAAGTTCACAGCAAACAGCAAGAAGAAGTCCACGTTCTAAAATCCTAGGTAATAACATTTTTTTTATTCTCATTTCTAAAGTAGCCATCGCATTAGTTTGAAGCCTCCCAGAGTCAACTAATAATGAACTTTATAGCATGCATAAATGAACTATTGATGTGCGTGTTCTAAACGTCATGAATGTGAAAACTCTTTGTTAGATTATATTGATTTCATTGTATTTTAAATTTCAAATGTTATTTAATTCTTTCTTATATTATATTGCTATTATATATGTGTGAGCCTGAAGTTATGATAAGTCCTTGTTCATATAAATAAGTTTCATATACGTAATTATCATGGTCTAAGTTAACAAGTCCACATAAGTAATTTAAAAGTAGAATAATAAATGTTTAGTAAAATAAATTGTCTTTAAACTTAAAGCATAATTTGTCGGTCAATTCTTTTATCACTAATTGAAATAATCTGTTATTGAATTAAAAATAGACTGAGCTGGTTAAAAGATTTTTCGAGCGCTGCATTATGGGCCTACTGTCCAAACATGTTAGTTCTAGAAACTAGCTGGCACCTGGGGTTTACTCCAAAACAAATAAAGTGCTTGGATAGTAGGGGTTTGAATCTGGCAGTCGAGATGGGCCAAAGTCTGGAAATGTGACCTTGTTATGTGTTGCATAGCTTGGTCTGACTGTGAGTACTGTTGATGGCCCTGCCATCAATAGTATTCTCCACTCTGGTTGGACAGGCTGGTTCATTCATGTAATATTTATAATATAAAATTATAAATTTATTATAAATAAGGTTTAAACCCAGTTAAACCTAGCGAGTAGAGCATGTTGGATTTTTATGGTTTGAACCTGGTACAATATATATATATATATATATATATTCAGTATTGATATTAGAAAATAAAGTTTTTGAAAAGAAAAAGGAGAAGGATTTTTAATTTGTTGATATTCTTGTTATGCCTAACATATTGTACTGTATTTTATTTTAGTACAAATAGCATTGGCAATTTAAAAGTTAAATTGATAAATTCCTAACGAAAAATATATTTATATAAATATATTTGATCTATTAGTTTAAACAATGTGAGTATCTATTTTTTTTATGTGTGTTTAATGAAATTAAAAAGAGAAAAGGAATGTAGAAAGTATAATAGGAAACAAAGGAGAAACTACTTTGTATTTGTAAAATTAAAACCATTATGGCAAGGCCATCAGCAGCATGGAAACAAAGTGATAACATTCCTTAAGTAATTAAAGATGGTGATCAAGAAAAAAAAAGAAAGACTTTGTGAGTTAAATTCTTTTAAATTTGGTGTTGACAGGTATCAACAGGAGTTGCACAAAAAGAAAAAAAAAGGAGGATAAAAAGAAATAACAGGTGGTGCAGAGGTTCTTTTTAGACATGAAGAAATCATGAAAGTGAGCCAAACTACTCTTACTAATAAGCTGAAGTATTAAGATGTGTGAGTAATAGCAGTTCATTTGCTGGAGTTGCTTTGTACCTGTGTTGCGAATTACCTGAGTGAAGAAGCCATCTCCTACTAGATTTCAAACCACAAAAACTTAAGGATCGCTGGAATACTGGACAGTAGATCCATTCTAAAGAAATCCATGCATGGTCAACATTAGAAATCCTGTACGTGAACATTTAAACTTACCAATAAGTAACTTTATTAAATCAAATATTAGTGATCACTTTCTTGGACTCTTAAGCATGATGAACTGTTGCCATGAGTCATACAAATAAAAGAAGCAAATATTAGCTGTAGTTTTAACTTTTTTTTTTTTTATATTTTATTCTCTCGATCATATTAATGTTTTGTTTTGTATTAATAAAGTAAAATATGACTTATGTTGTTATTGATTCTTATAGTTCTAAAATCATTATAACTTAGACATTATTATAGTTCAAATAAATTGCCAATGCTGTACTGAAACACAATCCTCCGGAGATTCTAAATAATTTCATTGTAACTAAATAAATAAAAGTGGTTTGGCCAGTGGATTCAGACCGAATCCTGGCACCTTTCAAATAAATTAAAAGCTGGCATATATGATCACATTATTTTTAATAGTTACATTAGTTAAAAGGGTGTTGTGTGACCAGGAAAAATAATTGTGTCCATTAAATCTTACTGAATTGTCTGACAAAACAAATTTAATAGATAGGACATAATTTGGTCACCAAGTATGTGTAGTTAACTCATATAAAAACCCTAATAGACAGTGTACATTACAATATATATCTATATACTTTGTTGAATGGTTTGAAGTGTCTGTATGGCTCTTCTGTCAAGTATTTGAGTCTCAGATCTGTAAGTAAGAACTGGTAACACATCTATTAAAAACCTTCCTTTTCAAACACTTAGGCATATTCCTTTTAGTATTAAATTATTTCTACCAAAAGCACTCCAACTAATTTTAATTCCATGATTAACTTCATCCATTATGTTTCCATCTGTAATAATAATGTGACTAAGATATTTGTAATTGTTAACTTCTTCTAATTCATCATTATCAATTTTTATTTTGTTCTTTTAAGAAAATTCATCAAACATTATTTTAGTTTTTTTAACAATTACTTTTATTCCTACATTCACCTGATAACTCTTGCAACATTTTCTAAAGCTCTAAAGTATTATTTACAAAAGCAACTATATCATCTGCAAAATCTAGATGGTTTAAATAATCTCCACTTACTTTTATTCCATAGCTTCCCATTTTAATCCACATAATACTTTTTGCAAAACTATTGTAAACAGTTTTGGAAATATGGAATCATTTTGTTGTATACCCTTCTGAATGTTAAGATGTTTAGTATCATTGTGTAATTCAATTGTTGCTGTTACATTTTTATAAATATTCTTCAGAATATGGTAATATTCTGGATCTATACCTTGATGATTCAATGCTTTAATCACTGAAGAAATGCTTATAGAATTAAGTGCTTTTTCATAATCTACAGATCCAAAGCATAATGGCAACTTATATTCATTGGTCTTTTCTATAACTTCTATCAATAATTGGATATGATCTACTGCACTAAAATTACTTTTAGATCCAGCTTCATGTTTTGTTTGGTTAAAATCCAAAGTTCATTGTAGACAACTTGTAATTATTTTGTTAAAAAAATTGTATATAATTGATAAAAAAAACTCTTAGATCAGTAATTTCTAATGACTTCTTTCTCACATTTTTAAAACACCTTAATATTAATACAGCATTTAATAATAATCATCCTCACATCCCTAATATAATTACTTTGTTAGAGCACATTCTTAAATTCAGTATTCATCTAGTTAAAGTCCCTGATTCCAATTTTAGTATTGCCATTATTCACATCAACAGTAGCTGAAGAAAGAGTAACATAACTCTAAATATTATGTTATATATTAACCTGTGTGTTATATCAGTAGTGGAATATATTGGAAAAGTTTATTAAAGTTTAATTTTTTTTTTTTTTAAAATTACAATTAAAACTAGATAGTGGAAATAATATCATCTCTAATTACAAATAAAATGCCAAAAAGACAAACTTTCAGTTAAACATATATATAAATACTTTAATTAAAAAAAATTTATGATCATCTCATAATATTATTATTTTTGAACTTTTTCCCAGAATGATGCTTTTCATAAATATGTAATCAAAATGTATACTTGGGTTTATAAGTGAAGTGCAACATTGTTGAGATAATGGCTTCAGAAAGCATATTTTTAATTTTATATCATTTACTTACTTCTAATATCTTAATCTATAATGTATCTTTTCTTCATTTTTTTCAAATGAAATCTATACCAATATTTTTTTGAAAATATTTTGTCTCCATTCTTTTTATCTTAACATAAACTTCATTAGATAGCTGCGTCTAATTTATTAAGTTAACTCTTGATTGATTTAATTTTTATTACAGTCATAAACAGAAATATTTTATTAGTCAATGTCTACGTTTTCACAGCAACTTATATTTCTGACCCCCATAGTATTATATTCTTTACAAGAGTATTTAAATTATTTTATTTGCTTTTCTCTACAGCTTATAAATCAAAATTCCAACACATCTAGGATTTTATCTTTTAGCACATTTTCCACATTCTCATTTTGTTACTTTCTTTTGTAACCAAAAATCTCAAAATTCTTTTTTTACTTTCCAGTATTCTTTCTTTCAATAATGGTACATACACTCATTTTCTGCCAAATTTTTTTTTATATCATTTTCAGACCTGAATGTTGACATTTTTTTTATATTTAGTGATCATACAGCATCAATAACAGCATCAATATTCTTTATCTTCTGCCATAGTGCATCTTCCCCATCTTCTGCATAATAATCGATTTTTTTTTACAATAAAGTATAAAAACTTTGCCTATTAAAACGTTTTTTCTGAAAAACTTAAAAATTCAATGATTTCTAAAATAAAAAAATATTAGTTTTCATTTAATTTATTAAGAATATATAGAACAGATGTTGATAAAACATAGAAATAATATAAAAAAATAATGGCAAGAATTAAAACCCTTAATATATGTTTTGCAACATATTACTTAAAAGCTTAAAAAAAAGATAAAGATTGAAAGTCTAAAATGAAAAAGAATGAAAAGCTAAATTGCAGTCGATTCTAAAATAAAAATTTAAAGCCTAAAGAGTCAAAAGAGAAAAGTAAACATTACAGACTGGGGTGAGTGTGTGTGTGTGTGTAATATATGAGCCTAATAACAGATTGAAATTATTAGTAAACCATTATACTCAAAATTACAATAAAATAAAATAATAAAGTTTGTTTACTATATTGAAAACGATTAGCTTGAAAAAAAAATTGCATTTCTGTCTATTGATTAAATGAATATTCTAAAACACTATTATAACATTAAAAGAAAATTTTAGACTAACATATTTTTGAAGTCTCTGCTATTTATGCCAGTCGGAGAAAGACCTATAGAATGTTCTTAATCTTTGGTTAATAACTAATTAATCTCAATGTTCAAAATCTCAGAACTTTATCCAGTCAGTGATAAAAGACTCACTTTTGGATTGGATAGTTATTAGCTATAATGTGAATCTGTTTAATAACCTTTTAAACAGAAAAATGGATGATTTGAATGTAAAAATTCAGGTATATATTTCACTTAACATTAAGTCTTTAAAAATTTTCTTTTAAGAACATTTTATAATACTTTGAAAACAAGATAATAATATCATAAGAAATAATAATATAAGTACAAATACATAAAGCAATTTTTAATATCATTAACTACTCATGTCATTTTACAAATAGAATATATATGCACACACATTTAATGAAACTTCTTCATATTCCCGAAGTGCAAGTTTAAAAATAGATATTACCAAACATTCAAAATATTGACAGACGTTATTTATCTAGACAATTCATCAAAAATCATAAAATATATACATATAATAATTTTATATAAATTTTGAATTTTAAAACAAACATAATATTTTTATAATCAATTTGATATTATTTGTTCTTATATTTTTATTAATATGTAAAAATTTTTTGTAGGATCAATATTGATAAATTTTAAACACTACTACTTGTGATAATAATTTAAGATAGTTTTCCTCATAATTTTTCTCAATTGCGTGACATTTACTCATTTATTATAAAATGGTTAATTCTAATGTACAGTAATATTTTATATCTGACAGAATAGATTTTTTTTAAAGTTTATATTGATTATCTTTATAAAATCGCAGGACGAAAATCACCGTTATAACTATGATGAATTCGTTAATTTATTTGATTGTTTCGTAATTCATCTCTTTGTTTAATCAAACCAGTGTATGTGTAAAACGGAATTGCTTTATACCACGAAGTAATTATACAAATTAAGAATTGATTAATCTGGGTAAGCAAATAAAGCAACTTAAACGTAAACGTCTCCAGATGAAAACATAAAATATTATTAGAGATAAAACAATTTTTTTTTAAAGAATAAATAAAGGTGCGTGGGAAATGATATAAACGCTTTTGTAAAATAAATAGGCAACAATCAGAGATATAAAATCAAGTCATTTTTTTAAATAAAATAGAGAAATAACAGTAATAATAATAAAATTTGTAAATATGATTCTTTCATAATAAATTAATTCATATCTTTATATTTACAGAAAGCACGCACATACTTGCAGGTAACATATTTTAAAAAAATAATCGTCGTCAAAGCAAATCAAATTATAATAAATATGTTTTAATTGAATTACAAAAAAATAATAATTAATGTTTAGAATTTTGAGACATAATTTCTCTAAAAAATTTTGTTACTCATTTGTCTAATTCATTTCAATAATATAACAGAATTAAAGTGTAAGAAAATTTAAAACAGAAGCAATTATCTATATCCTAATATTAATGTAAGAGCTTATTAATGTTTCTAATATTGCTCTAAAATTGATATATTAGATTAAATTATGTTAAGAGTTGGCGTGCAATGGTAAACAATCATTGAAAATAATCAAGGTCTGTCGTTAAGTAGTCATATTTATTCTTTTGCTTATTTACTCCATCTGCTTTTTAACATACTTGACCTAAGTACCCCTAATATATTTTTTTTTTTGTAATTTACAGATTTATTAAAACGACAAATTATAAAAGGCAATGTACTTTATAGAAGATATAAGAATTTAACATTTAAAAAATTTGTTAACTATGCCAATTTTTTGTGCAACATTACTTTGAAGCCGAAGTCCAACGAGTATTCACAGACTTTCACACAACCCTCAACTCTCCATGCTATCTCATATTGCTGACCCACCTGATCATACACATGTTGAAAAGATAAATAATCACCAATATACGTATTTCATGCTAAACCAGCAATATGTGTGAGGATAGTAATCTGGACCAATTGACGATTGTTGGTTTAGCATGAAATACGTATATTGGTGATTATTTATCTTTTCAACATGTGTATGATCAGATGGGTCAGCAATATGAATTCGAATAAAGAGATTTGATGAATTTATCTTCTTCTTTTTTTTTTTATATAAAAAAAAAGAAAGATAGTTTTTAAAATATTTTATATTTAAACTGTTTTTAATATTTTTTGCATTAATGGTTACAATGATAGAGTATTTAAATTATATATATATAAAAGAATAAGAAAAAAGCTTAAATGAAAAGCATAATTCTGTGAACAAATACAGAAGTAATAATATTACAAAATGCCCATAAATATTTTTAAATTAAAGTATTTTTATATATGTTTTGCTGAATGTTTGTTTTTTTGGCATAATATTTGTAATTATAGGTTGTATTATTTTCAGTATCTCGTTTTAATTGTAAATATTTTTTTAAAAAATTCAAACTTTAATAACCTTTTCCAATACATTCCACCACTAATATTACACACGGATTTAATACATAACATGATATTTAGAGTGATGTTGTTCTCTCTTTAGATACTGTTGGTGTGAATAATGACAATACTAGAATGGGAATCGGAGACTTTTAGCTAGGTGAATATTGAATTTAAGGTGACACTCTAAGTAAGCTATTCACATTAGCGATGTGAGGAGTTTTAATATTTCACCCCAAAGCTCTAAGCAGATTTTAGAAAATTAAATTCTTCTAATAGAGTCGCATTCAATGGAAATTTGTCTATATAATAATTTGAATGTAAAATTCTATAAATATAATTATAGGATAATTGCATTACTGAATCAATGTGCGTTAAATAAATTTAAAATTAATTACAATAGTAGATCAGTTACAATAGTAGAACAACAATACCATCTTTTAAATGTTTTTTTTTTTTTAAAAAAGCTATGACACACTAATTAATAATACAATATATTTATAAAATATCTGAGTAATACTTTTTTTTTTCCATATGTCATAGCATCGGCCAGGAGGCGAATCCGCAACAACCGTCTGCAACCAACTGTGTGCTTGAAAGGTGGCTGCACTGACGTCTCGGCTAACAAAACTTGATTTGAGTAATACTTTTCTTGGTTATTTGTGAGGCTGTGAATATGTATATTTATATTTTTTCTAAGTTTCCTTGTGCAATTTAGTGCAAATTAGGATATCAGAGTTGAGAGCTAAACATTTCTGACAGTTGAGTAAAAAAAAAATTTTTTTTTATCAAATTAATAAATTTGTTATACTCAGAATTAGATGCTTATAAGTCACATGACACCATAATGCAAGACACACATTTTAAAACTGATTTTCACTACTATTTATCTTTAAGGCTATCTTTTTTAAAAAAAAATCAAAACAATTATAAAATTTACAACACAGATCAGAAAAATAGTGCTTGCAATTCCTAAGGTGACTACAAAACATTTTTAAAATAGCCATTAATATCTTTGAAGCAATAGGCCCTAATACAATTTTCAATAATTTTTGAATGGATGCACTCAACTTTTTTTAATATGGCTTTTGCAATGGTAGTGTGATAGCCATTAGTGGCAGCTGATTTGTTCGAAATTTTGTTTTCTTTTTAAAATTGTAGGAAAACCATAAGCATGACATTTACAAAAATTCCTGCATTCTGTGCTATTTGAATTGCTTTTTAAAATGTCATATCACATGTTAAAATTGGACAAATTTGGGATTTTTTATTAATATTGTTCTTTTCTGATCAATTTACTAGATTTCATGAAGAAGACAAAGGCACAATTTATTTATCGGCAAGACTCTGTAGGAAAATAGATTAAAGATGTCTCGAGCCCTTCATCCTAATAAAATCTAATCGTATGTATTCAATTTTAATTTTTTTTTATTTTCATAGTGTTTTAAATTTTTCTATTATTAGTATAATGTTATTTGATAAATTATAATTTATTAATGTGTTTGTGTTTGTATTAGTGCATGTAGTATATAAATAATACTTCTATTCAAATATAACATAGTGGTTTATGTACAATGTATTTTCGAGGCTCGTAAATATTCAATTTTAATTTTTTTTTATTTTCATAGTATTTTAAATTTTTTTGTTATTTAATAAATTATAATTTATTAATGTGCTTATTAATGTGTTTGAGTTTATATTAGTGTGTTTAATATTAAATTATACTTTTATTCAAATGTAACATAATCGCTTAGGTACAATGTAATTTTGGGGCTTTGATCCAAATTTGAGGCAACTTTATTTTATAGACATAATGATTCTCAAAAGGTTTAATAATTTATTAATGTGTTTATATTTGTATTACTGTGTTTATGTTTGCTTGATTGCATGTTTGTGTTTGTATAACATGTAATGATTTTTATATATAAAGTTAAGGTATTATAGAGCAGTGCAATATAAATTTTAAGACTGATTATCAGATATACAAAAAGATTTCAGTTGATAAAGAAATCACAAAATTTACTGGGCATAGTACCATGTGAAAGTATAAACTCTTAAAACCAATAAAGAGAGGTTTCAAGTGGTGTGTGTGGTGATAACCACAATGATTATGTATGGAATTGTATGCAAGCAAAGAATAAAATCCTAATTCTTACCTATGGCTTGGTACTCGTGCTGTGGAGTCAGTAGTTTTGCCACATCTTGCATCAAATTATTTTCAAGTCTATAGTTAGCAAATGATCTATATACATATAAATTATATCTTTGTGGGACAATAAATATAACAAGATAGCATCAGTGGGGTGCACAAAGAATATAAACATCACTGGTGTACACAAAAAATATAAAATGAAGAGATGAAACTCAATTTATCATTGATACAGAGAATAGGCTTCAATTTCTAGTTTTGGATAGATGAGAAGCCAATTACTATGATGACAAATACATATTCATCTTCTGGAAATGATTTATTTTGTATCTTTCATTAGGCTGAATCTTTTTCTTATAAATGCCTTGAGATTTATTAACTTTTGGAGTACAAGATAAAAATGAAAAATTCTTATGCAACTATTTTTGAGATTCTGAAGCTATGAATTATCTCAGATAAGAAGTATTATATATGGTTTGAATGAGAATTTTGTGAGAAATACAAAGAAATTATCAATGAAGATGTAATTTAAATTTAATTAATGATAAATTAGAAATTATGAACAAACAATAAAGTAATAATTATTTTGAATGTTAAAATTTCTTTTTTAATAGTAATCACTATTTGTTTTAGCCTTATTGTTTTCCTTAGTTTTTCTATGTTTTTGTCAATACATAGCATTTCGCTCTAACATTATGAAAACTGAACTTATTGTGAAAATCGTGTCTCAAGTCAGTTTTTAAAAAATTCAATATGGCGCCTAGGCCCATGATATAGTTAAAGAGATATTGTATTTTTTTTCCTGCTAAGTTGTAGTTATAATGATTTAGTTTTGATATTGACTTGTGCTAAATCTGTGAAGCATTTGATGTGTTTGGGTGCTGTGTGTGTTTTTGGAGAGGTTTATTTTTATTTTTGCAATTCATTCTAGATAACACAAATAAGTATAATTTTAACATTGCTGAGAAAAACAGTTTTGTTCATTGAAAAATAAAATGGAAATTTTTATTTTGGAATATAGTCTTGTTGTTCTTTTAAAAAAAGTAATTTGGAGAGATATTTCTACACCATTCATTACAATTTTATTAAAAACATCCTTCAAAAATAAAATAAAAATTGTGAGTTAAACTGAAGCAACCCAATAAAACAATAAAACATTTTTACCATCTCAGTTTCCAATAATAAAAAAAAGCAATAATCGCTTTTTTAAAAAATTGTTTATTTGTTAGCAAAGAAAAAGAAATCATAGTGAATTAATAAAAGATGTCACGTTATTAGATTTTGAGTAATATTTTGATGAATATAAAAACAAAGTAACGCTACAATAAATACAATTAATTTTCAATAGGACCAATAGAATAAAAGTTATTATTAATATTAAATGAGTATTAAAAAGGATATATAAAAATACATATATATATATTTCAATTATATAAATCTAAGTACAAAATAGCCGCAGAAAGAAGTTTTCTGTTAACTGAAAGGAGACTCTTTGATTCCTCTTGGAGGCCTTCAAGAAATGACGATGATGTATAAAATACTTCTCAAGGGACTATTTTTGTGAAGTGAGTAGTAATAATTTTTCTATAAAGAAAGAATTTTTAAAAGCTTATCCTTTAAAAGGACCAACAAAAAACAAGATATTTTAATTTAATCTTCAAAAAATATGAAGTTACAAATAATTTATTTTAAAAAAATTGATTGCAAATTTTTGACAGGAACCAGAAATAAAATGAAGAAAACATCTATATATTGAAGTATATAAACAAGTCTGTCTCCTTGACAACAAAAAATGCTATGTATAAATATAAAACTTTTTTGAGTTATAACAAAATCAATTAAAAATTATAAACTCTATATAAAGTGCAGACATGTAATATTGATTACTTAAATTAGAGTTTCTAATGCCCAGAAATGAATCTTCTTACAATAAAAGTCAACATTTATTTTAAACAGTAACTGGGAAAGCAGAAATCATCTTTTCACTTAAATTATTATTGAAAGTTAAATTAACACTATGGAATTAATTTTTATTAGTCATTCATTAGACTAGAGATTATACACTAATGAATAATATTTTTTTAAAGTAATTTTCACTACAACACTCTCATGCAAGGTAGGGAATGATTTCTAACGGTTTTTAACACCTTGTGGAAATCTTATTTGACACTATGGAAATTTTATTTAACAAAATGTGTAAAATATTATTGGAATTTTACTAACAATTATCTTTCTACTCTCATGTTATCGGTATTTAGAAATATTCCTGAAAGAGTTTTAATTCTAGATTTTAGGAAGCTTATTATTTGAATAGAATTTATTTGTAATACTTTTTATATTTTTTCTCTTTTATTGCCAAGAATGTATCCGTTAAAATTGCAATTTATTTTCATATCATTAATGTGTGGAGCTCTTAAATTTAAAAGTTATAAATATAAAAAACTGATGTAATTTTAAGAAAACTTTAACATGGAAAAATATTCTGAAATGTAGTCAACAAAAATAACCAACAGTTATTAAGAAAATATGATTTTAAAATGCACTTTTACTATAAATTCGATATATGTTGTAATTTAACTCATTCTTACTTAGACCATTAGTTAAAACTTGTAATATTAATAGCAAGTTAGGTGAAGATATGCAGTGCTAAAGATCACAAATTAGAGAAGGAATTTTTTGTTTACATGGATGGAGACCTTGTTAAAGTATTTAAAAACTTTAAACAGGTTTCTTTATGTGTTGTGTGGAATAATTTGTCTATGCAAAAATCTTATATTCTCATATATATATATATATATATATATATATATATATATATATATATATATATATCTGACATATATACATATATATATATATATATATATATATTGTAGCTGTCAGAATTGCACAGCCCACATGCAAATCACTCAAGGACAATCCACATATGCATTCCACATTCTGACATCACAGAATATAAAATTTTTCTTTTACAACCTGCTAAGGTCAGAGAGAAAACAAGAGACTTAACTATTTACCTAAGTTATTGATTCCAAATAAAAATTACAATCTGAACAAAAATAATGAGACAACACTGTTTATTCACGTATATATAATACAAAACATATACTGGCATAACTTTAATCACTTGATTTATAACTTAAGATAAATAAACTTTTCTAAATTTTAGTAAATTCCTTTAATTCTAATTATGTGCAGACATAATATATGGTGTTGTAATCATTCAATATTTTAAAATACTTCTTATTTGAAACTATTAATGCAGTCTATTATTATCATTAATTGTTTGAATGGATTCCAATCTACTGCACAGACACCTAACTGCCCGCTATGATTCTTACTGCTGTTCTAATGCTAACTGATAAAAGTTTATAAATTAAGACTGATTTTACTACTTGACTGTTGTGCTCAATTACAGGTTATGATATTAGTATGCAATTAATAATAAAATAATTGTAAAAATAAAGGAAATCATGCCTGTACTACAATGGTATCTATATAAAAAAAATACATGTGATAATTTTATGCCTATGGTAGAAATTAACCATCTACCATGTATATAACATACAGTGACTGGCAGTCATGTATCACAACATATATGAAAGGGAAATGGATGGCATATGATAGAACTTGATCATCCATCACACATCACTGTTTAAATAAGGTAATAATTGTAAGGGCTCAGTAGTCACAAATAATGTTACAATCATCTAATACTAATCTAAGAATGAAAATCAGATGTAACTACCATAACCTGAATTGACAGATTCCAGCTGTACATTCTTATCAATAATAATAATTCAAATACATGACTAGTTAGCAAAAACTGCCATCTATTTAGCAGAACCCCAATCTAGTTTGTCTATGCAGCAGGCTTGCCTCCCATTCATCACTTTAATAAATTTACTACTTTAACCTGTTATTTATCTCTTAAATAAAATGGAAATAATGATTTAATTAATATATACCTTTTAATAGCATGACAATAGATTATGATTACAAGCTAATTGCCTTTTATAAGCTAATTTATTACAGTTAGTACCAACTAAATGGTGGTATGATATTTAAATAAAACAAACTACAATCTCTTGCCATACCTGCTCATTAGCAGATTAAATAATAATTACTCATTAACATATTTCATTAGATCAGAGATAATATATTAACTAAGTCTTAGTTTAAAAGTTATACTTATTCTTCTAAAAGTTCAGGTTCAGTCTTTAGGTTTTAGTAGAGTAGATTCTTTATCATAGATATGTTGGATGAAAGTTTAAATCACTATTTCATATTCATTTTGGATGCACAGATATCAATTAAGTCTTGGTTTGGTGGCTCATTCTTACTGTAGCATTGAACATTAGATTTTTTACTTCTAAGATTGATATATAGTGAACACACATTCAAATGGTTTTATCTGTTGATGACTTCTTTGATGTGAATCAGTGATGGGTTTTCAGATTTTCCTCTTACAGCTTGACAGAATCAAGTAGGTAATGGCTTCTCTACTCTTACATGTTAGGCTTTCTGGAACTAGCAGATAAAAAATTAATTACAGCAGAATTATAATACTGGCAGAATAATAATCACTGGCAGGATCAAAATAGAATAATAATAATGAACACAGAGTAATGATGAAAAGATGAAAGATGATTTCAAGATCTAAGATAGAATAATTGTAATGAATACAGAATAGAAGCCAACAATTTTCAGCACTATTTATATGGTTTGAAGCTATCTTATCAATAAAGTTTGGAGCAATCTTTTGTTTGAAGCATCCAACTTACTGGGTCTAAATAACCCCATTATTTTCACTGATTTTGTTCAATACCCTATTTTCAAGCTCATATTTTTGAGTGGGAATAACAGCCTTTTTAATTAAAATTATTTTAACCACTTCTAAAATGTAATCTAGCAATCTATTTATAAGCACTTTAATTATTTTTCCTAGAGTGTCATTTCCACCATTTTTTGCATTGTTAAAATAAAAACACTTTTTTTTCTTTTAAACTACTTTTAACTTAAATTTAGAAACAATTATTTTTTTAAATTTTAGAAAATATTTTGCATTTAACACAAAAAAACTATTTACTCAATTATACCTTGAATCTCTATCTATGCATTTGCAATATACATTTAATTTTTATTTATAAAAATTTATTAAAATTTCTATTTTTAAATTTTGTTTGGACTTTTTAACATGTGAACATGAAGTGTATATATGTGTGCATCCCCCCCCCCATATATATATATATATATATATATATATATATATATAGTTAGGATGATTTTATAATATATATATATATATATATATATATATATATTTAAAATCACCTAACTATATGTAGATATTTTATATTCCTTCTTTTTAAGATTAAGACATTATACTTTTTATCACAAATCTTCATTTGGTATTAATGAATGAAGATCCTGGATTATATCTATTTTATTTAATTATGTAGTATTAATTTTGAATACTTATACCTCTGATGCAACTATGAGTAATTATCACAGAATTTTAAACCAGTTAATTAATCAGTAGTTTTTTTTTTTATGGACAGATCCAGAAAACCTTCATGAAGTCAACTTATCAATTTTATCATGTTTTTCTGTTCATTACTTAGATCTTCAATTCCATATCTCTTCCCATCTCTTATATCATCCAACAAGATGAATGTTAATCATTCCTTTTTTTTTTGTTTCCACTCACCATTTCCTCTAAAACATCATTCACTAAATTATTCCTTCTTCTTAACACATATAAATCCAGTTTCCTTTTCTATTTCATTTTATTAATCTTCTTTTTCCTTTCACTTTGTTTAAAATTTCCTTATTTGTCATTTTATTTTCCAAATAACTTTATCCATTCTTCTCCACATACACATTTTAAAAATTTCCAATATGTTTTTGATTCATTTACTAATTATCCACATTTCATAACTATACAACAATGCACTTTACATATAGCATTTAATTAATATGTTTCTTAGTTCCTTTTTCAACGATCCATAAAATATTTTTTTTATTTAATCAATGTCTCCTTTTTCTTTTAACTTCATCTTCACTTCTTTCATGATTCAAGAAATTTCCAAGTATCTAAACCTATTCACCTGTTAAACTATCTTATCATTAATATTGTATATTTGTATTGCATTCTTTCCATATGCATCTGGTCTTCTCAACATTAAACCTCATTCCATATATCCTCCCACTAATTTATTTTTTTCATCCTCAGCTATAAGAACTATATCAAAATGAAAATTTCACTCTATCACAAACATTATCTCCTGAAGTCTAAATGTTTATCTATCATGACTACTAAATAAATATTAAAAGGATTAGGTGACTTTTGTAACCCCTCATTTTATACTAATCTTCTCTCTTTTCAAAATACTTTTCTATTTTTGAAGATAGTCATAAGTTTTTTCCAGATTAAACCACTAAACATCACATGATCACCATCTCTTATGCTATTTTGACTGTTTATTCCAGATTACTTTATCAAATGCTTTTCCCAAATCCACAAAACATATACTGATTCTTTTTAAAAAAATATATTTCTCTGCAATTGTTCTAACAACTCTTGTACTTTTCCCCATTTGAAATATAAACTGTTTCTCTCCAATATAATATCCTAATCATCTATAAATATTTTGATTTAGAACTCTCAATAATATTTTTGAAGCATGAGATAATCAAACTTATTTTTCTACATTTTTTACAGTTAGCAGCTTCCTTCTTTTTACAACTGAAATCATTATAATCCTTAAAAATCTTTAGACTAAATTCCATTATTATATATCAGATTCCATAATTCAACAATTTTTTTTATATAATTCTCTCTTAAGTCTTTCAAAAACTAACTTACTTCATGTCCATTATTTAATCTCTGGAAGATATATTCCTAATACAACTGAGGTTGTAACATATTAGTTGTAATTATAGTAAGGACAGATTTCCAATATGCTCTTGATCTTGTTAACCTTAATTATTTCGCTAAACAGATATATAATATTATTGCAGTAAAATAAATAGATTAGTAGCTACAAAACATATGATTCTCATCAATATTTCACATTATAAAAGGCATTACCCAAGGATCTCCTTTTTAATACTGTACAATGATTCACTTTTATGAATTACGAAATCTCATTCCTTGAATATTTATCACATATCTAGAAAGAGAAATAAATATACTTGTCTATTACAGTGATCTTACAACTACTGAAGGGTCTCTAACATTTTTATTATTGAAAACTGCTTAATTTTCAGGACTAACTGGACCCCTTCTACCAGAAGACAGATCTATAACATTAATAGGTACAAGTATTCTATTAATGTTTACAGCTTTGTCAATAATATTTCTTAGTATACAAATGTGCATAATAAATTAACAATCACCATACTGCAATATTTTAAATAATCCTTCAAATATATATATATATAATTATAATTGAAATAATATTTTTTTATTTATTTTACATATATATATATATATAGTCACCTCAACTTTTTCTGCGCAATCTTTCACTTATTCTACCTCAATAAACTCTCATTTATTTCAAGTAGCTAAATTGAAGTTTATACTAACTTTAGGATCAAATATACCGGGGGCGCCAAATTGCAGCTATAAATTGTAATGCCCACCAGAGATCATTATCATTAGTCATATTTAGGACTATAGAAGATACTGGAGAAAGTAATTAAATTGTCTCTCAAAAAAATAATAATAACAATAATATTGATAAAACCATTCAATCTATGTGGTCTTAATTTCAAACCTAGCATTAGTCATGCAAATATTTCATGATAAATTTATTATAAAATTCATAATAATGAGACAACTTTCTTTCCCAACTTTATTATAAATATCTGATCTCGAGTGGTAACTACAGAAAATACTATATATAGTTCTCATTTATATCTGACTGGAAATAACTCAGTAATTAATGCAGAGAACTCATAATCTATGTTCATAATATAAAATTATCATTTAATTTAATATAAGATAAAAATTAATATTACTTTATTTTTCGTTCTCAGCATCTATCGCTTTTAATAGCTACAATTATATAACACTGAATGTCTATGTTATGTTCTCTAATCTGAGAATTCCTAATCTTATTTCTCTAACATACATATATCTTTCGATCAACTATCAATTCATGATCCTTATTTTAATAATAGTATAATAATTTGATTATAATATGCTACTTGACTTCCAAACTAGCTCTTAGATTAATAATTGAACTGCTCTTTCTCAAGGTCTAGATCTGTCAAGAGGTGCCCCTATAAGCGATTAGATTGTAATGGATGTGATTCCAAATATGCTAAGTTGAATTTTGATACGAATTTACTATTGATAATCACTCTAAACACCGAGAGCAGGAAAGGGATTTTATCTGCTCTCAATATTCACAACATTACAATGGATCAAAAGATTAAATTTGTTAAACTTAACCTAACTATTCCCTGTCATTTTTATTATATTATTTCTAATCTATTGACCAAATTTTAATTAATAACTTTAAACCTATCATATTTTGTTAAAGTAAACTATGGAAGTAAACCATGGACATTAATCAGATAAATCAATCAAAAATTTACTTACGAAAGTAAATTACGGAAATAAATCATAAAATCAGATTATGCCAATGAATTATGAAAATAAATTATGTGAAAATGAAGCCTATAAAAGTGACTTATATAAAATGATTTATGTTAATCGAATATTAAAATAATCAAGACAAAATTAATACTGTAATTCAATCATGGAAATAAATTATCAATATAAAATTAACTATGAGAATCGAATATGGAAACAATATAATAATGACTACTGCAAATCGATCTTGGAAATAAATTATCAATATAAATGAATAATTAAATTTAAATATGAACTAATATTACTTTAAATATAGGTGCTGGAGATAGATTGTGGAGATATTTGAAACATCAAAACACAAAACACAATATAATCTTATAACAATAGTAAAACTTTTATTACATTAACAATAATGTATGCGGGATTCGAACTCAGACTTTCACACGACCCACTACTCTCAGTGCCATCTCATATTGCTGACCCACCTGATCACCCATATGTTGAAAAGATAAATAATCACCAATATACGTATTTCATGCTAAACCAGCAATCATCAGTTGGTCCAGATTACTATCCTCACACACATATATAATCAGTGCTCAGCTTTATATTAAGATAGCCAATCGTCATTCTTTAATGGACAGGCTTCAAACTATTCCAACTCACAACTCTTCAGCCTTCCATTTCATTGAAAATCTGATGATGGACTGTTCAAAGCCCTTATTAGTGCCAAGGTTGTCATCCTACCTATGTTGACATATAAGTCATTCTGACCCCTCATGTAAAGGAGAATAATCCATTTATACATGCTGGTTTAGCATGAAATACATATATTGGTGATTATTTATCTTTTTAACATAACATGTGTGTGATCAGGTGGGTCAGCAATAAGAGATGGCACTGAGAGTAGTGGGTTGTGTGAAAGTCTGAGTTCGAATCCTTCATATATTACATATATAAATGCAGGTTTAAGCCTGTGCAATGTATTAATTTATATAAATAGGGTGTAATAGGTCTGCCCATCCCTCGCATATGTATGTATAAATGGATTATTCTCTTGTACATGAGGGATCAGAATGACTTATATGTCAACATGGATAGGATGACAACCTTGGCACTAATAAGGGCTTTGAATGTTCCATCATTAGATTTTCAATGAAATGGAAGGCTGAAGAGTTATGAGTTGGAATAGTTTGAAGCCTGTCCATTAAAGTATGAAGATTGGCTATCTTAATATAAAGCTGAGCACTGATTATATATATGTGTGAGGATAGTAATCTGGACCAACTGATGATTGCTGGTTTAGCATGAAATACGTATATTGGTGATTATTTATCTTTTCAACATGTGTGTGATCAGGTGGGTCAGCAATATGAGATGGCACTGAGAGTAGTGAGTCGTGTGAAAGTCTGAGTTCGAATCCCACATATATTACATATATAAATGCAGGTTTAAGCCTACAATGTATTAATTAACAATAATGATAAAATTAAATAAAACATACCTAAATATAACATTGTTGCACTCAAATATATGATTCCGATCTACTAAAGACTATGGTTCGAATACATGTTTAAATTAACTAATTTTCTGGATGACTTATTTATTGTTTTGACCCATTCATTTATTAAATAAATAATTAATAATAATAATAATAATAATAATAATAATAATAATAATAATACTAATAATAACACAAGTGCTCACACATGGAATCAGAATTCCGTATATTTTTAGCTTTAAGAAAACTTTTCTTGAAAGAGAAGAAAACCTATAAATTTCTACTTCCCCCCTTTTTTTTATTGTAAACATTGTCTATTGGACTATTCCAAAATAATATTTGTTTCAATTATTTTAACTAGCAATGTGAAATAATCATAAATTTTGAAACCATTTTTTTTCAAGCAATAATTTTCACATTTCTAATGAAGAAGGATGATACGCCATAAAAATCCCCTACTGATCTTGCAAATGGGTTTAAATTCAAAACCCACACTTTTACATTCATGGCTGTCAGATCTTTATGATTTTTACTGTATATATCTTAATTAGGTCAGTATGTCCACTCAGCTTGACAACCTCAATTTAGCATCATTCAAAAAAAATCAACACAGATTGGTTAGTTTATTAATTAAAATCTTTGTCATTCCTCATCATATGCATACATCTGACTGAATCCCTATCCTGTCAGGGCAACTTTATTCTGTCCCACATAAGAAAAACTCTCTTCATATCCCACATCACCATGCAGTATTTATAATGCGCATACAGCAGCATCTTGGTAAGGGAAATTAAAAAAAAAAAACAACAACATCAACTCCAAACTTAAATTATTTGCTTGAGCCAGAGAAAGATCTTTTCCTAAGATCCAGAATTGTGTAAAGAGCTCCTGCCTAGACACGTACTCTCTATATTGGCATGCAAAACATTTTCTACAATTAAACAGTAACTTTATTAATAATTCCCTATCTTAACAAAATAAATGGAGTGAAACTCAGTCATTTCCACTGCCATGGTAAATAAATCATGAGACAGCTGTTTTCCATCTGTTGGGTGGTAGGATTACTTTATATTAGTAATGACAAGCATTTATAACTTTATATATGCCCACATATACATTGATTACAGTCTAAATAAATGACAAAGACTAACCAGATCCCGAATCAAAACATATATGAATTATTTCAATTTTAAACAGTCAAGCCAACAACATACTTAATATTTATATTAATAACAGATCAACACTTATAGCATAGTAATGGATTTTATGACCATCCATCCACTTTTTATATTTAATATCAAGCCCAAATTAAAATTTTGTTAAGAATATAAAAATATTTATATCATTTCTCTCTTTACTTTTAAATTTAAATTTACGTGAGCATCTATACTTAAATGATATCAAAATCATTTTCCCTTCCCTTAAACATTTCTAACATAAATAAAAAAATTATTACATTAAGATAACCTAGTGAGTAGAGTGTGACATATTATATAAACAAAATGAAATATAAAAAAAAAACAAATGACATATTATATAAATGAAATAAAACAAAGAACAAATATCAACATTAGGATAGTCTCTTTCTAAAGTCATTTCCTTCAATTGTCCATCAATCAATTAATATATTGAGTTCATTTTATTTGAGATAGCTATATAATTGCACATCAGACAGTTATTTTTAATTAAATGTATATAAAAATGCACAGACAGTCATTTGAATCAAGATAGAAAAAAAATGTAGATAGTTATTTTAAATCAAGTTTGCAGCTACAAGTTAAATTAATATATTTAAAAGAGACCTTCCATTTTTTGATGAGTTTCTTCCTGGATTTGAATTCATTTGCCTCCCTTTCTTCTTCCTTTCCATTTAAAGGTTCAAATTATGGACAACAAGCAGTTTCTGATTACTAAACATGAATTAACTTTTTAAACATTTTTTCAGAAGTTTGCTGCAGTTTCTTCAAACGAATTTTAACCAGCCAAATAATTATGATAATATGAATCGGTCTTTTAATTGCATACAAAAATTTGACAGTTCTCTCCTTCAATAAATTTTTAATAAGCAGAATGGATAAGTTCTGATATTCAGCATAAAATATTTTATTAAAGGTTGACTTCTTCATAATTGATGTGAGGAAAAGAAATATGCACCACTTATAGATGAATTAGAAATTCATATTTTGGTATACTATAAAACTTAAATACATTATTAAATTATGAGAAAGAAAATTTAAAAAAAAAACTTGGAAAACACCTTCAGAGATATTAATTTTTAGTAGTTAGCATGTTGTTCTCAATTAGCAAAAGTTCTTCTATTCACTTTTCTCAACATCTTTTATAGAGTAAAAGAGAGAAAAGAAAACACATGTTAAATCCCCCTCCCATGGGTGGTTCCTTTTCCAAACCTAATTAAAAAAATCTCCCCTCAGAATGAACAATAGACTCTTTCTTAAGTGTTAATCTTGACAACTTTATTTTCCCCATTTTAAAGCACATTTCTCTGATTAGCACATCAGTGGTTAATTTATAAAAATTTAGTCAAAGAAGATCCAACCAAAGAAATAAGCTTATTGATACTTTTTGGTCAAACAAAGGTTACATTCTTTCTTTCTCTTTTTTAAATAATTTCCTATTTAGATTTACATTTTAAATAATATATAATTTCTATAAAGGAAAGAAAAAAACTAAACTCATATATCTATCACAAACACATACATGTGCAGAACATGAAACAGAAAACTGATTATTCAGATTATATGAATACAAATATCCATCATAATTTCTTATAATAACAAGCATAAATCAATTATAATTTCTGATAATCATAAACATAAATATTCATTATAATTTCCTATAACCTCAAACTTATTCTCTAAAAAGAAACTATTAACTAAAGCTACTGACAATCAATTCAATCTTAATTCTCATCAACTCTTTAGTAATAGATATTCCATACAAACACAAACTGTCTCTATATATGTTACTTTTGAGTTATATAGCCATTACTTTCTCAAATAAAAATTTTAACTTTTCTTATATTCAAAAAAAATTTTTTTCCACAATTACTTCATTTTATTACATTTGGTTTATAGATGGAATAAACCAAAAGGCTACAATATATATATATTATAACGATCAAAATGAAAGTGAAGATCAAATTTAACCACAAACTATGATATCTGCTCTACAAGGTGCCATCTAGGCATTTAAACCTAGAAAAATTTATAGAGTAGACAGATACGTGCTGTTAAGATTCCACTTTATTTAAATGTTCAGATCATTAGCCCAAGTCACTAGCTCAGTGGAGATGCAGAGATAAAAATCTATATCTTAATTTATATCTTAAGTATAAATAAATAAAAGCCACTGCCAGAAATTAACACATAAAAATATTTATTTATGCACATATAAAATAACATTTAAATTTTGAGGAATAAATTGGAATAAGTTTAACATTTTAGATTTTTCTATTAATCTTTAGTTTTACATTTAACTAAGTTTCAATGAGTTAATATTTTATTTAGATAGTCGAGTATGAATAGACTACATAGATCTGCATTTGAAAAGAAAATATTCTTCCCTGATTTAACCTTAGGCAACAAATTTCACAATCAAACCGGCGCCAATCCATCTGATACATTTATGTATTCAATGTAGCATGAAAATATGACAACACAAAATACTATACTGTCAGGAATGTACATCTGATCAGTAAGTAGAATTAGAGAAGACATTGTCTCTCCACCAACAGGAATGTTACATCTGTTGGCAAGTAGAACAATAAACATAAAACTCCATAGGAATGGACTGCGGTCCTTTGCCATCTTACAAACCCATCCATATGCAAACAGAAGGTGTGTGACATATATATATAATCCTGCCCGTAGCGGATCTCGTACTACATCTACAATTACACAAATATATCCAATCCATTGAACCAATTCAACTACGAAATGCATAACCTAAGATTACCCTCCCTTAATACTTTACAAAACTATATAGCCATTCACGCCCGACTTAAATTTAACATTTAAATATGTTCGCACAGATTATTTTTATACAATTTGTTTTATAATGTCGAGTATAGATTGGCTGCACAGATTCCACGGTCAAAAACATTCAAATTAAACACAATCGATCAAAATACAAAATCATCGATAACGTCAATTGCAAAAGGGAATACACAAGGTCCCATGGCATTCATTGTAAGATGCCTGCATTAACATCATTGATCTATATATTCTAATCAAATGTGAAAACTTCAACATAATCAACCACTAAAGAATCTATGCAACGTCTATACCCAACCTAAATTTCATCATTTAAAATTTAAACAATAAAGAATTTATACAATAAGAATAAAAAAATGGAAATGATTTTTATCAATCGGAAAACATATAAAATTAAACATTATTAATTTGATTTTAAACTTAAAAAAGTCAGATAGAAGTTCATAAGCTTGAACGAAAGTTCTTAATTATTTTTAAATTTAGAGTTCATGTCAATATAGCTTACGGTAGAAGAGTCCAGGTTTCTGCTTTTAATTCCCGCGATGCCTCCATTGGAAGATAATGTTCTGGAGAAGGCGATAGCTGGTTCAAGGTATCACAGTCTTTTCATTTTTCTTTTTTAAATAGAGAGTGTGGTATGTGCGTCCTACCACATCTCCCAAACACACAACGCTGGAACTGTCTAAAAAAACTGTATTTTCCTTTTTATATTATCCACACGGATTCAATCAACAAAATGTCACTAATCCATCACTTTCATTAGGGTCCGAGCCAAGGCTTATTGCTTCCATTGGTCAAGCTAATTTCTCTTTATTTTCTTATCTATCTTTCATCAGATCATTTTAATTAAACACAAGCCCAAGGCTAGCTTGCTTTTCAAACAATTTATAAACAATCATTTCCATTTACAGATTACAAGAATTAATTAATACCTGTTTTTATTTTTAAATCTTGTACTTTTTTTTTTTATAAAAAAGTACGTTCAAATACTTATTTATTTGTTTTTTAAAAAAAAATATTTTTAAAGTTTGGCATCTGTGCGAATGTATATACGTTTAACAAACATTTTAATTTTAGCATTTAGTTTTTTACTTTTATTTGCTAACTTTTAAGTTTTTATTTTAAATTAATGTAACGACATATTTATATATCGTTACAATATATATATATATAAACTTGAATGTTTGTTTGTTATTTAATTACTCTTCAAATATCGCCTCAATTTTCTTAGACACATTTTTTTTAATGATTGAAAATAATACTTTTAGATGATAAAACATTTCCTAAAGTTGCTCCAAATATAAACTTTCAAATTCTGTATTTGTAGCTTTGCTTGTGGTGGCAATAAATTGCAAAATTTTTCAAACAATTATGTACCATAAAGCAAAAATTTATAATCCAATATAGTTCTCCAAAAAAAAAAAAAAAGGAAAGAAAATCATGCAAGATTCAAGGAGATTAGTGCAAAAAAATTATATCTAATAGACAAACAAAATCAATGTATCTTTACTACTGAAGTTTTATCTCTTGTAAGATTAGATGAATAATGATGACTAGATAGATGATAGTGCAAGTTTAATCTTCACCAATAAAAACAAAAATC
Organism: Epiperipatus broadwayi; assembly: GCA_028023455.1. Lineage (NCBI taxonomy): Eukaryota > Metazoa > Onychophora > Udeonychophora > Euonychophora > Peripatidae > Epiperipatus > Epiperipatus broadwayi. Next base: position 1,043,314 of record JAQFVV010006267.1, on the reverse strand, counting down.
AGGAATTGGTCTGAGAATTTGAATTAAGTTTACATTACCATATGGTAGCCATAAATTTCCCAAGCCTACAATAGGTGGAATTAGGGTAGTAGAGAAAAATAAATTGTTTTTTAATATTATTATTGTTATTACTGTCTTATTGTATATAAGTCATTATGCATATTACATTATTACAAGTAAGTTATATTTTCATCTAATTAATAGTAGAGCAAATTGACTCATTATATAATTCAGGTAGCTTTTACTTTAAAATTCTACACATTAATAATATGGGGTTTATATTAACTAAATAGTGGATAAACAAACCTATGATTAAAATTTCTGTACAAAAATAAATGCCATATGATTTTTTCAGGGCTACTTTTATTTATTTAATGATTAAGACATTTAATATATTCCCCACCCATAGATAAAAGTATTTCTTTACAATCTTTAAAAATTTTCTATTTTCTAGCTTTATGTAATTCAAGACATTATATATGAAAAAAGTTTAGATATAATTGAATATCACTAGGTGGCAATACTGTGAAGAGTATTGTGGAAGAATAAATATAAAAAAAGTGATTATGCAGAAAGGGAAAAGATAAGAGATATTTAGATATAGAGACCATGGAATTGACAAGATTATCTCTGGTCATAGTGGCTGAGGGATTCCTGACTCTGAAAAAGAAGAAGTCACAGTGCATTACATTGCTTCGCATCCCAAATGAAATTAAAATTTTTTTACTCATTTTTGTTGCTAAACATGTTTTCAGAATTTTAAAAAAAATATTGACATTTTGCATAAGTACATATGCAAAATTTTTAATTTAATTAAAAACTAGAAAGTAGCTGAAAAATTGACTTATAAGACTTTATAGATAGACTGATAAAAAAAATCAGAATGAGTTAAATAAAAGCATAATAAAAATGATTTCATTGCTTCACAACAATCATCAAAGGAATTTAGAATGTTTGAAAAATGTTCATTTAAGCATTTATTATTAATAAAATTTTCTGTACAAAAATTAAGATTATCTTTTTTTATTTTTGTAATTGTGTTTTAGTTATTAATAAGCTTGACTTCAAAATACATTATATTTGTCAAAAAGTAATTAAAAAAATACTTATGTTGTGCTGAAAAACGTTTATTATAAATTTCAAGATGACTTAGATAATACTCTTTCGTCTAAAAAAGAATTTCCTAAACTTTTATGGAAAAGAGCCACATAGATAATTTTCTAATAAATAGTGAAAAATAGAAAATTAATTTTTTTTAAAAAAAAAAAAATATCTTCTCTCCAATAATCAAATAGGTTTTGGGTCTCAATGTTTAAAAAACAAACAAACTAATATTCATTTTTGAACTATATATTTTAATTAAACAAATTTAGACCCTCCCCCACAATATATTAGAAAACAAAAATAAATAATAAATGTGATTTTGCCTTTGAAATTTATCATAATTAGTAGCTCATCTTGCAACATAACTTTAAATTACATTCATTAAACACCATTATGATTTTATTATAAATGAGATAGTGCTTTTGTTGTTGTTGTTGTTATATAAAAAATAGATTAATAACCAGAGTTTATTAAACAACTATATGAAATAGTTGGAATTTAAATGTAATTATTTAACTTTAAAATATACATTTTAAAACGTTTGCACAAAAATGATGAGATTATGTTTAAATTTTTAGGTTTTGTTCAAGTTGGAAAAAAATCAAATGAAAAATGAAGACAAATATAATATGAACTCCCTTTGTTATCTGCAATTCATAATACTATGTGGGATGATTTTAAAATATTTAATACCAAACTCACGAGTCACTCATTAATTGCATCTTTTGTTTCTAATAATCCAATAAATGATTCATTTATTTTCAGCTTTTTTTTAAAAAAAATTAATGTTAACTTTAAGATAAAGAAAGTTTGTTTTACATAATATAATCTGATGTACAATTCATTGGAACACTAATATTTGGCCACAATTTTTATAAACTTTTCATTATTTGGTAGGCATTATATTTAAAAAGTTTGGGGATGGTGTGACAAATGATGTGACAGCCAATGGCTTATTATTATCTTGAATTTTTTAATATGTTTTCATAACTCTAATGGTATTTGTTTAATAAATCAATTAAACTCAAAAAACTCCTATTATTTGAACTTCCAATTGTTTCATTACCACCCATGAATTTAACATAACACCCACAATCCCTTCTGAAAAACTTCTTTCAAATATTGTTGCTCAGTTTTAATAAGTGATTGCACACAATTGTCAAATAGTTTGGTTTAAAATGAGTTTTTAAATTAATCCTAGCCACAGAATGTAATTATTGATGTGTATTTTTCCTTTTTTTTTTTTTATAAAAACAATATATTGCTCAATTTTTGCCAGTTTTTACAGCCATTATCAAATTTAAATATTGAATATAAAGAATTAAATGATGCACAACAATAAACACTGTTTTTAATAAAGAATATAAAAGCTATCTATGCAGTTGCTTTTCACAGTTTTTTAAAGTTTTATATTAATAAACATTAAAGTTAGATTAACCATTCTTTTTTGGAAAAATGTATTCTTTATTCTGTTTTAATCAATGTTTAACTAACTTTAGTCTAATATAGACCATTCTGTTGGATCCTCTGATAATAATTCAAAATTATCTATAAATTTTAGCAAAATTGTCATCAGTGTTTGAAATGAATAATTTCGTATTATCTTCTAATCCGGAATTTCAGCATCTTCAATTTCTTTATTTCCGATTTTTATTTCAAGAATGGCATCAAGGCTATTACAAATTGATTATTCCACAATTACATTATCTTCTGTTACTACCTCTTCTACTGTTTTAAACTACCCTTACTTTTTTTTTTTTTTTAATTTTGAAAGTTTCCTTTTTTTTATGTTTGACAAATAATTTTTTTTACATGACATTTTATCTAAGTATTTAATATTTTCTTATTCTTTCTTTCTTTAAACTTTTATTTTTATTCAAATCCACTATATTATTAAACAACTCTGTATAAAAAATGCTCCAAGTCTATATAATATTTAAATATATTTATTCTTATACATAAATTATAGCTTTTTACTCACATTTAAAAAGCCTAACTAATTTAAATACTGAAAATAATACCATAACCTATAATTTGTTATAAAAATATGAGAGCAACTGGAAATGCTATCATGATTATTTCTAATTAAATACGAAACAAATGTTTGAAACTAAAATATATAATATATGGTTTACTCTAACTTAAAAAAAGAATATATAATGCATATAAATTGATAATGGTAAATAATAATATTAATATATAATATTATAACACAACAATTCATAGATTCAAGAGGATTTTAGAATTTTTTAAAATTTAAATTTGTAGACTCATCATGAAGATGTCAACTGAAATATTTATTGAAAAATTTATATGTAGTAATATGTGGGTATATAATGTTATACATGTGTGTATATTATACTAAAACAGTATATTATTGTTTATTTTAATTTTCTTAAAAAAGATTTTGTTGTTAAATTAAAAAAATTACAACATAATTTAAATTCAGATAATTTTGAAATCTCTAAGTCGGAGCCCAAGTGCTTTACGTCCATTGCATTCTCTACTTAACTGCCCCTATTAGAAAAAAATATTATTTATATATAGTAACTAGCTTATTTTTAATCTTGGGTTTCAGAGCTTAATATTGCTTAGTATATTTATGATCAAGCATAAATCATACATTTATTTATTACTATATTTTGGAATTTTGAATGAAATAAAATATATGTGATTGTCTAGATATTAAATATGACAGAGACAATTAAAAAAATACCAAATTTTACATAAAATATGAACTTGATAATAGTAGCAGTAATAATAAAAAATATTTGAAAAATAATTTTAGTTTATAAAAAATTAAATGGGAAAAATATTTAGTTTTCAAAATATCAAAAAAAATAAAATCATGATAGATTTCAATATTTAAAAGTTGATCATTAATAAATTGAAAGAACAAACTAAATAATTATTCCTTTTTTTAAAGATAGTGATAATGTTTTTGCCATTATGAATACTCCGAATAATAGAAAAGCAAAAAATTATAAATAATTTTTTAATATTCATATCATAACCTAGAGATAACTTGATGTACAATCTGAAATTATAATATATAGGGTACATGAGCACAGACTTTCACATGACCCACCACTCCCACACTATCTCATAACACTGATACACTTGAACACATATACTGTATGTCAAAAAGAGAAATAATCACCAATATACGTATTTCATGCTAAACCAGCAATCATCAGTTGGTCCAGATTACCATCTCTACATATATATGCTATAAGTGCTCAGATATATATTAAGATAACCACACCTCACACTTTAATGGACAGGCTTCAATCCACTCCACACTCCAACTCTTCAACCGTCCATCTAATTGAAAATCTGATGATGGAATGCTCAAAGGCCACTCTCAGGCTGAGATTCTTGTCACACTCATGTTGACCTAAGGTCAATCTGACCCCTCATGTACAGGACATAATCCATTTAACACATATACAAGGGATGGGCAGACATCTCTACTATGTAATAATTGAAACACACAGGCTTATTATATAACTGCGTTAATATATGTAATATATAGGGTATATGAGCACAGACTTTCACATGACCCACCACTCTCCACACTCTCATAACACTGATACACTTGAACACGTATAAGTGTGAGGTTTGGCTATATTAATATATATCTGAGCACTTATACCATATATGTGTAGAGATGGTAATCTGGACCAACTGATGATTGCTGGTTTAGCATGAAATACGTATATTGGTGATTATTTATCCTTTCGACATATATGTGTTCAAGTGTATCAGTGTTATAAGATAGTATGGAGAGTGGTGGGTCATGTGAAAGTCTGTGCTCATATACTCTATATATTACATATATTAACGCAGGTATATAATAAGCCTGGGTGTTTCAATCTGAAATTATAGTAATAGTCATGAATACATTTTTTATTTATTATAAATATAATTAATGAAAACATTATTAATACATAAACTAAAATTGCACTTGTTTTAAATTAATTACAAATTTTAACTTATAATAAAAAATAAAAAAAACATATCAATTGAATATTAGGTTTTACGATAAATTATTTTAAATTTATAAATATCTAGGAGAATTTTTTATTTTATTTTCTAAAAGATGTTTTGTTTTTTCTGATTAGATTTTTATAATTTTGTTTTCCAAGCCAATATTAAACATAAATACCACTAATTTGATTTTATGTGAATACTTTTTTGTAGGTTAAGCAAATATAGTTATTGACACAATTTGTAGATACAGATGAAACAATTATGCATTCCAATTAGGATATAGTTATTGGCAGAACTTAGTGAAGAATAGTTTTGTGGAAGAATTGATGAACCCTGAAATAGTGTTGATTGGCAGATATTTAGAAAGTTATTTTTTGGCTTTTTTAAACAATCTTTATGTTTTATACTGACTTAGTCTCCAATGTTATGTTATATGGATCCTAAATTTTAGTTCTATGCAGGGTTTTCTCTACTGATTAACTAAAATCTTAACAGCTTATAATATATAATTAACATTTTAATGCTTCTTCTATAGTCTGATAGATTATTTTAGATTAAACAATGTTTTGCTTTAATTATATGAATTTGGAATTGAAAGAATGTTTTGAAATAATTTTGGAAACTAATTCATGAATCTCTTAGATATCTATTTATATTATATGCTGGCCATTTTGTTTGTTAATGATGTTTTTAAGTTCTTCTGAAGTAACGACTTTGCTCTCTAAAGACCAAAGTCTAAATAAAACACCCCAAACATACAAATCTATTCTCATTGGAAAATAAAATTTAATGTAAAAATCAAACAGTTTCCAAATAACCTCACTGAAATGCAAAAGGCTCACTAATGATTTTCTCTCTTTCATCACATTATTCACAAGGTTTGCAATTATCAAGTAACAAGTATTTGAATAGTTTTTTTTTATTTGTTTTACCTTATGTATAAACATATCTAACTACTCATTTACTGATCAACATTAGATGGTTAGTCAGTTTAGATATGAACCAACTATCTAAAAAAATATTTAAAGTCTGATTCATACCTAAAAACTTTTTAATTTTACTAGTGATTGGAATCGACATTCAAATTGCAAGTACTGTAGAAAAATGTACTCTTCCTATGCTAAGGGAATATTTTAAGCAGAGCGGGCACATATAACTATTACATCAACAGACTATTTATACTTGTATATACTAATATCGTTTGATTGAGTGCTAAGAATTTGATAGAATAACTTTTATGATACCTGTCTTGAGAAATGACCCAAAAATTGATAGATCATAAACATAAGAGACTAAACTGTTTCATTATACACTAATTATTAAATACCTGTTTGAGAAGTTTAATATTCTTATCTTTTCCCCCATTTTAATTTTATTTATTAAATTTTTAATCATGTAATTAATCATTAGTCTGTTTTAGAATTTCAAATTTCATTTTTATTTCAAATTAAATGCGTGTGTGTGTGTTTGAGTGTTAATTTTATTAATTGTAATAAGAGTGTATATAAGTGATTTAGAGAACATCTATTTTGTAAATTGCAAGCTTGCACTGCCTGTTCCACATTAGTGCTCGCAGCACTTGAGTTAACACATTGCAGATCCGGATCATGTCTGACATCGCAAAGTATCTGAAATGTAATTTGATTTTGTTGGTCGAGAAAGCGTTGCCTAATTATTAGTAAGCAACATTAAATACAATCATCTATTAACATTTTAAGATTGCTGCATTCTATTAATATTCATCTAGTTTAGACATATCATCATCAAATTGACCTCAAGCACTATCATTTACTTTTCTTTCAAATGCGGTAGCTGGTTAAATATTTTTAAAAAATAGAAATACATCCTGGATGTGTATTAATATATCTATAAACTCAGAAATTGATTACAGATAAGTGTCTGACTCTAAAGCATAAGGTTTTGAATTAATTAATCATAAAGAAATGTTAAAAAAAACTTAGTCCGGCCAAATGAACGGAATTAAAAGACTTATCATTGGATGCCATAAGGAATTGATTTTACAAAAAAATAAAAATTAAAGAAATAAAATTCCTGCCTTATCATACAACTTATCATAAAATTTCTGATTGTACAAAAAATATAAAGAAATTAATTTCTCTACCAATACCTTAATTGGTCAAACTTTTCTTCAGGATATTCATCACTCTTTTCTCAGATTGTTTCATAAATAAATAAAAAACCCACAAAAAAAAAAAAAAAAACCAACAAGCAATTATTATAATTTTCTATGTTAAAAAATGCAATTCGCTAACTTAACCTGAATATATATTAAAAAATAACGCATTAAAAAACTGAGTAAAAAAATACAAAGCTTGAATTTGAAAACGGTGATAACGAATAAATATTTTAACTGAGCATATTATTAAATAATTTGAAATTATATCAGCTCCAATCATATGCTTAATACTTTTTTATTGCAGCTGAATATGTATTATTCAAATAAGCTGATGTCTCTTCAAATTTACATACATTTAATTTAAGGTTCTTAAATTATTTAAAATACATTTCAATGAGGGATTTTTTAATTGAGATTTCTAATAATATAAATTTCTGATTTTACCTTGAATAGTATAAAGCTATGTAGAAATAAGATAGTTTATAGTAAGTAATCATAACATTAAATATTCATTCTTTGACACCAACTTAGTAGCCTTTAGGATATTAACATAAGTTGAAGCAGATGTGTTTATGTTGTTTTTTTTTGGGTAATATTCCAAAGCAGTTGAGGAAGAATGGTATTCTTAAATTGTATATAAATTGAAAAAAAAAATGCCAATTTTTTTATGGAATATGACAGCTGTAATAAAAAAAAAATTGTATTGTGCATGATAATTGTACAACACCATTTCAAATTTATTTAAATCTAATTCAAGGTATGTTAATCTATTTATACATATATTAATAAAAAAAGTAATAACCTATATGTAAATATAGTATATAATATCATTTCAGGTACTGTGATTTTTTTAAAATTTAATTTTATAATTTGATATATTTTAAGTTTCTACACCAGGTAGGAGTAATATACCACTGAATCACAATACATTACATTTTAAATGAAGCATGCAGAAAAAAGTAATCATTTTTAAATTTATTTTTGATGTTCTTTATATTTTGCCATTAATGTAATTAATTATCTGACCATAACACTGATTTTTTTGTTGATAATTTTTTTTAAAAATATAATGATCTTCCATTCATTTTTTTCATAAATGTGGCCTTAATTAAAATTAGGTCAAGAAATATAATGTAATCACAGTAATTTTAATATTATAAGTGATTAAAATCTTTTCCCCCAATATTGTTTGTCACAGGTGGAAGTTAAAATTTCTAAAAGTACAAAATATTAATTATAAATTAGTTAAATAAAAAATATTTTTAAAATAATGTATACTATTTTAAAAGTTATTATTAATGCATTTTCTCTTAGTTATATATTGTATAAAATTTATACATGTGTATCTTATTGCCAGATGTTTTTTACATTTATGATAAAAGTCTCCATTATTATGGATATGCCAGAAATCCTATTTCAGATAACTTAAGTATTTAAGTGATATTTTTCAAATTACATTTATTGTCATTTGATCATATAAAGTTGATTATTAATTTCATAATGCATGATATTTTCCTTTCTTTATAAAAACCAAAATAGTTTAGATTTACAGTAATGGTATTTTTTGCCACAAGCAGAAAGTTTACAAGAATGCTATCAAAAATTAATTGAGTGAATTTATTTTAACTAATGTACACATTTTAAATAAAAAAAAACACTTTTTGTTGTATGTAATCAAACATTATTTTTGATCAAGTACTGTGTTGAATGAAACTTAATATTCTTTGCCATTAAGATGAAAGTCTTAATTACCTATAGTTTCTCACAAGAAGTATAATAACTAATTTTTCTTATTGCATTGCCAAATGTATATAATATATTAAATCATTCATACACTTTATCACAGTTTCACAATGCTTTAATTATTACTTCTTTTACAATTTCAATTGCTCCAGCAATCTTTTTCAGAACTACAACAATAAAATACAAATATATGAATATAAATATACATGAACTTATAATTTACCTTCTAAATATACATCTTATAATTATTTGGTGCTTGTCTTATAGATAAAGATGCTGTTGGATGGTGCCATTTCCATGCTAAAACTATAAAATATGACCATTCCTGGGCCGTTGATTATAATAATTTTGCTGTGCTTTTTTGTAATGCGAAAATAAAAACAGAACAAAATCCTCTTTTATAAATATTATTTTTTATTAATGTATACAATTTAAATGATAATAATAAATGTAAAATAAAATCAACAAATTATAATTTGATTCGTGTTTTTTCTATTGTATATATTTTTAATTGTGTTATGACTCTTTTTTTATCAATTTTCTATAGGATATTTTTTTACTTGTGTTATGACTTTTTGTTGTTGTTGTTGTTGTTTAACTAAAAAATAATAATTGTAATAAAAAGTAAAATTTGTTAGTCTATTTTTAGTCTTCGTTTTACATTTTTTTTCTTTTACAGACAAAGAAATATTATGGCTATTTTTTACTTCAAATAGAATGACAATAAAAAGTAAAAGTTGTTATGGTTAGGTTTAGGGTAGTTTTAGAGTTAGGTTTAGGGTTAGTTTTAGGGTTAGCTTTAGGGTTAAATTTAGGGTTAGGTTTAGGGTTAGTTTTAGGGTTAGGTTTAGGGTTAGTGTTAGTTTTAGGATTAGTGTTCTGTTGTTTGTAATGCTAAAATAAAATAATTCAAAATCGTACCCATACTCAGACAAAATAAAGAAACTCAAACTTTTTTAAACAACAACAAACACATATAAATGTCTTCTTTACTTATTAAACATGTTTATAATATTTGCTTTTTATGAAATTTACAAAAAATCGTGTATATTTGTACTTTCCTTACTGGATATTTTTTTGGTACTGCTCTTTTTTAATTCAAAAATATACACATGGTAGAATCTTCTTTGAATCTTCTTTGTCTCATGGAATGTTACAAACAGTGTGTTACTTGACACATTACCTAATTGCAACTCACTAAAAACATGGATATTTAACGTTTTCCCAATTAAAACTTCAACAGAGTACGTTGTAAAAAGTCTTAGAATTATTACTTTAAAAATTCCGAACATTTCAATACTTTAAAATAAAAAAAATCCAATGAGAACATTTCCATTCAATTCAAATACAAACTCTCTCATCAAGCTGTAACTATTTTCTAAAGTGTGCAAATTTGGAAAATTTATTTGCTGCGATGTGACATACATGCTGTACTGCAATGTGACATAGCTGCCTGCATTCTGTAGCACAACAAAAAAGTTGTATTATAGAAAATGCAGGTTCGAATGTGTTGGCCATGGAAACAGCATTTTTATGTGTTTTAGCATGAAAACCATACCATAGAGTGGCATCTTTAGCTATAAGATGAGTACCAATTATTTATTTATTACCATTTAAATATTATATATTTTACCCTTTTTACATTGTATATTTATCAATTAAAACCTCATATAATCAAATATATTCACTCTTATTACTCTTTAAATATTTAACTCTAACTTAATATCTTTTATACTTTACATTATTATTATTATTCATTTTATTAACAATAAATATTTATAATTTATTCATTCAATAATTTATAATTTTAAACATATTTTTACCCACCTTCCATTTATATCTCCAAATCTCAACTGCTAAATTCAAAATTTAAAAAGGTGCAGTTATACTTTTAGTAGCCACTTCTTTAAATTTTCATCTATATTATTAGCAGCTCCCTCTTACTATTTTTTACATAATTAAATCCTTTAATTTTTTATTTATATCAATTTTTTTCAGGCCCAAATCCCTATTTAAAACTGGCTTAATATTATTAACATAAATAGCCTCTATTATTTTTTTATTCCTTTTATTTTCCATAAATTGTATCATCCTTATACAATCCTTATTAAACTCATGTCCTGTTTTTAATTTATGTAAATATATTGGTGAATTTTTATCATATTTATGTTGCAATAGTCTTCTATATATTGAATTTTTTGTTTCTCCTACATAATTTACTTTTATATTATTAATTTGACACTTTTTACATTTAACCTCATATATTCCATTTACTTCATTTCCTGAATTTTTATTATAAATACTAATATTCTCATTTTCTAAAATACTAATTATATATTTTCTATTTACTAATTTTTTTATTAATTTTACCTATAACTTTATTTAAATTTTTAACTACAAAAGTATTTCCTGTCTTCATACCTATATAATTAACTTTATTACTACTACTTTCTTTTTATTATTATTTATATATTCTATCTTATTCTCTATTAATCTAATATTATCATTTATACATTTATTTGGATAATCATTATTTATAAATTCTTTAATTAAATCTCTTTGTTTAACATACTCATCTTTGCTTGAACAATAATTTACAGCTCTATGAATTCTAGAATGTATTTACTTTATATTTTGTATTTATATTTGAATGTCAATTAGTTAATATTATTATCTATATTACTTTTCATATGAATTGATGTCTCAACCCAACATTTTTCTCATTCATACGACTTCATCAATTTTATATTTAAATATGTCAGTATATCATTCTCTTCTTTTTTTACAATAAATTCAATATTTTTATCCATCTTATTAATATCTTCTATAAATAAATCTATCTGCCTTTGTGTTTTATTAAATATCAATAAATAATCATCTACATATCTCCTACTAATGATTGGAGCATTATTATTTGCTAACCTTAACTTCTCCCATTCTTCCACATAAGCATACTTTATTCCTCCACTTAAAGCTCCTCCTATTAGTAAACTTTTTTGTTTATAAAACCTATCATTAAATTGAAATGTTACATTCTTTACAACATAATTCTATAATCACCTTTAATTATTGTATAGGTATATTTATATCACTATTACTATCTTTTTATATCTATTAATTATTATATCTATTGCTTACTTTACATTAATATTTATTAATACTTAAAAACAGAAGAAAACGGAAAATACCTTTTTCCTTTTCGTTTTTTATGTTGTACTAATCCTTCGAAATCAAATAAAATGTTATAAAAACATATTTATATTGGAATGAATAATAAATGGTTGATGAAAAAAGAATGGATAGATAACTGATGTGGATAATTGTTTGGAATGCATTTTACGAAATGAAGATTTAAATTATGGTAGAGTTGTATAAGTTATGTGATAATATAGGCTGTCCAATTCAGTTTCAGCTGTTCTATATGAATTGTTTATACTAATTGTATAATTCTTTAGTTCTTTTGTCTTTTATTTTATTTTTTACTTATCATGTATTAACATAGATGTCGCTATGTATATGTAGTCGTAGTATTTTTTGGAAGACATGTTTGAAAAGGGCAAAAAATAAATTTGCCGAAAAAGGCTTTTTATATAATTAATATAAGTGTTATGTTTTGTTGTTTATAAATATGTTTTTATAACATTTTATTTGATTAATATTTATATACATTGATACAACATCCATTTTAATCATTGTCAAATTATACGTACTATATTTATTTTATTACATTTTTAATATCACTTATTAAAACTATTATTTTTGTATATGATTCATAGGCAGTGTCAATATATTTCTTTAAAACATTATTTGCCAACCATTTAGATAATATGAACCACTACCATTAATAACTGGTCTTAGTGGTATACCTTCTTTAAATATTTTAGGTGCCCCATAAATTTTAGCTTCTACACAATCTTTTACCTCTAAATAATCAAATGTATTATAAACAATTATACCCTTTTTATAAAAGTCTTCTATTATTGTATATACTCATATTCAACAATGTAATATCAACTTTTTTAATTATCCCAAATATATTAATTTTTTCGATATAATTCTCTTTATTTATCATTACCAATTTATTCCCTTTATCTTACTTTTTAAAAACTACATGATCCTTATGCTTATCCTTTATTTCTTTAATATTCTTTATTTTAACAACATCATCCTTATTAATTCCTTTATTTTTATGTTTCTTCTTTATTCTATAAATCATACTTTCTACTTCATTATTAAAATTTTCCATCCAAACTTCATCTTTATTACTAATAATTTCATTACTATCTATATTCTGATAATAATAGATTTTGTAATTTTCTTCTACATACTTATGTGCTATTTTCTCCTTTATCATTCTCAATTGTATTATATCATTATTCCCATTATATCTACATGGTACATACTTAATCCCTTTATTCATAATTTCCTTTTCTTTTTCTGTCAATTATATACATGTCATATTATAAATTTTATCCTTATAATTATTCCATTTCTTCTCATCTTTCTTTAATCCCTTTTTTTCTTTTAATCTCCTTATTTTCTTATTATGACTATTCTCTGTATTTTTATTAATCAATAACTTCTTTAACTCACATAATGGTCTGAAAGTTCTTTCTTAGTTATTTTTTGTTGTTAGTATTGATTCAATATTTAAAATATCTCTGTATATAACTTTTGTTTTATACCATAACTATTATTAATAAACACTTTCAATAATCTCTTTTCTCATTCTTCTATAAACTTGATTTTTCTTCTTATCATTTTTCTAAAACTATTAGTCCTCATAAATTTTGGTATTATACCCAATCTTTTACATTCTTTTAAACTTTTTATATTATTATTAGTTAATTTAATCATCAATGTCCATCTTTTATTTAAATAGTCTGTTATATGCTCCATGCACCCACTAATATATATATATTATAACGATCCAAACGAAAGTGGAGATCGAATCTAACTGCAATCTGCACTACACGGGCGCCATCTAGGCATTTGAGCTTAGAAAAATTTATAAAGAAGGCAGATATGCACTGTTAAGATTCCACTTTATTTAAATATCCAGATCGTTAGCCCAAGTCACTAACTCAGGGAGTAGCAGAGATGATAAAATATAACTTTAATTTATATCTTAAATATAAATAAATAAAAGCCACTGCCAGAAATTAACACATAAAAATATTTATTTACGCACATATAAAATCATTCTAAATTTGAGGAATAAGTTTAACATTTTAGATTTTTATATTAATCTTTAATTTTACATTTAAAAAGATTGCAATGAGTTTAATATTTATTTAGTGAGTCGAGTATGAATAGACTACATAGATCTGCATTTGAAAAGAAAATATTCTTTCTCTTATTTAACCTTAGGCCAAAAGTTCGCAGTCAAACTGGCACCAATCCATCTGATACATTTATGTATTCAATGTAGCATGAAAATACGACAACACAAAATACTATACTGTCAGGAATGTACATCTGAACAGTAAGTAGAGTTAGAGAAGACATTGTCTCTCCACCAACAGGAATGCTACATCTGTTGGCGAGTAGAACAATAAACAAAAAACTCCATAGGAATGGACTGCGGTCCTTTGCCGACTTACAAACCCATCTATAGGAAAACAGGTGTGTGGTGTATATACACAATCCTGCCTGTAGCGGATCTCATACTACATCTACTAATTACACAAATATATCCAATCCATTGAGCTAATTCAACTACGAAACGAATAACCTAAGATTACCCTCCCTTAAACTATATATATATAACTTTACAAATTTATATAGCCATTCACGCCTGACTTAAATTTAACATTTAGATACATTCGCACAGATGAATTTTATACAATTTGTTTTATAATGTTGAGTATAGATCGGTTGCATAGATTCCACGGTTAAAACATTCCAGAATAAACATAACCGATCAAAATACAAAGCCATCAATAATGTCAATTGCAGAGGGAATACAAAAAGCCCAGTAGCATTCAACATAAGATGCCACAATGACACTAATGACCTATATATTCTAATCGAATATGAAACAGCAACACAATTAACCGCTAACAAATCCATGCAACGTCTGTACCCAACTTAAATTTCATGCATTTAAATAATTTATACAATAAGAAAAAAAAATGGAAATGATTTTTATCAAAAGCAAAACATATAAAATTAAACATTACCAATTGATTTTAAACTTAAAAGTCAGATAGAAGTTCATAAGCTTGAACAAAAGTTCTTAAATATTTTTAAATTTTAGAGTTCATGTCAATAGCTTACAGTAGAAGGATCACTGCTCTTGATGTAAATTTCCACGGAGTCTTTATTTGAAAACCCAGTCAGATGTTCCGGAGGTAGCATTAGCTTGTTCATTTTGGGATCACAGTCAGTTCATTTTTTTTTAAATAAGTGGGTGAGAACGACAAGTGCATCTTGTTGTTCATCTCACCAAGTCAAGTTTGAAACTGTCAGGAAACTGAATATTTCTCTTTTTATAATCCTCCTATGAATTCCATGAGCAAAAATGTCACTGTTCCATTTTTTTGTTATGGTCCAGGCCTTTATTTGCTGCTTCTATATTGGACAAGCTAATTCCTTATCTAATTTTCATCTGACTTTTTAATTACACAAGAGCCCAAGGCTAGCTTGCTTTTCAATTAATAAACAATCATTTCCATTTACAGATTACAGGAATTAATTAATACCTGTTTTTATTTTAACTTACGTTATTTCTTTATTAAAATATTTTTATATTTAAATCTTGTATTTTTTTTATCAAAAAAGTATGTTCAAATACTTTTTTTATTTATAAAAAAAAATATTTTTAAAGTTTTGAATCTGTGCAAATATATACGTTTAACAAACATTTTAATTTTAGCGTTTAGTTTATTTTTTAGTACATTTATTTTTATTTGCGAACTTTAAGATTTTATTTTAAATTAATGTAACGGCATATTTATATATCGTTACAATATATTGTAATGGAAACACAATGATCAAATGCAAAACTTCTTTTTATTTATATATAATATGGATTTCTTAAAATTCACAATCGTCCATCTTCTGCTACTGCAAGCAGAGAGAACATACAGACATAAATGAATCTATATCCATACTTGACCGAACCTGTAACTATACGGATATTTCCCCAGGTTATCTTTCCCGGTCAACTGTCTCTCGACTGCTCTAATATTTAAAGAATTATAGTGCATGGATAATTTATAAAATTAAATGGGATCAAGAATACTGCCCACTAGCCTTATGTGTTATTTTAGTACTCAAAATGGAGTAATAATTATTCCCAAACCCTAAGGATATATTACTGTCTGAAATGGCAAAAAATGAGACAAAACAGATTTAAATAAATAAGAAATATTTAATATAACAAAATAAACAACAAAAAATTAATTGAAATATTTTACACCCAATAGAAACAAATTATTGGATATAATGCTACTAGTAAATATATATAAAAAAGATCCTATAAATGATTATACATTTATAGTCATCATTTCATGTATTAGAAAAAATTTAAATATTGTCTGTATCACTAATATCAGGAATTGACAATTGTTTAAATTAAAGGTATGTGCACATATGTCTATAAAGGTGTGATATATAATTTACTTAGGTTTTCTTTAGTCTCTGAAGTAAGTTGAGGTCCTGCTGACCACCACATGGAATTCCACTTCTTTAGCAGGGAACGGTCACCCTTAGGTTGGATTTGGTTTGTGGTGACTTCTCCATATTAGGACATCAAGGGCATGGCAAGCAGATCATCTGGCAGGTGCTACATCGGCAGTTGTTACATGGTGACAGGAACCGTTCGAGCACGATGAGTCTGAATCAGCCAGCGATTGCGATGGCCCTTATCCACACATTCTTGAAGCATCACATATATTAGAAATCATTTTCCTGTTCATACAATGATTCGTTTTTATGTTGGAGTCCTTCCACTATGTTTCTGGTTTTTCTCTTTTTTTTTTTTTTTAAACTTTAAAGGACTCTTAGGTCTGCTTTCTCTCGATTATATCTGCTTATTATTGGAGCAGTG
Source organism: Epiperipatus broadwayi (assembly GCA_028023455.1). Classification (NCBI taxonomy): domain Eukaryota; kingdom Metazoa; phylum Onychophora; class Udeonychophora; order Euonychophora; family Peripatidae; genus Epiperipatus; species Epiperipatus broadwayi. The sequence continues at coordinate 1,026,284 of JAQFVV010006267.1, read as the reverse complement.
TCTTCACCAAAGTCTCGATGAGAACTCTCAAATTCCAATATATTTCAAATACATTTTCTCACATTCTTTTATTCTCTTGATCCTTTTGTTATTAGCTTTCCATTCACATCTTTTTTTTATGCCTTCAGCAATTTATACAAATTTACATTTACACAATCTCGTAGCAATATTTACATTTATTTCTTATTTCTTTTTTTTTCCTTTTCATAAAATAAATCTTTAATAAAATGATTTTTATTTTGACAAGCATTAATTATTGCTGTCTTTATCCATACTTTATACATACTCTACACACGCATTTCATTTTATCGTCAAAATGTGTACTTTTATGGACTAGATCCTTATCTATTGTGATGTTTTAACTTCTATTTTAATCTGATTTAAACTCTTCAAACTTTTACCTTTTTTAATAAATCATTTTTTAGTTTTTATTTCATTTATATTTCCTTATTCATCTTTTTAATCTTAAGCTAAATAGATGATTTCAATATTTCTACCTTTAAATATTTCTATTTTACCCAAATCTTAATTTTGGAGGGTAAAAGATAAGAATCTTTCGATTCTATTTCCCTCTCTTCATTAATTAAGACATTTCTTTCTTCATGGGTTTTAATTCTTTTATTAGTATTCCAAAACAACACAATATTCAATATTATTTAATGTTAAATATATATATATATATATGTGGTCGCAGTATGTGCGATCATCACAATATATATATATATATATATATATATATTAATGTTTCTTCTTTCTTTTTATCCAATCTCTATTTCCAGTATTCCTTTATTTTTTCCAGAAGTATAATAACCAATCTTTCTTATTGCATTGCCAAATATATATAATATTAAATCATTTATGCACTTTATCACTATTTCACAATGCTTTAATTACCACTCTCTTTGACAGTTTCAATTGCCTCAGCAATCTTCTTCAGAACTACAACATAATACAAATATATAAATAATTTTTTACAATTTGAATTTAGAAGTTAAAGTTTGGATATATAAATGGAAGATGGGTAAAAATATGTTTAAGATAATAATATTATAGATTAAAGTATATTATAAATTATTGAATGAATAAATTATAAATATTGATTGTTAATAAAATGAATAATAATAATGTAAAGTATAAAAGATATTAAGTTAGAGTTAACTATTTAAAGGGTAATAAGAGTAAAATAATAAAAAGAAAAGAATATATTTGATATTTATCAATGTAAAAAGGGTAAAATACATAATATTTAAAAGGTAATAAATAAATGATTATAAGATGTATATTTAAAATGTAAATTATATGTTTATGTAAATTTATAATTATATTCATATATTTGTATTAGGTTGTAGTTCTGAAGAAGATTGCTGGGGAAATTAAAACTGTCAAAGAGGGTGGTAATTAAAGCATTATGAAACGGTGATAAAGTGCATAAATGATTTAATATTGTATTAATTTCTCACAAATTGTAATATATTCTGTCATACATTCTAAAATTTAAGTAAATATAGTAATCATATGTTTTTGTTTAAAATATTGTACATAATGAACAAATACTGTTTCTTCTATACTTTTTTGGCATGAAATTGCTAATTTTATCTTAAGAGGTGTGGAATTGCATTTTATAAAGTCCTACATCATCATTAATCTTGTTAAATGGCCATAATATGAAAAAGAAATGAACATTAAAATTTTTTTTTAAAGATCATTATAGAAAATATTCAAATGTTAATTGAAATAGTGGATATAAATTGATAATTGTTATTATTAACTCTTGAATAAAGGTCTTTCATATTTGTGTGTTTGTGGGAGAGAAATGTATATGTTTTTTTGGTCAAAGATAGTTTATTAGCTAAATGATGAAATAAACAGTTAATAAATAGAGATAAAAGATATTTGATGATAAAAGCTTTTATTTGTCATGCTGTAAAAAGTAGTAAAGTTGTTGTTTCTTCAACTGCAATTAAGATTTTTATGTTGAACTTCAAATAAAAGCATGACAAGTCCAGAAATTAATTAAGTTGATACCTATTTTTCATAATGAAAATTAACTTAATTTATTTATTTTAACCTCCCTCTCCCTCCACATTTTTATTTCAAGTTCAATCTAAAATTTCCATTTGTGTTGAAAAAATAATTATTTTTCTTTGCTTTTTATTGCACAATAAATAAAAACATTTACTATAAAATATTTCTTATCTTTATTTTTAAGTTTTTAGTATTAGCACAATAAACATATATATATATATATATATATCACTAGATACTTTTGCAATAAATTAATATGTATATCCTTTTAGTATGTGCCCATAATTATATATGTGTATAATAAATCAATAAATAACTTAAAATATGAAGTCATTTTTTCCTAAAAATGCTTACCAAAGCTATATTGTAAACAAACTTTATTTAATATGTATGATTTTACTTTAAATTGATTTGACACTTGAAGTTTATATATATATATATATTGTACCAATATTGATATTGACACATGATAATTTATCTAAATCAACATTATTAAAATAATCTTTCGTAAAAGAAAAACATAAAATTAAATGTTGAAGAGTTTATTATAGTTTGTTTTCAAAAAGATAAGAATCAAATAGTTTTTTATCATTAGTTTTTGAAGTAAAAGTTAGAAAATAATTGATTAAAAGGGGGGAGGGGGAGTTTTGGTTAGAAAAGATAAGCTAAAAGTTTTATAAAAGGAAGTAGAGTTTATTATTATTAGTTGAAATATAATTTAAAGTTTTAAAAATACAAATCTTTTTTCATTTGAATTAAAGAAAAGGTAATCTTAAAACTAGTTATATATGTGCATATATATGTGCAATTGTAAATAAATAAAAAATGTATGCGTAATAAATATTAAAATGAAATAAAAGAAGATTATCATTAAAAAACATGGCAATGGCTATTAATTAAAAATATAAAACAACATGTCTGCATGGCTATTAATAATTAAACAATCTTCCAAAACATGTTGTCAAAGAATTATCAATGGAATTTTGACAACAGATATTGCCGGAGGATATTACATGGACAACACGTCGCAGGTATAAATAGACCCTTTTTATCGGACAATTAATTGAGTCAGTTAAGTTAAAAGAGGACAATAAGTTGAGTTAATTGTATCCAGAAACAAAATGCAGTGCTGAACAGCTTTTGGGAACACATGTCTTTCTCCAGCCTTAGTCAAATAAGATCAGCAATCTGCCCATGAAATAAGGTCAGCGTAACATCTTAGAAAATCTTCATCAGTATCTAATTGTCTCCAATAGTAATAATCATGAATAATAAGAAAACTCATAAAGGAAATGTCCCAGCTGGCTGGAAGAAGCAGCAAACAAGAAGAAAAGAAAGTTCTAAATATCCTAGGTAAAACATTTGCTTATTTTCGTTTATACCATAATAGCCATTGCATTAAAATTCATAAAGCCTCCAGAGACAAGTAATTTGAACTCTATAATCATGCATAAAATGAACTATTGATGTGCATGTTTGTGAATACTATATAATTTTATAAATGTCAAACATTATTTATGCTTTTCATAAGATATATATTATAGTGTGTTAATTTAAAATGTGCATGTGTTATATTAATTAAAAAAATTATAAAGATGTTTAAATTTAGTAAATTAATGTTAGTTAATAAATTGTCTTAAAATTTAAACTCTATTTGTCGGTCAATTCTTTTTATCAATTCTTTTACAAATCTTTATCAATTCTTTTCACCACTAATTATGTATAATCTATTAGTGATTACAAACAACTGAGATAGTTGTGGATATTTAGGCAGTGAGTTAGTGGCCATTGCTCAAAGTGTGTTATTCATTCATTCTTGGATAATTAACTGGTGCCCGTGTTTATACACAAACAAAAAAAAGTGCTTTGAACGTGGTGTTGAACTCAACAGCCGAGAAGAAGCTATGTCCTGGAAATGTAATGCTAGTTATATATTTTATAGCTATCGTTTGGGCATACATACTCTCTGAGTATGTTCTTCTTTGCCTAAGAGACCGGTGTTTCGATCGTCCCATATTTGAACCCGGTACAATATATATATATAATGGTAATTAACTATTATATACAATCTTTCAATCTGCGGAAGTACATTCACTTAATTCTTTAACTCTCCTTGACTGCCATTAAATTTAAAAACCATAATCCCATGACTCCTGAATTTTAATGTTAGCTAGCGACTTGTCTATTAATTATATTTATTTTATTATTATTTATTAAAATTGCCTCCATAATTTTTCTTTTATTATGGTTTCTATCTTCATGAAAAATCTTACCACTTTCAATATCAAACTTAAATTTATATTTACATGTCCTTTCATGATCCAAGAGAAAGTCATTAAATCACTATTATTTTTACTTTTCAAATGCTTGTATAACAATTCATGTTTTTTAGCATGTGAAAAGCAAAAATAATAGTTATTTAATGATTGCTTCAGTTTTCTTGGATCATGAAAAGACATGTAATTATAAATTTAAGTTTGATATTGAAAGGATTAAGATTCTTCACAAAGAGAGAAACCATAATAAAAGAAAAATTAAGGGGGCAATTTTAATAAATAGAAATAAAATGAATGTAATTAATAGACAAGCTGCTAACATTAAAATTTGGGAGTCATGGGATTTGAGTTGATGTTGTTTGCTTTCATTATGTTTTTTGAATTTAATGGCAGTTGAGGAAGGTTAAGGAATTAACTGAAAGTACTTCTGTGGATTGAAAGACTGTATATAATAGCTAATTACTATTAGATTTATTATTTTTATTGTTATGCTAGCTGATCACAGTCATATACTAAAATTAAGGTATATATTCATTGTATGAATACAATTAAATGGATTGAGAAAAAGGAATTCCATGACCAGTCGAAAGAATGTAAGAGAATTGATATATTTAATACCCTTGAGTAGAGACTATTATATCAAATCAGATTTAATATTTCATAAAATGCAACAAGGGTAGAGACTTCATTATAACAAGTCAGACTTAATATTTCATAAAATGCAAAATACTGAAATATTAAAATAAAGTTTTTTATATGTGTGTGCTAGCTTTAAACCCTCAGTCATACCAATACAATCTAATATAGGATCAAATAATGAAGAATATTAACTCTTCATTATATTAGTTTTCAAAAGGTAAATATTACCTAATGTTAATTGAATGAAATAGATGTACATTCATACTAAAGTTTTTGCCAGTTGAAGTTTACATATCCCTGTCTTCTGTGGCTGTAATTTATAATTATTATTGTTATGAATTAAAATAAGTGCAACCCCTGCATTCTAGATAAAAAAATGATAATAGTTTATTTACATTGCATAAATAATGAACAAGTAAAAGTAATATATGTCATAGAAAATCAAACATTTGGTGATAATGTGGTGTTTAAATCATGTATGATACTAGACAATATATGCATTGCACAGTTAGAGGAAAATATATGTTTGAATTAAATTTGTTCAAATTTAAGAGCTTATTATGGCTTGTTAATAAAAATATCAAACCTAAATAAGTTATCTTAATAAATTCTACTCAATGATTATTCATAATATCAACCAACTATAGTGATTTCCTCTAATTAATTGCTTGTTTTAAAGCAATTATTTTTTATATCAATAGACATAATAAAGTAATTACTTGAGTATATATACAGATAAGATAAAACCTTAAAATAAAACTAAACACTCTACAATATTAATAGGACAATCAATATCCAAAGTTTCAAAACATTTGAGCTGGTAACAAATCGGTGTGCAATTACTTGAATACACCATAACTATAAAGCAATAATATTACAACAAAATATACGTTTGGGTTACCCATTATGATTTTATCCTAAATACTTATGAACATATTAGCTCATTCATAAAATATCATTATACTTCATATTCCTAATTCAAATCCATCATATTTGAGCACCTGGAACATTGACCATCATCACAGACTAATTTATGCAGGATTTAGTTAATATCACAATTACTATATTCTTTAATTCTAACCATTACTATATTTATCTGGATACTATGTGACAAGTAATTCTTATAATATCTATTATCCAAAGCATGAGGAAAATTAATGAATGTTTTCTCAATATATGTAAGAGAGATTGATTTTGAGAGATAGGTAGTAGATATGATAAATAAATATACAAATCAACCTTTTAAGGCCCCATTCCATTATTCCTTCAGTAATATATTGATATTATGTTTTTGGTATCATAATAGCATTAATGATTTCATTTATAAAATACTGGCATATAAACAACTCTTTTATTACTTAAATGATGTTGGCAATTATAACAAATAAAATTGCTAGTGAGCATTATTTAAAACATTCTTCTTACTCTTCTTATCTAAAAAACTAAATGACATTTAAAAATTTGTGTCTTATCATTTTCATAGACATTTTTTTAAAACAAATGTGCAAAATTTGAATGATTTATATTGAACTTAAACGTATTAAATATCAATTTTAAAAGGTTAAAAAATGTTGTTAAATTGAAAGAAAAAATATTTATACTATCCTCTCATAATTCCTATTTAAAATAAATGAAAGTTCTAAGAATAGTTTTTATCTGTGATACATGAAATTATTGATATTTTAATATTTTCCCACCTCTATTCCTTATATAAAAAACTAGGTGACCTACTGAAAAAATGAGTGTCCCAAATAGTTTAGATGTTTTATTTTTATTTTGTACAGCTATGATCATGAAGCCACAGAGCTTTGAAAGCGCTAAGCTTTAAATAAATTTAATAACATATAACTTCTTTAACGAGCGTTATAAGCACATAAGTATTGATATTAGTTATATACTAGATTTCAAGAAATTCTATTGAATTTAAAGATATTAAACCTCAATTTTAAAATTTCTTTCTAACTTGAAAAAGATCAAAGGTTAACAAATAAACAAATGACAAACAAAGTGATTTTTTTAACTTCAATAAAAGCATTTAATAATAACACTTAATCATCACTGATCATAGTTTGATATTGTTTATTATCTTCTTGATATAATTTGTTTTAACATCTCATTTTTAGAGTTAGATAATATAATATTTAATTAAACTAGTTGTTTAAATTATTAAAATGCATAATAATTATAAGAAATCAAATAATGTAATATATTATTGAAAAGATTTTCATGAACTTTATAGATATAAAGATTTAAAAATAATAAATTTTTTAAAATTTTTTGTGTAATATTCTAGATAAAATTTCAGTTTCAATGTGAAAACAACCAATTCAAACCAACAATTGCAGCCAAAAATCACATCATCCAGTAATGATGATAGTATTTGTCTAACTGATCATTAAGGCAAAAATGGAAACTGCTTTTCATTTATACTCTATAAAAAGGTGTATATCACAAATAAATATTTTATTGTGTGAAAACTGATGATATAACAACTTCTTAAGATTTGCATAAGTAATCAAACCTCTCCCATAAAGAATTATATCTATCTATCTATCTATCTATCTATCTATCTATCTATCTATCTATCTATCTATCTATCTATCTATCTATCTATCTATCTATCTATCTATCTATCTATCTATCTATCTATCTATCTATCTATCTATCTATCTATCTATCTATCTATCTATCTATCTATCTATCTGTCTATCTGTCTGTCTGTCTGTCTGTCTGTCTGTCTATTTATCTATCTATCTATCTATCTATCTATCTATCTATCTATCTATCTATCTATCTATCTATCTGTCTGTCTGTCTGTCTGTCTGTCTGTCTGTCTGTCTGTCTGTCTGTCTGTCTGTCTATCTATCTATCTATCTATCTATCTATCTATCTATCTATCTATCTATCTATCTATCTATCTATCTATCTATCTATCTATCTATCTATCTATCTATCTATCTATCTATCTATCTATCTATCTATCTATCTATCTATCTATCTATCTATCTATCTATCTATCTATCCATCCATCCATCCATCTATTGTAAATGACAATAAGTGATGAATGATGAGAGAGGCTTTGTTACATTCCATGAATTGAAGCATCAAATTTTAATCAAACAGATATGGGGGGGGGGTCTTCTAAGTAATGCCCTATAGGTTTAAGTGTCAAAATTGTAACTATAAATGGAGACATTTAATGAAGATGATAAATAAATGAAGAAAGAGAAACTTTGTTATTTTATATTAAATTATAATGATAAATAATATTGGAAATAGGCTAACTCTTATAATAATATCGCACAATGAAATAAGTCAAAACTCCAATAATAATGAAAAAGAATACACATAAGTTTAGTATTTCTCTAAATTGTAAATATCTAACTTCAAAATTGAACATTAAAATATACTAATGAGTCTTAAGATTATTTGTTAAATATAATTCAGAAATAAAGAGGACATTTTATTGAATCTGGATTATATTTTGAAAATTAAACAAATATAAATAATTTATTCTAATGTCATAATTATTTAATATTCGGTACTGTAGGAATTTGTTGAAGTTCACAGAATTAATCAAACAGTGTTTCAAAATTCTCAGGATAAAATAAATTAATAAAAATCAGACATTATACTGTGATCTACAAATAATAAAAATAAAGTCAATCTTTTAAATAAAATAATTAGTTCATATTTTATATATATATATATATATATATATATATATGTTATATTATATATATATATATATATATATATATATAAGAATAACCTAAGATGAAGACTATCTGTTTTATATAGCTTAATAATGCATAATAATAGTGATTCAACTTATTAATATTCAAGTAATTCGAAGATCAGAAATCCATTCTTTTGGAAGAATCAAGCCAACTCTTCAACTCAATAAAAAAAGTCACTTCAAATTATGAAATATGCGTTTTTTTTAAACTATATTTTCTTTTAATAAATACTTAATTATGAATTATATCTTATGATAATGTCTTTTATTCAATGATAAACATTTAAATACAAAAAGAGCCTTGCTACAACTATATGACATTTAACATTATAGACATTTAATAGGGATTTCATAATAAATACTATGATGATTCTAAGAACTAGTTATTCATAGTAAGCACTTAAAATGACTCTCTAGATCCAAAGAATTCCATATTATTCTTACTCTTATCAAAAGTAACAAAATACCATGAAGCAAATTTATCTTTTAAATGTGTTTTATGACCAAATGAATGATCTTAAGTTATAGATAACTGAAAATACATATGTGGAAAATAATAATAAAAAATTAACAATTTAAGCAGTCTTTGTCTTGATATAAATGCCAAGGCAGGATTTACTTAAACATTAAATGCTTAAAGCTAAACTAGTCAATAAATAATCAAAATTACCCCAAATCCATAACCCAACAACCTAGCTAAAAATGTGTAAAGCACAACCAATAGTTTCACTGCTACAAGCAGTCTTCTCAAATGTCAAGAACTAAAAAATAACATTTAAATTAAACATTACCCATAATTCCATTACCCTTAATATTAAAAGAACTTTTAAATGAGTTAACTGCTTCAGCATCATAAATTTTTAATAATAAAGATTATTTAATTCTTTTTAACTCATTTCTCTCAAAGAAGACCACCTTAGCTTTATCAAAATTAATAGTGTGGTCTGTATCTTTTTCATGGACATACAAAGCAGAATTAAAATATTTATTTCTAACCCTATTTTTATGTACCTTTATTCTTTCATTTAAGCTCAAAGCACTCTAACCTATGTATACCTTCTTACAAAAGCAAGGTATAATGTACACTACTCTAGGAATAATCTTTCTATCAAGAATTTCCTTTATATTATAAAAAAGTTATTCAAAGTCATACTCCATTTCTAAGCAATTTTTTTATTTCTAAACAAATTACTATTTTTACACATAATTCTATAAAAGAAGACAATTTAAATACTACTATTATATAAAATACTTTTAAAAATTTATCAGAGTCGTCAACACTCAAATAATCTTTATAAAATTGACCCTTTAGAAATAAAGCTACCCCATTAGAATTATTTAATTTTTTATTTCTATAACAATAATTTCTTAAAGTAGCTACTTTATAAGATACAGATAGATAGCTATCAGGTTTAATTATAGACCATAATTCTACTCTTAATATAATGATTACATACCAAACAATTACTTTTTACATTTTTATTGACCAATAAATCTAAAAATTTTAATTTAACAAAATCTAACCCCCCTCCTTTTACAACATATTTTATAGAAGGATCAAAACAATTAAACTCATTTACCAACTCTTTCAATTTATCATTTTCAACTACAAACAAACAATCATCAACATATTTAACAAATACTTTAAATATAAACAATCCTTTTTAATAGTAATTTTCTCTTCCAAATAATCAATATTAACTGAACAAATTAAAAGAGAAATAATATAACCTATTATCACCCCTTCCTTAATCTTATAAAAATTACCATTTCAAGTAAAATAGATAAAATCCTCCAATAATAAAAAACAAATGTTTAATAACTTTAATCTTATTCTTTGACAAAGATTCATGTTTAAACAACACAGACATAAGAACATCAAGACTGATAAATCTATTAACAGATTGATATATATTCTCAATATCCAAATTACCAAATACCCAATTACTTTCAATTTTAAAATTATTAATCTTATCAAAAGCCTCAAAAGAAAACAAAAACTGTGTAATGACCAAGATCAATAAATTATTTTTAAAAAATTATTTAACAATCTAAAAATACCATGCACAAAACTATCTGTAAAGTCAAATATCTTAAAGGAAATCGTGATAGGGTAAATGAGAGAAATGTTTCTATTAATAAAGTTGTTACTTTCTGATATTAACTTAAATGATAGAGAATTAGAAATTCTTGATAAAAGTCATAATTTTGTTTCTTTTCATTCAAAAAATAAAAAAATTGATACAATTTATTTATTAAATCTAGTAATTTGAGGGAGCAAAAAGTTGGCATTCAGTTGGTTTTAAATAAGAGCTTAAAAAGGAAAGAAAAAATATTGTTAATCTTGCTGAGGTTAGATATCTTAAGGATAGGTTAATTGCTAATGATGTGATCATTTCTTGTGAAGGCAAAGCTGGTTGGTTTGTCATTATGAAAGAAAATGAGTTAGGGAGAAAATGAATTAAATAATGGTAAATATGTTTTTAGAAAAAAATCCTGAAAAAAAAAAAAAGTTAAAAAAAAAAAATATTAATAGATATGAAAAGAAATAGTAAATTTAAATTTTTTTAATGGAGTAGATTATTTAAAATATTATTCTAATGACTTTATATCAGTAAAGATAATTTTTCTTTATGATTTATATTTGACTTTACAAGTAGTTTTATATATGATATTTCTAGATTCTTGAACTTTTTTTATTCAACAATTTGTTGATTTTGTTCACTACACAGTTTCTTCTTCTTTTGAGGCTTTTGATAAGATTAATAATTTTAAAATGGAAAGTAATTGGGTATTTGGTAGTTTGGATATTGAGAATATGTATCAATCTGTTACTAGATTAAGCAGTATTGATGTTTTTACGTCTGTGTTCGTTAAACATGAATCTTTGTCAAAGAATAAGACTAAAGTTATTAAAGATTTGTTTTTATTATTGGAGGATTCTATGTATTTTACTTATAATGGTAATTTTTATAAAATTAAAAAAGGGTGGATAATAGATTATATAATTTCTTCTTTAATTTGTTCAGTTTATATTAATTATTTGGAAGAGAATATTATTATTAAGAAAAAAATTTATATTTAAAGTTATTTTTTAGATATATTGATGATTGTTTGTTGTTGAGAATGATAAATTATAAGAGTTGTAAATGAGTTTAATTTGATCGTTCTTAAAATGTACTGTAGAAGGAGGGGAGGGGATTAGATATTGTTAAATTAAAATTTTTAGATTTATTGGTGAATAGAAATGTAAAGAATAATTGTTTGGTATATAGTCATTATGTTGAGAGTAAAGAGTTAAGATCTATAATTAAACCTGATAGCTATCCATTTTTATCTCATAAAGTAGCTGCTTTAAGACATTATTGCTATAGAAATAAGAGATTAAATAATTATAAAAGGGTAACTTTGTTTCAAAAAAAGTAAATTTTATAAAGATTATTTGAGTGTTGGCTACCCTGAGAAATTTGTTAAAAGTATTTTATTGAATAGTGATAATATTTGTAATAATGTAAATGATAAAGAAGAATATGATTTTATTTCTTTGTCGGTTTAAATTATCTTATTATAAATTGTATATAAAAAATAGTAATTTGTTTGGAAATAAAAAAATTGCTTGAAAAAGAGATACTATTTTGAATATTTTATTAAATAATACAAAAGAAATTTTTAATAGAACTATTTCTGGAGTAATGCATATTTTCCTTGTTTTTGTAAGAAGGTATGTATAGGTCAGAGTAGTTTGAGTTTAAATGTAGGTCAGAAATAAATATCTTAGTTCTGCTTTATATATCCATGAAAAAGATATAGGACATACTATAAGTTTGATGAGGCTAAGGTTGTTTTTTTTTTGAGAGAAATGAAATAAAAAAAAGAATTAAAGAATATTTATTATTAAAAATTTATGATTCTGAAGCAACTAATTTATTTAAAAGTTATTTTAATATTAAGGGTGTATGGGAAGTAAATGGAATTGTGGTTAATGTTTTTTTTTTTTTTAAGTGTCATAGCATCGGCCGGGACGCGAACCCGCAACCCGGGAAACTGCTTAGTAAGGCAGTTGCGCTGACCTCTCAACCACCAATGCAAGACGTTGTGGTTAATGCTTAGTTTAAATATGTTGTTATTTTGTAGTTCTTTACACTTGACAAGTCTGCTTGAAGCAGTCAAACCATTGGTTATGTTTTAGAGTTTATATAGTTTTAGCTAGTCTGGTTGAGTTTATATCAAAATTTTCATTTAAATAACATTTAAATATAATAAAATTTTCCAATTAAATTCTAGATATTTCAGTTATGATGTAATCAGAAAAACAATTATTTAAAAGTGGCAATTGCAAGCAGAAATCATATGTTCTAATAATAGTAACCGTATTTTGTTTGACTTATTGTTAATTCAAAAATGGAAAGTGTTTTTAACTTACTACTCTAAATTATAAAACGGTTGCAAATAATTAATTTGTACATATTAAACCTGAAAATCTATCAACTTTCTAGGATTTGCATAAATAATCAAGATTTCCCCAGAAACAATATATATATAATTAAAAGATTTTCATAAAATCTATAGATGTAAATACTTGATATAATAGGATTTTCTAAAGAATATTCTAAATATTTCAGGTATGATGTAACCAGGAAAACAATCAATTAATATCGCTACTGCAACCTAAAATCAGCTTCTAATATAATGACAGTATTTATTTGCTTTAATATTAAGCCAAAATTGTAAAACATTTTTAGCTGTAATCAATCATAAATACTTTATTTGTGTGAAAACAAAAATCTAACATTTTCTTAGAATTTTCACAAGTAATTAAAACTCTTCCACGAAGAATTATATATATAAATACTTCCATATATAAAATTCATAAAAAATATTTAATTAATCAATTATAGCAGGATGAGAATAGAGGAATGTGGACAGAAATAGTGTCAACAAATGGTAACTTAGCTATGACTTAAAAAACATGTTAATTCATCAAATATAATAGAATGAGTTTTGGGTGATTTATATTTGTATAATATCAAACTCAGCACATTTCAAATTCAAGATAGATAAATTGTGATTGATAATGATATGGACAATCCATGAACTTATCAGTTCTTCACGTGTAATAATTATTATAATTATAGCATATTCCACTTCCTAGTTTAATAAATATAAATGGAATAATAAATATATTTAATATTTTTTTTATATTAAGCACAAATTTAATTATAATGCATGCCATTAAAGATATTTCTCTTTTAACTAACTGATGATATCAAATTGAGCATAGTATTCAGACCTCGTTTTTAAAAATATTTTTTCAGAGATTTATTTCCAAATCATAACATGTTGAAACAAAAATATAATTTGTGGACAGATTTATTTATAGACTCTTGCATATACCATGATAATCAACCTCATCTTCTTTTGAAATTATTCTCCACACTTTAGAACTTTCTTTTTATAGATTCTGATTCTATCCTGCAGAAAATGTAAACTTTGAAAATGGTGCTACAAATATTACTAATCTTAATTAAACGTGATATATTTATATATGTGTGTGTATGTCTGGAAGAACAAAGTGAAAATAAACTAGGTTAACGAATTAACGATATATTTATTGAAGTAACACAAAAAAACACAATCATGATATCATCATCACCAACCATTATCAATCCACTGCAGGATGACGATCTCTCCAAGTTCAATTCATCTTCTCCGATCTTAGTTTCTCTTCTCTACATCACCCCTGCACACTTTCTTATTTCATCCATCCATCTCACATGTAGTCTCTTTCTGAGTCTTTTACAATCTCTTCTAATCCAGTTTAAAATTTTAATGTTACAATAATAGATAGAAATATTATGAAGATTGAGGAATACTGTAATTATATTCAGTGTTACAGTCAATAATATTTGAGAAATGAATAAAGTTCATTCCACTATGATTTATAAAAACTGTTACATTTCCCTCTCTTGCTTTATTCTTAGAAAAATGAGAAATTTACTCTCACTACAATTTTGTCTCTGAAACGGAAAATTTAAAAAAATAATGAAAAAAAAACACAACTATATACATATTTAGCACACTGAATATACATTACAAATATTTGACTACTCAGTCATTCCAGTCTTTTCAAAGTGGAAAAAATGTTTTGTTATATATAAGTACTTAACTATTAAAATATTAATATGTATTTTAAGATATCGTCATGCAAAACTTGAATCGGAAGTACAGTAGTTTGAAAACTTTTTTATCATTTTAACAGGCGAACAATTCCTTTTGTTTTCCCTGGGGGTGATTTTTGTAAACATTTAACATTTAATTTTAATACTTAAATTTTTATTCTATATTATAACTCAATAAATTGTGAATGAAACACATCCTAAAATATAATATTTGAATTTTAAAAATATAGAACAAAAACTTATAAAATAAAATAAAGTGAAATACATAATGAAAACAATTACTTTTTTTTATTGGGACATTATTGTAATGCCATTGGAAAAAGCAAGCATATTTTTATTGAATGAACATTTATGAAGCATGAATGAATTTTTGCTTTAAGTGATCATAAAGCTATGGAATTTTGTCTAAAATTTAAAATTGTATTAATAACTATTTAAATATCAAAAAAATTCTATACTGCTGTGTTTAACAATTGATTATTGATCCTACTTCCATTTCACCATTACTCCAAATTTCTTCAGATATACAAAACAAAAACATATTGGAGGAAAAATAAAAAGCTACAAAAGAAACTTTTTTTTTTTTTTTGCTGATTACTAACATCAGAGAAAGAGGAGTTCTCTTGGCAACTGTTCTATCAAAGAATCTATCAATCAGTGCTTCGAAATGGATCTTCAGCGTCTTTGATTTTTCTTTGACAAATACTGAGTTTTTCAGATTTTTTTAAAATTAATAAATCAATATTTTAATTTCACTTTCAAAATTTAACTCTAAATGCCAATACTTTGTATATATTAATATTAAGATATTGATTTATTTTTTTTATGTCTGTGAATGTTTATTATAGTTTTCTATTCACTTGTGACAAAATATAATCATTCATTTTAAATGATTAATTTACAGATTAATTTGTAAATTTTCTTGATATATTTAGTTGTTATTTTTGCAGGAAAGCCAGCGAGGCAAACTTTTTCTAAGTTGACATATATTTTAGCATGGCAAGTAACTTACTACATTTCAAACTCCTAGATTAAACAAGTCATCCTTCTCTTTTAGGTATAGCATGATTGGAAAATGGACTTATATTTGGTGTTCTTAATCAGTCATGTTAAAAACTAATTGCATAATTTGGCTCCTCACTGTTGTATTAATGATATAATAACAAGTGCTTTTCTCACTTATCTATTTTTCTTGCTTATCTAATAATTGGGATTAAATAAGAAATAATCAAGAAATGCTGTTGAAATTCTTTTCTCATCCCAACTTTGCTAAAAAATCTGCTCTCTCTAAAAAAGGGGTCCCCAACCCTATGCCCACGGACACCATGGTGCCCGCAGACCATTTTACGTGTGCCCACCGCTATCCGAACACGATAAAAAATTATTTATCTGATACAAATAAATTTAATTTTTAAAATTTCTTATAAATTATTGTATTATATTGTAATCAAATTGTAGAGCACACTATACTTTTACAGCGTAAAAATATAAACGTTAATTATATGTTAAAATTTTAATTTTGAAATAAATATTTTTTTGTATTGTGTATTATTAACAATATCCAACTATAAATTTACATTGAAAAAATAAATGGTGCCCGCCATCTGGTTGAAAAAAATAAATGGTGCTCGCTACCTCGCCAGTATTATAGAATGTGCTCTTAAGTGCAAAAAGGTTGGGGACTCCTGCTCTAAAACAATGACTAGCTGCTGATGGAAACTGATTTGTTATCTGATTTGAAATGAACTATTTTTTTTAATTTTTCGAATTGCTGCTTATAGCTTCTTCAGTTTACCAAAAACTTTTCTTCTTAAACCACTTGCAAAGGGCATTTTACAAAAAATTCTCATCTTTGTATCATGTTTCTGCAATTTTAGTTATTTACTGCTTTTTATAAATAATTTTTTTCTCAATTAATATTTTGCAATAAGAAAAATTAAATTTTAAATCTTTTTCACAAGTAAAAAAAAATAAAAATACATATAAAAATTCTACATAAATTTACAGTTCTGATAACTTAAACGGAATTATCTTTTGCTATTTTTCTTGTCAATATTCTATCTTTAAAAAGGTATATATTTGCAATTAACATTTTTTTATTGCCCAAATTTCCCTTTATAAACCAGGTTATGTATTATTGTGGGTGGATAACGAAACTCCCCTCCTATTGCCCACAATAAGGCAGGTGTAATTTCTAATTAAATAGTTTTCATGAATGCACTCTTCAAAATTATAGATACTTTATATTATGTACATAATTGATAACTATATATATTTTTTCCACTCTACAGTTTGGAATAATTCTCAAAATTGCTTTTTTTTTTTAAAAAAAAAATGGAGTCAAAATGCTCTTATTAAATGAGCCAAAAGTAGAAATTAGTCAACACTGTGATTATTTTTTATTTTCCAATAATAAGAAGACAATATTCTGAGATATTTTTTCCCAATTACTTAGTAATGGTTGTTTTAATATGTTGATAATGTGTTTATCGTTTGATCACTAGTTATAGTTAATATTTTGTAGTTAAATGGAATTGATATCAGAATGAATTTTTTTTTATGAGGAATTTTAAATGAAGAAGTGAGACATGCAATTAAATCTATGAAGAAGAAAAAAAGCTCTAGGTAATGGTGGAATAAGGTAAAGCAATAAAGACTTTTTTTAACAAAGCTATATACCAAATGTGTAAATGATAAATATGTACCACTTTATTAGAAGATTATAATATTAATATTTAAAAAAAGATGATAAAGAAGATATTGGAAATTATAGACTTATTTATTTTTTATCAGTTCTATATAAATTTTATATCAAGATAATTACAACTTGTCTCCAGTGAACTTTGAATTTCAATAACCCCCCCAAAGTGGATCATATCCAAGTAGTCAAAGAAGTTATAAAAGGAACTATGAGTATGAGATGCCATTATGCTTGAATTTGTGGCTATATGATTCTAGAAGCATTTCTTCAGTGTTTAAAGCATTGGATCATCAAGGTATAGTCATATTCTAAAGAAAATTTATGAAAATGCAACAGAAATTATTAGATTATATAATGATACTAGGAAGTTAATATTGAAAAGGGTGTATCACAGAATAACTTTATATCTCCAAAACATTTTACAATAGTTTTGTAAAAGTATTTGTGAATTAAAATGGAAAGCCACAGAAATAAAAGAAAATGGAGATTATTTAAGGTACCTAGATTTTGCAGATGATATAATTATTTTGCAAGTAATGCATCAGAGCATGTGATTATCAGATAAAAGTAAGAAAGTAGGACTAAAGGTAAATGTTAAAAAGTAAGAAAGTAGGACTAAAGGTAAATGTTAAAATGACTAAGGTAATATCCAATTGATTTTTTCAAAAGAAGAAAATAAAGATTAATAATGATGAGGTAGAAAAAGTTAATAACTACAAATATCTTGGACAGATCATTACTACAGATGGAAACATAATGAGTGAAATTAGTTAGAGAATTAAACTTGATTTTTGTGCTTTTGATAGAAATAACTTAATATTAAAAGGAAATAAACTTATGTGTTTGGAAAGGAATGTTTTTAATATATGGTTTTACCAGTTATTGCTTAGGGTTCTGAGACTTGGTTACTTAACAGAAGAGTACTATAGAGATTTCAGACCATTCATTGAAGTATAGAGAGAAGTATGTTAGAAGTAAAAGAAAAGATCAAAAACAAAATACATAGGTGAGAGAACAAACAAGTGTGATTGACATCATTGAAAGAATTAAGAGACTAAAATGGAATTGGACTGGACATATCATTAGAAGAGATAATAGTAGATGGGTAATCGATTCCAGGAAATTGTAAATGACCTAGAAAGAAACAACAGGTGAGATAGATAGATGAAATAAGAGTGTGCTGAAATTATGTGGAGAAGAGAGATTGGAAATCAAGGCCACTGGATTGAACTTGGAAAGACCTTCATTTCTGCAGTGGACCAATAATATTTAAAAATGATGATGATTAAATTTATATTTTGTTTTATTTTTTATAACTATGATTACTCTATTTTTTAAATATATATGTGCAACCATGATAGGTTAAGAGAAAGAATAATAAAATATTTAATATAATTATGTGGAGGTATAATTTACAAATTATATCAGTAAATAAACAATGAGGATTGCCAATTCCTCTACAAGCTTTATGATAAATGCTTAGCCAGAGCCAGCACTTAAAATATCTCTGTCAGGAACCCCTTCCCAAACCTCTGACCATGGTTTTGTGCTTTGGCACTCCTCAGAGAGGTGTCAGGCTAGGTTCAGACACTAGATCTAAAAATTCCAACCCAAAGCCAAGCACTTATTTAAAAGTTATCTATTGAGTGGAAAATCTGAAATTTTCAGACATCTCCATGTCTTCAAACCCAGCTATCCAACTCAAACAGCTATATGGGGTTGATAGATCTTCAGCCATACCATATAGTAATAGACTTAGCAATATAAAATTGCATAAGACTTGTGGCAGAGACTATAAATAGTCAAAATAAGAGTCATGGATCACATGACCCTATCTCTTAAGCTTGTAAGTTATAAATAATGAGGATTGCCAATTCCTCTAAAAGCTTTATGATAAATGCTTAGCCAGAGCCAGCACTTAAAATAACTCTGTCAGGAACCCCTTCCCAAACCTCTGACTTACAAGCTTAAGAGATAGGGTCATGTGATCCATGACTCTTATTTTGACTATTTATAGTCTCTGCCACAAGTCTTATGCAATTTTATATTGCTAAGTCTACTACTATATGGTATGGCTGAAGATCTATAAGCCCCATATAGCTGTTTGAGTTGGATAGCTGGGTTTGAAAACATGGAGATGTCTGAAAATTTCAGATTTTCCACTCAATAGATAACTTTTAAATAAGTGCTTGGCCCTGAGTTGGCATTTTTAGATCTAGTGTCTGAACCTAGCCTGACACCTCTCTGAGGAGTACCAAAGCATGAAACCATGGTCAGAGGTTTGGGAAGGGGTTCCTGACAGAGATATTTTAAGTGCTGGCTCTGGCTAAGCATTTATCATAAAGCTTGTGAGGAATTGGCAATCCTCATTGTTTATAACTTACAAGCTTAAGATATAGGGTCATGTGATCCATGACTCTTATTTTGACTATTTATAGTCTCTGCCACAAGCACGTATATCAGTAAATATTTAATAGTTTTTTATAAAAGCACAATGTTAATTTACTATACAGCTATCTTCCCTATTGAATAATACAATATTCAATTCCATTTAACTTTGCAAAGTGAAGTTTTAAAATTGATAATGGCTAAATTTTGTTTTATATATTAAACATTTGATTGTATATATTTTAAACAGCTTCATATTAATACATAATTTTAAATTTCACATGATCACCATTTCTTATGCTTGCTCATAACTGTTATTAAAACATGAAAAACTTTCCATACAGTAGTGCCACTCAATGCAAGCCAAAGTAATCAAAGGAAGCCAGAGGCTTGTGCATAAAATCTCCATCTAATGTCTACTCATCCAATATCCCCAGACTAGTTTCTAGCTTATGGCTTTCATCAGTGAGGAGCTTTGGATTTGAGAGCACTGCACCTAGATCTTAGGATCTAATGCAACCCTCTAGAAGCCACCTTTTATCTCTACTTCACTACAAAACTAAGAGTCTAAAATTTGAAAACACAATAATATTTTCAATCCAAACTCATTAGCTTAGATAGTCATATAGTCCTGAACTCAGTTTAGTTTTCACTACCCATACATTTTGGTGTCTTTGGTTCTTTAATAACCATAGCTACTACTATCTTATTAGGCTGGATCGGTATTAAACCATTAAACTTTATATGAACACCATTTCTTATGCTTATGACTATATAAGCTAATGTCCTTGGATTGAAAATATTATTGTATTTTCCAATTTTAGACTCATAGTTTTGTAGTTAAATAGAGATAAAAGATGGCTGCTGGAGGGTTGCAGTAGATCCTAAGATCTAGGTGCAGTGCTCTCAGATCCAAAGCTTCTCACTAACAAAAGCCGCAATCTAGAAACTAGTCTGGGGATATTGGATGAGTTTGCACTAGATAGGGATTTTATGCACAAGTCTTCTAGCATCCATTGATTACACTGTCTTGCACTGAGTGGTACTACTGTATGGAGAGTTTAGTCTGTTTTAATACATAATTTTATTATATTATTTTGAACAATAATTTTAAATATTTACTTTGGGAAACATCAAACGTGCAGAATTTAAGTATTTGCTAGTTATAAGCACACGATTTTGTGCTATTGCTCTCCAAGTTGAATGTTAGAAAATAATAATAATAATAATAATAAAACATTAAATATGATGAAAGGATGACGGCTAATAGAAAACTATCACAAACGATTTTCTAATTAACAAAACCTGCTTTCAAATAATATCTTAATACAATAAAATACATGTGATATAGAAAATTTATGAAATGAACTTCAAAAATTTTTATTCTTTATGTTAATCTTATTGTATAAGGAATCAATTTGTTTTCAATTAGATTATATATGTATATCTGCAACCCATAAATTTTATCTACCCTAGATATATGATTCTAGCTCCCATAGACAAAATTTTTGCCAAATGCTAGATTATTTTAAATATAAGTAAAACATTTTATAGAACGGCTGTTTACTTTTTAAATTATGAGATATATTTAATTTTCAATGATTATATGAGCATTCAAAATGATTAACCAGAGTAAATGTGATATATCTGCCAATATCTATTTTACCAGGTCTAAATAAAAATTAGATTTTTAATTTTATGAATTGCTTCATCAATATTGAATTTAGGCTTTTTGAAAAAAACTGCAAATATACAGATTGTCACACTTATGTCTTATCGATAATCAATAAACTCGTAATCAAGATTTTAAAAATGTTTAGAATCACTTTTCCAATGCTCTAACTTAAAAAAAAAAAAAAAAAAAAAGATATCTAAATGTCTCTATTTAAAAAACTATTATTTTTACATATTCAAAATAATTTGGCTTATCTGATTCAAAGAAATGTTTCGATGTTAATATCTTAAAACTTTTTTTGCATAAACTTTAGACTTTGTGATTTTTAATATATATTTGATAAATAAGAGTGTTGAAAAAAAAATAGTATAGTAAATCCACATTTTTAAACACCTTTAAACTAACTTTGAACAAAAGTTAGGAATCGTGAAATGAATAAGACAATGCATAATGATTTCTATACCTTAGAGGCTCTTTGGATTTATATATATGTTCAAATTGTACATATTAAAATAAATGTTAAAAGGGTACTTTGAAAATGCTTGATTTAATTATTTAAAGTTCTTGACAATTAGTGGCACATTCACCCGTTTATAAAATTAAATTATATTTTGTGAGTATATTTTAAAGTTAGTTAAACATTAGATCCAAACCTTTCTTTCTTAAAATAAAAAAATCTTCTAATGCAGTCTACGGTCGAATTAACTCAATAAGCACTGCTTGCCTACTCTCATACACACACGCACATATATATATATGAAATTAAAAACTATAAAATACTGTAATCGTAATATTTATAACATAGCAAGATACGTAGAAATTTGTTCAATTTTTACCTACTTACCTGCCTCTTTAAACATAAAAATAATGCATTTACAATATGCTTTCATTAAATAATATTAATGAAACTGCAATAAATATATATACACATGCCGTATATACTTTTTAATTATGTTGCCGAAAGTCATTTTTCAAAAATTAATTACTCCACGAAGATTACATTATAGTTTATCGTTTACATTTAATAAAAAAGAAAACAGGATTTTTATCAATATGAATTTTTTTAATCAATTAATGTATTTATTTTTTTAATGAAATACCTTATAAAAGAAAATGTTTTCATTTCTTACTCTTCTAATTGAAGAGATAAAAGAAAATTAATAAGAGCTAATAAATCTCGGTTACACTCGCAGATAATCATTTCAAAACTTGAACAGCTGTTCCCACCATAATTACTATTCAAAATTGTGTAAGCCAGATTCTAAGCAGAAAGGTTTATCTTGAGGATTTTTGTATTATAAGTTCATGTTTGTATAATGTTAGCATATGGAGGAACATAATTTGTAAGCCTATCACATTATTTACTTTAAACATCAAGATGACCTGGGCCTAAATCGTATTATATATCGTTTAAATAAAATTGTGCGCATGCGTAAATAATACAACCAAACATAATGAATATGTTTTTTCAACAATATCTGTCACAGGGAACCACGATAAAATTAAGTCAGCTAACGCAATCATAAGCGCTCTCAAATCAATATTTCCGGCAAATCCTTACACTACACATACAACCTAATATATAATGAGGCTAAATCGTTATTAGTTACAATAGAAGAGGGAAAACTTTTAATTATAAACATTGCGGTATTTATATTAATTAAATCACTGGTAGTTGTCCTAATGCACCATCTGTCATACATAACAACCGATTCAAACACAGTGCGTAAAAAAAAAAAAAAACAATAAAATTATTTTAATTGCTTTATTTTATTATATATGTGTGTTTGCATATCTTTCTATTTATATATATTGATGAGGAAATAAACTTATAAATTTTTGCGCTGATGTACCCGCAGAGAATTAAACAAACAAACAAAAAAAAAAAAATAAGAAATTAAAAACCCACGCACAAATAATTAAAAGTAAAAGGCAATATACCCTTTAAATACTTTATTATACGGCAAAGGCTTCTCAATTTGTAATTTCTATATATAACTTATTATCATATTTTAATAAAGGATTTTTTTTAACTAGATTTTTTTTATCTATGATGCAGAAAACACGCACACATATATATTATTTACTATTTATATAGCAAGATATCATAATTAGAATGAGGTGAAATATTAAATATTCGAAAAATTCAAAACCATCCTTTATATATAGCTGTCCTGATTTATTGATTCTATAACACTTTCAAGTGACTTCATATATATAAACACCTGCGCGTTGCAATTGGCAGAGGATCAAACTTGGGATCGGATCAAATCTGGAGCTCGCATGTGCGTCCGATTTGGGATGGAACGTCCCATGATTGATTCTGGCACTCGCAGGTCTAACGCTCGTACTTTTTATGAAGTCCTGAGCAATAAAGCCATATACCTTTTTTTATATATATATACAAAAGTTTTCATTTTATTTTCTTTGTTATGGTTAACGTTTTGATGTTACATATCTTAGCTTTCTCTGTAGTATGATTTCTTTTCACAAATGAACTTCATTGTTTTTCTGTTTTGTCAGACAACTGCATTTTGTTTTTCAATAGACAATCAGCTTTTACTTCATATCAAAATTACCACAATATCTAGCTAAATAGTCTTTCTTCCAGTGAACATTTAGACTTATTTTGACCATTAGTTTAATGTTCTATTGCTGCCTTGAAATTTCGGTGTAAGTTGTTACATGCTGTAGACCAAAACGTATGTTTTATTACTATTATTTTTTAAGTAAAATATCACTTTAAAAAAATTAATGCATTATAAGTCTCATTTTTGTCTTCATCTCTACGATTTTTGGAGTTAAATGATCAATAAAAATAGCTTTGCTTAGCATAATAAAGATATAAATATCATACATATCATAGACCATATTTAAATGCAAAGTAGTGGATAAATTGCATTTATATAAGATATTACAGCAAAATAAACAAAGTGGTGAATCATTGACCCTATAAATTCACAACTATCCATTAATCTTTTCATTGTGTCCCCTCTCCCAATCTTATTAGCAGACATTTTCTATAATTATGACATTTAGAAGTAACTCACTTCTTTCTATTTTGTTGTTCACTTTGTATAGTAGTAGATGAAAATTATCTAAAGACATTCAATATTTAATACTAAATGATGAAAATATTCTAAGATATAATTAATAATTTCAATCTTCATTAATTAATAAAAATAATAATAATATCATCTGTATATTGTAAAATTATTATTTTTTATATTGGATTCTAAATACAGTCTCAACTTTTTCCATGAATATGTTTACAATCAACTCTAATAAATACTTCCTTCACTATAAATATATTTTATGTCACCAACTTTTATTTATTTTTTATTATGGATTATTATAATGTCACACACACTACTATATATAAGTAGAGGCTTACTTTGCTAATGCTAAATTTTAACTTAGCATATTTTGAATATTAACAACCATCATTATACATAAACAATCCAACTTTTATAAGACGCACAATTCAAAAAAAACCCATCATCAGGTATTACTTTATAACTAACTAACAATATCATATTATCATTGGAAAGGTTATTATTTCACAAGACCACAATGTATTTAAGCAAATAATATATAATATTAATTTTACCAAGGAAATGTTTTATTAATCCTATATGAATTAATATTTATATTAAGCATTATACATTGTAACTCGTAAAATGATATCTTATTATAACAATAGGATGAAAGGGAGGGGGTTATTAAAAGGAGGTGAAACTTTGTATTATCCAGAGTAAGGTAGATGATTTAAAAAAACCTTTCTTCTGGATCTGTTACAGTATAAGAATCTTTAACAATATTTAAACAAATTACACTGAGATGCAGATGCATATCTAAGACTAGCCATATTAATATCTCAGGACTGATGTTCTACTACTAACATTTAAAGTGTAAGTTAAACATTACTGAATCAATTTGCTATACTTACATATTTTAACAAGGCTAGCAAATAGGCAATAGATTCTTAAGTTGCATTAGTTAGAGTGAGCAATTATAATTATCTCAGGGTTAACAACATATAATAATTATTATTCTTAAAATCATTAACCCCCAAAATTATGAAAATTATTTATTATGGATATAACCAAATAGCAAAGTGATTTTATTATATCTACTCATATCTCAAATGAATAAAATGGTATGATGGAAATGGTGCAAGTGACTAAAATGAAGAATAATATTTCTTTTAAGCAACTTGTGATAAATAATAAGATCATGTGACTATGTTTTAGTTATTTAAAACATGTAGATGATGAGCTTTAACTAATTAATAAAAACAAATTGTATAATGAACAAATATAAAATTAATTTTTATTACAAGAAAAAAGTGATATAAATAAATAAAAATATAAAAACAATAACAATAAGTTCTCTAAAAGATGATAAATAATATTCTAATACTATACTTAATAAATTCTGGCAACTATTGTAATATATACCTGTGTGATATTTAAAAAACACATTATGATAACAAGGACATTCCACTGGAGAAGGTTTTGTAGAATTTAATTTAAAGACTTAAGTATTAACAATAAGCAAAATTTGAGAATGTTTTATTGCATCCTTAATTAAAATAAAGGTAACCTTTTCATCTAAGTATCAAACTCATAAACTATATCTTTTGATAAAAAAGCAGAGTATTAATCCAACTTTTATATATATATTATTTTTATTTAATAGAAGTATATTGTCTATACTAAACTTAATGTAATTTATAAGGAATTTGAATTCAGATTTTCAAGCCCCAGCTATCCATTCCATCCTATACAACTGATTCATATGATAAAATACATGTAAAGATAATAAATGATCTCTAATATACATATCTTGTACTAAATCAGCACTCATCAGTTGATTCAAAGCATCATCTCCACACATATACATAAGATTTGCTATCTTAATATAAAATGAGCACTGATTATGCATGTGTGTAGGATATGGTGATGTGGACTAACTGATGAGTGCTGGTTTAGCACAAAATGCATATATTGGAAATCATTTATCTTTTTCACATGTATGTGGTTATGTGTATAAATTGTGTAGGATGGAATGAATAGATGTAGGGAGCTTGAAAGTCTATGTTCAATTCCCTTATATTTTTATAAAAGTATGACTTAAACTTAACCTGACTATCTTAGGGGTTTAAAATTATAATAATGATTTTTAATTAACAAAGTCTAATAGACAACTGATCTCCAAAGAACAAACAAATTACTAACACACGTTTGTAACAAAAATATAATGTTACCTGCCTCTTCTTTATTATATCTTCTTCTTCAAGAATTTTTATCGAACAATACAACCCTAAATAATATAAATGAAACAAATTCAATAACTATATTATATCCTTAAAATTATAATTTTTAGTTTTTAAAAGCAATGAAAAAATAATTACCCAGGCAGAATATTTTATGTATTCACAATTTTAAATTATTGGCTTTGTTAAGATAGAAGAAATCATAATGGATAAGTTTAACAATAGTTAATACTTATAGAAAGTGTTTGAAAATGAAGACTGAGTTTGTGAATACAAATCCACTAAAGGTCTGTTTCCAAACAACATTTGACAAGTTTATAGTTATTTGGTTTATATTACCTAGGTAGTAAATGCAGTGGTTAATCCTTTAAGGCATAGTTTTGTCAATCATAAAATCTATAAGCATATTTCTGAAGACAAAATATTGATGAATATAAATCTGTTTATTACCAATCATTTTTGTAATAATTATCCATAACTTTAGATTATTGAGGTCTCTGTAGTATTAGCTAGTATTTAATCCACTGGATACATTAGTTTTAAAATAACTTCCAAAGATTTAGGCAGATTTTTGCAAATTTAATATAAAGCCTTATAATACTCATCTATAACTTTATATTGATATAACAAATATAAATTCCAAGCAAGCCATTTCTGGTTTGGAGAAGAGACCAATAAATAATCAGTTCAAATAAAATGGAGCATTTTATGAAGCACCCTTAAAAGTTTTCATTGTTAAAATTCAATTATTTGGTTTTCTTTCCTTTTAAATTCATTATTGAATGATAAACATTGTTAGACATTTATTTTCTCAATTCAGAATAATGTAGAGGAACATTTGTCATTAAGGAGACAAATGTTTAGTTGGTTGTCTACTCAGATATGATTTTAATGCAGGATACCAAGGTGACTAACTTTACATTTAAATCCTATGCAGTCCTTCTGCACACAACATAGTAAAAGACAAAACAATTTTTATCACATTGGTGTGTTTACAGGTTCCTGTCATCTCATTAATGAGATCCTAAATTTTATCCAAATGCCTTCATTTTTTGGAATTTTACAGGACTATTCTATTACTGTTGCTTAGAAATGGAGGGAAGCAGGTAATAATTCAGAAATTTTCTAAGTCTATAGCATCAAACTTTGTGATGATGTCATTTTAAAAAAAATTAGACAAATATTCTTCCAAAATATTAATTACCAGATTACATTAATTAATGACTAAAATAAATATATATTATTGTTTTATAAAATAAATTACTTATACTAGTAAAATATTAATTATTTTCATTAAAGTTTCCATCATACTTAAAAATAAATCTAATTATTATTACTTTAATAATACATTTATTACATCATTTTCTGATTATACCTTTTAATTTTAAAGTAAATAAAACCACATAAAATATTCATGCATGCTCACACATATTTGAATATTATGCTAAAAACTTTATATTATTATTAAGTGTATTTAAAATTGTTTAGCTAAAATAATAAAGTTACTATTATACCCAAAATATTTTTAAATATTTTATTCCTGTCATAGTTAGTGTTGTATCTTTTTATTGTATGTGCATATTTTTCAATTAAATTTTAATCACGATAAGACAAAATTTGATACATGTAATTTTTTAAAATGTTGTGTATTTATAACATCTGCATGGGAAGATATCTTGGGATTATTTTAATAATTTGCTTCACTAAATAAAAATCAACAATATTAATATCATTTCCAATCATTTTATTTGCAACAATAATAACAGTAATAATCAATAATATTTGCTTTATTGAAAAGCCAACAAAATTGTTTCGAATTAACAGGTGTGATTATTAATTTTTACATTAAAATACAATATATATAATGTAATCACCAAGACAGAAATTACATGCATGGCTTTTTGGTAAATGTATATGCATTTTTTTAAATTATCATGTGTAAAATAAATTATGAAGAAATTAAAAATAATAATACATGTAAAAAATAAAAATATTTTACAATTCTTTATTGTAAAATAAAATTATATATTAATAATACTAAGTTGCTATGGAAACGAAAAAAATCTTTAATCACGTGATTTTCAAACAAAAGACAAAGAATCATTTCTTCATTGTGCTAGTTACAAAATGGCAGTCAATAAAATTTTAATGATTATTTAAGTAGATATAATACAGTTTCAGGGGTAACACTTTCAGAAGGTCCATCCTGGTACTTCCATTAATGTAGCTTTTTATATAACTGTAAATAAAAAGGCTTTAGAATTTAACTTCGATTCCACTGGTCTATGGATGCTTAAAATATCTGGCACTTTCTTTCTAATCAGTTGTAAAACAAAAATATTCTTCTGTGACTATATTTATAAATTTACATAGTTTTGATACCTTATCATAGAAAAAATCTTCACGAGAATAAACTGCGAAAGGAACTTAAGGAAAACAAATCACAAAAGTTAAAAATATTAAAAATTACTTGCAGACATTTAAAATATGGAGATTCTTATGGCCCTATATCTCAATGAAACTGGTAATGGAAAATGAGCTCACTGAAACATAAATAAATAACTGAATAAACTTAGTATAAACTTTTTTATGAATTGTTAAAAATACACAAAGAATTTTTTGTCACTCAAGCTTTGCATATAAATACTTGGATATAAATATGTAAATACAATTCGTTATATTATTTTCACTCTTTGTTAATTAAAATTAGAGTTATTATTAATAATTTTGTTGCTTGTTTATTTCTCATTCAAATTCCAAGTAGATTATTTTACTTTATTTTTTAATAATATTATTAATGTTGAGAGGACAATTTACAAAATGGCTTGTCCTTTGGTCATTATTCATGACCATTATGAATTAATTAATAAAAGATCAAAATTATATAGTTACTCAATGATTAAACCACTAAACATCACATGACCTTCTGGCATCCATTGATTGCTCTTGTTAGCACAAGATGGCACTACTATATGGAGAGTGTTGTTTTGTTTTGAATTGTTTAATTACTCAATGATGTATGTGGTCACCTGTTATATATTTATCATTCACCTAGACTAATTAATTCATGAATATTGCTGTTTTTTTAATTATATTTTCTGGTCAATTGTCATTTCCAATAGTAAACGGAGTATACTTTTGATTTATGTAGCATAATCATGGTTATTCTGCAAAGAAGACCCATTTTTTTTGCTAATTTAAATAGTGTTAGATCTCTGGTTCATTACATATTAATTTTGTGAAATGAATCACACATCTTTAATTTTATGGTTCCTGTCATATTTTCTTCACACATTATTTTAATAATATTAGAATGAAAACTGTGTCCATATCCTTTTTCATAGTTGTAAATTAACAATGTATGGTTGGATCAATCTTTGTTTTTTTATACATCAAGGTGTGTTGTGGGTTTTTTTGTTTTGTTTTTAGATTTGCTTTTATTTAATTGTAGTATGAGTATGAATAATCCTCTTGGCTGCATTTTATGGCATATACATGTAGGTAATTATAAAAAAATGATCTTAATCTTCTTTAGAGGCATATATTTTTTTCTTTAACATTTTCTTATCTAAATGAATTTTTTATTTTGGAATATATATCATAACAAAGTATTATATGTCAAACACATTTCTGCTATTATTGAGACAATGGACATTATTGCATATAAATTTAATATCATCCTCAATTCAACAAATATAAATTGATAATGCAATTATGCAGGTACATCCTATGTCTATTTTTACAAATTCAATTAAAAATGCTTAAAATTTATTTATTAGTCAAAAGGATCTACTCATCTCTCATGCCAAAAATTTATACATAATATGTGACAATATAAGAGTGCACATTATTAGAAACATTTCTTTTAATATTAGTTTGTTCTTATAAATATTTTCCTATATTGTGTTTTGATTTTGATTTTAAGTTATATAGTGGAAACAACAAACTATGCTATAATATGTTTCATGCTTTCTTCACATAAAATGTATATAGCATGTAATAGTTTATGTTTTATTGATAAACATTAATTAGATTAGAAAACATATTGCTTATTGAAATGTAAGTTTACATTACTTTCCAATACACTCCTATATAAATATAACACAGACACTATTTTATATGTATAATATGCACATATAAATTAAAATTATAATATAGACATTTTGAATTAACTATACAGTTGACTAATTTACATATATTTTACTGCATGTGTGTTCACTCATGCATTCACTGATGCAATAAGAATAATAAAAAAGTAATTATGTATTTTGATTTTTAAAATAAAGTACTAATAAAATGTCTGACTTTTGCTACTTTTAAATACACTCTGGGTAACTTTTTTTAAAATCAGTGGCTTTTTTTAATAGTAGTCTTGATATCAAGAAATTAGAATCTCTTTAATTATTTTGATTTTTAAAATCAGTAGCAGTTTTTAATATAGAGTATATGAGCACAGACTTTCAGATGACCCATCACTCTCCACTCTATCTAATAACACTGATACAATCAAGCACATATATGCTGAAAAGATAAATAATCACCAATATACATATTTCATATTACATATATAGACACACAGGTATATAGTAAGCCTGTGTTTCAGTTATTAGCAGTTTTTAGTATTTTCTGAAGTTTTGTGGAACTTTTAGCATTATGCTCAAAAAATACTTTACTATGCAAAATGCTGCACTTCAAATTTGGAAAGAATAATATAGGAAGAATAAAATGTACATGCTTTTAATATAAACAGAAGAAATTTTATTAATAAACATTATTGTGTACAGTTATAGGTTGTATAGTAAATTTATTTACAATTTTTATCTCTTTTTTTTTTTTATCAAACATGAACACATATGACACTCAAAGAAAAATAAAGCTGCTTGAATACCATAAAATCGGCAATTTTAATGGTGTTTTTTCATTGTTTACATTTTTCTTTGAATAGTGTATAATTGAAGTCATGTAATTAGATATAGTGTAATTCATGACTCCATTAATTAAATATAACAAATTTATACTCCAGATAATCCTGCATACAATTGTTTTTATACTTTGTATATTTTAATTGTCTATATGTTCTAATAATAATAATAATAATAATAATAATAATAATAATAATAATAATAATAATAATAATAATAATAATAATAAATAATAATAATAATAATAATAATAATAATAATAAAATAATAATAATAATAATAATAATAATAATAATAATAATAAAAAATAATAATAATAATAATAATAATAATAATAATAATAATAATAATAATAATAATAATAATAATAATAATAATAATAATAATAATAATAATAATAATAATAATAATAATAATAATAATAATAATAATAATAATAATAATAATTTATTTATTTATTTTATTTATTATGAAACAAACAATAAATGTATAATACAGTGAGATAAATTCCATACAAGAAAAATCTTGAGTGAGGAATTTAAATGTAAACTAAAAACACTAATAAAATACAAAAAAAGTATAAATATAACATAAAATATTAAAATTATACAGATATTATATTTGGCAATTCAATCACAGTAGTAAATAATTACAACATAACATGCAGTATAAACAAAAAATAAAACAAACAAATAAAATAAAACTAATGCTTAGCATAATATAACCAGTGTCATAAATGCTTTTTAAAAATCAAATAACTAGTGTTCATTAAATTCACAGAACAATCTTGTATAAACATATTAAATAATTTAGGACCATTATAATTAAATTGCTTCCTACTAGATGTTTTAAGAAAATTAGGTAAAGCTAGCTGATATTTAGTAGATAAACGAGTATTTGCAACAGAAGATTTAGTATCCAAATGAAGTTTTCTACAATAAATATCAAAAATCACTCTATATTTATACAAATGGAAAACATAATAATAATAATAATAAATAATAATAATAATAATAATAATAATAATAATAATAATAATAATAATAATAATAATAATAATAATAATAATAATAATAATAATAATAATAATAATAATAATAATAATAATAATAATAATAATAATAATAATAATAATAATAATAATAATAATAATAATAATAATAATAATAATAATAATAATAATAATAAATTGATTCACTTTCAAAATCTTACCTTTCATTGTATTCAAAAGTATCCCTGTTTAATCTATTAATTATGACTCAAATCACATATTATTCTCCAATAATACTATACACTAAATCTTTTACTAATAAAATAAACTCATTATGTAGAAAGTTGCTGTGGGGAAAAAAGATTGTTTCAGTTTCACTAAAACGCATTCAAGCTCCTCTAATACAAAATGGTTTAGGACTACATTCAATACATATTTTTAACATTCAAAAGACATTAAATCTTATTTCTGCATGTGCTTATTTATTTCAATACATGAAAGTGTTCTTCAAGATTACCCCAACAGATAAACCACCACCAGCCAGTGGATATTGGAAAACCTTGCTTAAACTAATTCTTAACATTCCAAACATTACTTATTCATCACCTCAAGATAAATTTAAATATTGGGATGTATACCAGATAATTTGCTCTCCCCTAAATGATAAAATACCAATTTTAAACATTAACAATAGACAACTAACCCAAAAATTTAAATTCTGGTCATTAGAACCCAAATATGATTTTCTACTCAAATTAAATCTTGAAGCACTGCCATCATTACACTTTTGTGGATATAGAAGGTATTACATAAATACAGAAGACATATGCTGGTTATGTCATAGAGAGACTGAGACAAGAACATTTTCATTTTACCTGCCCGCATTTGATAATATTCACTCATCCATACCATCATTGTACAAACAAAGAAATTGAGACATTCAAACACTTTTACAATCATTTGTTAAGAGTAGCTACCCACATATTTGAGCAAGTATTTTTATATTATTTACACTATGGTGTACAAGATGCTCTTTTATGTACAACAATAATCCAAGAAGATATCCAAACACATTCTGGAACAAAATGGAACAGCTCCGCTTAAGGGATGAAAAAATTGTATCCCAAAAGATGTACACAGCCACTTGGTTTATATTACAACAGTGCTCAAAATTATAGATGAAAAAAAAGACCAACAAAAAACAAAACTAAGAGCCTTACGATTGCACAAAATTAATTGGATGTGTATATTTTTTAAGGGGAAAAAAAAGTAAACTAAAATTTGTAAACCACATGCATATCCTTTGTCTTTGTTGTCCCCCTTCCCCATTACAATTTTCAACTTATTTATACTGCAATTCATCTGCATGTGGTAAAATAGTTATAAATGTAACCTTTTTCTTGTTATATTCAATAAAGTCCTTTTGAATAATAATAATAATAATAATAATAATAATAATAATAATAATAATAATAATAATAATAATAATAGTAGTAGTAGTAGTAGTAGTAGTAGGAATAGTAATAGGAATAGTAGTAATAGCAGTAGTAGTAATAGTAATAGTAGTAGTAACAATAACAAAAAATAATATAATAATAATAACAACAATAATAATAGCATTGGTGGTAGTAATAGTAGCAGTAACATAGCAGTAGCAGTAGTAGTAGCAGTAGTCCTATTAGTAGTAATACTAGTAATAATTCAATTCAATTTATTTTATGAAGTAAACATTAAGTATATTACAATTATTTGAACACTCCAAATAAGAAAAATCTTCTGTGAGGAGCTTACATATAAAATTTAATAAATTAAAAAAAACAAAACAACAAAGTCCTAAGTAACAAAAGGTAAGAAATACAATTTTAAAAATAAAAAAATAAATATTAAAAATAAAAATATAAATAAATAAAATTATATATTGCACAACCACTGACATAAATACTTTTTAAAGGATACATGAGACATATTATTCAAATCAATTAAATACTCATATATAAATGCAGTAAATAGTTTATAACTAGAATAAACATATTGTCTCCTACTAGATTCCTTAAAAAAACTTGTAAAACTACTTGAAATATTAACAAAGATAAATATTGATAACAGAAACTCTAGAATGCAGAAAAAGTTTATTATAAAAAATGTCAAAAACAATTACTTTTTTATTGATATAAATGAATCACAGCAAAAATACCATACTCAGCAAATATATCTTTTTTTTGTCTTAAACAGAAGTAGATCAACATCTACCAAAGATTAAAACAGGCAAAAATCTCCATACAGTAATGCCACTCAGTGCCAACCAGGGTAATGAATGGATGCCAGAAGGCTTGTGCATAAAATCCCCATCTAGGCTTGTGCATAAAATTCCCATCTAGTGCACTAGATGGGGATTTTATGCACAAGACTTCTGGCATCCATTGATTACTCTGGTTGGCACTGAGTGGCACTACTGTATGGAGAGTTTTGCCTGTTTTAATAACAGTTATGTGCTAGCATAAAAAATGGTGATCATATGATCTATCAAAGATAATGCACAAAGTATAATTTTATAAAACACCAAAGAAGATAGAGTATACGGAGAACTATTACCCCAAATAGAAATATTGTAGGATAAATGCACTGATAACAAACAATATAAATAAAAAGAAGAGCTGACTTTGGAAGAAATTTAGTTAAATGAAAAAACATAATTTAAATTACATAAACATTGACAAAGATATGTACTATGATTTGTACAAAAAAATGTGGAATCAATACATATACATAAATAACAATAATTATTTACCAAAGGAATACTCTTACAAATACACACATTATTAAAATGCAAAATATATTTATAACAAATTTTAATCTTAAGAGAGAAAGAAACATGCTTACAAGAAATAATGATGATGGTGATAACTATGATGATGTTGATGATAATAAGAGCAGCTTTGTAATAAAACAAAGTTAAATTTAGTAAAAAATAATTATAAATAGTTTTTTTTTATATTATTACTGCTTGCATTATAATAATAAGAAACAAAAATAAATAAAAGATAAATAATCAAATTGATTATTGCTTGAGAGTTCATAAGAAAAATGAGCATCAGAAGAAAGAGTGCTAGACTTTGGATCCATGGACTTTAAAGCTTGAGAGACAGCCATTTTATCACTGCATCAAACCACACATGGCAAGTTTCATAATATATGACGTAATTTTCAAATTCAGACTGTAATTAGGTTTTTTTTTTTTTACAAATTGTAATAATCTATTGTATTCCTGAAGGTTTGTGATGATGGTGTTTTGTTATATTTTTATATTGGATGCTCAGTTGGTTAGAGCATTACCTTAAAATTCCAATACTCAAGAATCTAAGAGTCCAGTATTGAATCCCTAGTAGTGTCACTGGGAACACCCGAAGAAGAGGGAGAATAATACCTCTTGAAACCTTGTGCATATATTAGAATGTGTGCTATTACTAACAGTTGAATGTATTTGGAATATTTAAAATAAAGTTAAATTTTTCTGAAGACATTCAATACTCATATTAGATGATGGAAATAGTAAAATATAAAAATACAAATCTAATAATCCATGTATAAACTAAATCATTTAAGTTTAAAATATTAAAATTTAGAAACATATTTATTTCTTTTTACTTAATAAACATTTATAACTTGTTATTCAATTAAATTTTAATCATTTTCCTAATGCAATTTTTGCTTTTAAATTTGGGCACTACAAAAGTGTAACTGAATTGTTTATTAACAAAGCAAACCTCTGCATACAGTAGTGCCACCCTGTGCCAACCAGAGTAATCAATGAATGCCAGAAGGCTTGTGCATAAAATCCCTATCTAATGCCTACTCATCCAATATCCCCAGACTAGTTTCTGGCTTGTGGCCATCGGTGCTAGTATAAGAGATAGTGACCATGTGATGCTGAATTGTTTATTGTTATTGAGTTCATAAGAAGTTTAAACACTGATAGTGACAATTGGCTACGATCCCTTGATTTTGATCTCCAGAGTTTGCCGGTCTACTACTGCTCCAAACCGAGCAGAGCTTCAGAATAAAATTGATAGCTTGAATTCTAGGATTAGGATTTATCAACCTGAAAAATTAAATAATTTGTTAGCAAATTAGAATTTCCTGATCAATTTTTTTTCTTTCTTTTGTGTTTCAGGGAACCTTAATCAATCATCTGGAGTAAAGAAATGAATTTAGATTTTTGAAGAGTTCTTATAATGATTAACTATTAGACCAGATAATGTTAGATATTTTATCCAACTACAAACTTTTTTTTTCATTTGTCCGTTTTATCAACACTACTAAAATCTGTTAAACAAAATAACAAAAAGTTTGTTTTTTTATTTAAGTCATTATATCTTCCAACTTGCAGATGTTCATAAATCATATTGAGTGATTTTTTTGGGACAAAATCAAAACAAATAATTAACAACGTCACAATAATGTCATATCAAATCTTAATTATTAAAAGTTTTAGTCGCTGTACAATAATTTAAGTTTATTTTGATAAAGAAAACAAAATATTCAATTTACAAAAAACTATATAATAATTTCAATCAATTATTTAAAATAAAATAAATTTATTATATTTATTAATTTGTAATTATTCTTAATATAATTTATTATTCCATGTGTAATGACTATAAAATGTAAATATATGTGATGATGTGCTTGTTTAAAACTTACATAGATATACTCACACAATTATTTTTCTCACCATTATTCTCCCAGTGGTTCAGACAATTAGACATAATTTCTTTTAGATTGTAGGCTATTAGTATGGATATTATCTTTAAATAGAATGAAACATAGACGTGGGTAGAAAACAAACAAGTGTTACGTCAATGAAAGAATTAAGAAGGTGAAGTAGAGTTAGACTGGACATTTTGCTAGAAAAAATGTTAATAAATGGACAGTTGAAATCTTCCAACTAGATTCCAAGAGATTGCAAAAGACTATTGATTTAGCATTGCTTAAATCTCCCATTATATATATATATATATGCGCGCACACACATCTAACCTTTCAATAAGGGCATAAAAGATAGTCAATTTTTTTGTAGGTTAGAAAAAGTTTCATCTTATTAAACTTTTGCTATAGAATTACTAACATCGTATTTATTAAGAAAATGTTATGATCTTCATTTTTTATCTTTGAATAAAACAATAAATGAGTCAATTAAAAAGTATTGAATTTTAATCAATTTTATAACAAGTAGAATACAATTATGTTCAATAAAATGGAAAAATGAAATGAAATTAAGCATAATATATTGCGGGTTTGAAAAACCAAATTTCGATCTCTAATTACATGCTTTAGCAATAGTGACTCTACTTTCCTTTTTGCTTATTATTATATTATATATAGGGGTTTGAACTCAGACTTTCACAGATCCTCAACCATCCATGCTATCTCATACCGCTGATATTATTATATTGATAAAATATTTTTACAATCAAATAAAAATAAACATTTTTTGACCCTTAAATCCTTTCTTTTTTTAGTAATGTTTGTGCCAGCTTTGAATATCATATACACACACACCACAATTGTCATTAATATGTTGCAATGATTAATTTAATTTTTATTTTATTTAGGTATTTCTCTATTAATATTTTTTTACAAAATCTACACCTTTTTTCATGGTTATATATTTACAATATCTTTTATTTAAGTGCATAATAATCTCTATTTTATAACCGTTCACTTCTCTTTACCAATTATCTATAGTGACTTCTAAAATGTCTCATCATCAACGTGACTTTTTCTATTAGGTCAAATTCCTCATAGTTCTTTAAACACCACCTATCATTACTTTGTATTTATTAATGCATATTATATAAATTTATTTTATGAGTGATATTTTTTAGAAAGCATTTATTTCAAACAATAAGAGTCAAGCGTTGTTAGCCGAGAGGTCAGCGCAGTTGCCTTGTAAGCACGCAGTTGGTTGCAAACGGTTGTTGCGGGTTCGCCTCCCAGCCCATGCTATGACATGTGGAAAAAAAAGAGAGAATTAATCATTTTTATTAATGTAAAGAATTATGTTTGAAATACAAAAATGAATATTAATTACGATTTCTAAAAATATAAAAACATGGCACATGAAAAAAAAAAATAAAAATCAATAGATGAAGGTTACTGTCATCATCATCATCATCATCATCATCAACCACTATCAATCCACTGCAGGATGAAGGTCTCTCCAAGTTCAATCCATATTTTCCTATCTTTAGCTTCTCTTCTCCACAACACCCCTGCACACTTCCTTATTCCATCCATCCATCTCACATGTTTATATAATAATAAATATTTAAAAGTACAGTCAATATATTCTAAACATTTAACAGAAAACTATTTTTCAGAAAAAGATGAAAATTACAAAGTTCAAAATGGCAAACAAAAAGAACAAAAGAAAAATATGGTAGTTTCTTTAATGAAGATAAGTACATTAGTTTATTTGTAAATTAATACACTATACAGGCTTACACACACCTGCACATATATAATGTAATATATAAGGGATTAGAACTCAGGCTTTCACATGACCCTCAATTCTCCATGCCATCTCATATTGCTGACCCATCTGATCATACACATGTTAAAAAGATAAATAATCACCAAACCAGCAATCATCAGTTGGTCCAGATTACTATCTCCACACATATATATAATTAGTGCTCAGCTTTATATTAAGATAGCCAATCTTCATACTTTAATGGACAGGCTTTAAACTACTCCAACCCACAACTCTTCAGCTATACATTTCATTGAAAATCTGACGATGGAACGTTCAAAGCCCACATTAGTGTCAAGGTTGTTATTCTACCCATGTTGACCGTTTAGTCATTCTGACCCCTCATGTACTGGAGAATAATCCATTTACATATGTATGCGAGGGATGGGCAGACCTTTAACGCACTATATTAGTTTATTTGATAGACTTGGGTTTGTTTTTTAAAATGAATTAATGTATTCAAGATTAAATAAAACAATATCTAATAATCATGAAAATTTTTAAGTGT
The DNA here is from genome assembly GCA_028023455.1 of Epiperipatus broadwayi. Classification (NCBI taxonomy): domain Eukaryota; kingdom Metazoa; phylum Onychophora; class Udeonychophora; order Euonychophora; family Peripatidae; genus Epiperipatus; species Epiperipatus broadwayi. The sequence goes on along the minus strand of JAQFVV010006267.1, from coordinate 986,431 downwards.
TCTTTGATAATTTTGTTTGGGTTATAAAACAGTAATAATAATTTTGCTTTTTTATAATTTATTTGTTTACTTATATAGATAAATAATCAATTTAAGGATTCTGTGTATATATAAATTTTTGAAGTGATATTTACTCTTTGTGATTCATCTACTGTATTTTGAAAAAAATCATATAATTACTATATTTCATATATCCCATGATAGTACTGTCACTGGTCAGGCCAGCAACACTTGAAGAAGAGGGGAAATAATACCTCTTAAAATGTTATGCATATACTAACCTGTTTGATGTGCTATTCCTAACAGTTGACTGTATTTGGAATATTTAAATAAAGTTAAATTTTCTAAAGACATTTAATACTCATATTAGATGATGGAAGTAGTCTAATATAAAAATACAACTTGAGTTATAAGTGTTTGTCAAATACTAGTAAAATCCCAAAACCAAGACTAGCTTTTAAATTTGCTTTTATAAATAAGGACTTGAGATATATGAAACCATTACAGTTACTATCTTAATGTCATCTTTAACTTTTTTATTTTCAAAATTTATAAATACAATGATTACAGCTTTGACTTGTAGTTCTTTTTGATAAAAACTAAAACTTAACACTGGCTGAGGATCATAATTATATCATTTTGTAATCAGTGATAACTCAAGTTTACAATAAATGTTACTAGAAAAACTTAAACTTACACTAGATGGCAATAGAATGTAGAGAGGTGATATGCAAAAAGTAAAAAGTAAAATGAAAATGTTTGGTAGGTTGCAGTTTATGGATAGTAAAAGAATAGCAAAAATAGTGTTCAATTGGGTTATGAGTAAAGGCCAGGTAATAAGATGGGTGAGAAAGGTAATGCGGTATGCGAAAGATTTGGATAAAGAATTTATATCAGTATACTTGTATAAAAGGTGGGATGATTGTGTTAGGAGGATTGTTGAGTGCTATAGTGGTAAGGAATGGGATAATAGAATAAGAAGCATTAATAAAAAATAGGGAGTTGGAGAGATGGAGAACTAGTATGGAGGGTAAGAAAAGTTTAAATATATAGAAGTAAACGGAATATTGGATGTGAGTTAATTTATGATAATAGTAAGGAAAGTAGTTTATTATTTAAGGCTCAAACAGGATCTTTAGCAACAAAAGAATATACATGTAAATGGAAAACCATGGATAATTTAGTGTGCAGATTGTGTAAGGAAGATATAGAAAATATTAGGCACCTGTTGATTGAATGTAAATGCTTGAAAGCAGAAAGGGTACAGATAATGAAGTTATGGGAGGATAGACATGAACAAAGTGACTATACAGAAAGTGAGTTATTAGTTTTTATGTTGGGTTTGCAAAGAGATAAGGGGGATTTAGATATAAAGGCCATAGAGTTGACAAAGTTTATGTTGTGGAAATGGGATGGGGCAGATTATGGGAAGACTTAAGAGTGGGGAATGGAGAATAAAATGGCTAACAGGTTTATCTGGGCATAATTGCTGAGATATTCTTGATTTCGTTTAAGGAGAAGCCAAATATATCACATTACATCACATCACATGCTTTTTGTTAATATAGTAAACTTTGAGAAAAAAGTGATATTATGTTGGTATTGTAATTAGATATGTTAGTCAGGGAAGTATTATTGGACATGCACATCTTTATATAATGGAAATTATTATAATTTTCAGAATATATGGGTTTACATTGTTTTTATTAATATTGTGTAATTGGATAGTAAAATAAATATTTAAAGTTTGGAATGTGTAGTATGTTACTATTCTTATCATGCCTTAAACACATTATTAACATTCATTAATGTGTGTAAATAAATATGTTATTTTTCAAATGAATCTTCAAAATATATATTATTATTATCACAATACAAGATTTAATTTGAGTTTATATCATCAAATCTATTATATTAAATTGTAATCAATCATTTCTTACTTTAAAAATTGATCTTTTATTATACAGTTTACTTTTCATTATTATATGTGCAAACCATTTCCTTTTAAATATGGAAACTTGTTTTTAGCACCACTTCTTGAATTATAGGGATCTGAGACATAACAAAGAATAATGCAGAAACTTCAGATAATTCAATGAACTTACGAAATGATTTTTATGCTGTGCAGTAACAAAAAGTGATCACAAGTGAAATATGTGAGAGAATAAACAGGAACTACTAACATTATTGAATGAATTATGAGACTAATATAATGATAGGATAGATATGTCACTAAAAGATATGACAATAGATAAACAGTTAGTACTAAATTGGATTTGAAGAAATTGTAAAAGGCCTAAATAAGACTACATGAATAATAGATGAATAAAAAAGGAAAGTTTACTGTATGGTGTGAAGATGAAAAGTGAATCTACAGACACATTAATCCTGCAGTGTATCAGTAATGTATTGAAAGTGATGGTGAAAATAGGATTTGTTCTTTCATACATATGCATAATGTGAATTAAGAATATTAATATAAATTGGGTTTCAAAATGCTATTGTTTATTTAATGTATTTTAAAAATCAATAAAGCACCATAAATCTTTCACTTTCAAAGCCTAGGAATAAATGACATTATGCTATGCCACATTTCTTTCAATGATTTTCTCAAAATGATGATATGCCTTAGAGTTTTTTAAATAGTAATTTTTTTTATAAAAGTCATATTAAAAAAAAAACCTTTTCTAATTTAAAAAAAATACAGACGAATTCATATACAATATTTTTGAAATAAATTGTTGGCAATTTCAGTTTGTGCAATGTTAATAATTACATTTTTTTACTACATCAGAATAAAATTATATAAAAAAAAATTCATTATCATATAATATCAATTACCTTTTTTATTATTGGTTTGTAAAAATATTGGCCATATAAGAATATTTCTAATTATTATGTTTTTGCATGTAATATATATGTATGCAATGATACTGTTGAATGAATTCCTGAAAACAAGTTAATGTATAATCTACTTTTATTTATTAGGAAAGGAAGACCCTATTCACAAATGTCTTTCATCTAGAACTGAGAGCCAGTTACAACAATTGGGAGACTTATTTTTGCCAACAGAAAACACATTAAATTATTATTAATAATGACTATTAATTGTATGCATTTTGACATGAAGAATTCTACTAAGAGAAATTATTGTTACTGCATTTGTTTAAGTTGCAATTCTAAAGCCATCTATTGAAACACTTTACTATTTATTTTTAAACTGCAAAATTGTATACTAACAAATGTTGATTTTTTTAATTTAAAAATGTTGAAGACATCAATATTTTTAACTACACAGTAAGGTCAAAGTATTTTAGTTTTGCCTCCATGTGTTTTATAGATTTAGTTTTTTATAAGCTGTTTCAAGATCATTTGTGAGATTATTCAAGAAAAATTTTGGAATAATTAAAAATTTGATGTTTTTGCAAAACGTTATTAAGATTCATGATTATTTTTACAATAATTATATAATAATTATTAAAAATTAAAAGTATACATGATTAAACTTTTATTCTATATGTGTATGTTTTATTTTTTAAAATAGGAAGTAATAAATTCTACCATAACAGTAACAAATACAATTACAGTCATTACAATGACCACATTTTGCACTACTTTTCACTAAATACCAGTACTTACAATACTTTTTGAATATTGTAAAAATTATAAAACTATTTTAATATTTTAAAGAATAATTTTGAAGATTTACCAGAGATTAATATTTATTTGTTTACATTTTAAAAATAAATTTCAATTACACTCTTATTTTATATGGATATGTTTTATTTTTAACAATAGAAGGTAATACATTTTATTTTAATGGTAACAAAGAAAAGTGCAGTCATTAAAATCACCACATCATAAAATCTATTCATTAAAAATTGATTTTTAAAAAAAAATATAATGCTATATGTGGACATTTTTAAAACTACAATTTTAAATTTTGAATTTCCTATAAAATAAGCCTAAAATGAAGAAATTGTGACCAAAATTGATCAAGAGATGATACATGCTATGTCCAAAAATAGTATTTTGAATTTTTGTGGCCATTAAATTAACTACAGGGTCTTCTTGAAATAGTCACGTGAAAGGTATATGTCATTACAAACAATATGTTCAGATCTTTTGAGATATTCTAAAAATTAGAGAGCTATTTTAATATTTTAAAGTAGAATTGTAAAGATTTATCAAAGATTAACATTTGTTTATAATCCAAAAAAAATCTAATTTTCTGGAATCACTCACTAAGACTATTTTTCTTCTATTCATTGAATGATAAAATCATCTTTGGTTCTCATTAGAAACTAATTTTTTTAATATTTGCAGAGGTCAAATATAATTTTTTTAGGAAATTTGTAAATATATTTTTCTACTAAATCAAGTTCAATTTATTGAATTCTGATATAGAATATGGTTTAATACTGAAATCATAAGTTAAAAAATTACAAAAAGTATCATTATGGCAAATGATAGATCTGTTATCCTATAGTAAGGTTAAGTGATTCTATATAAGATTAATTGTAAGTTTTATATATAATAGTTTTAAATAATTGAGAAAGTTATTATTATAAAAATAACATATTAAAATTCACAACTTATACATAAATTTACAATTAATAACTATAAAACGTTTAAATTTATTTATTTTTATTTATATTTTATGATAGTTCTTATATTTAACTTTGTTGTTTTTTATGATGCGTTAGCTTTAGGAAGCATTTAATATTTTATACTATTTTATATGTGGTCAGATGGTGTTTTGAGCAGCATAAGATAAAATTGATGTAACTTTCACTAAATAGTTTGAACATTTCTCATTAAACAAGTTAATAATATTAATTTACTTGCTTATAATTATAATCATTATTGCATATTTTTACCATAATATAATGCAAAGTTAAATCATTAAATTAATCAGTTGAATAACTATGGATACATTTTATAATAACTTTTAATATAATCTGAATTATTTATGGCATATGAAAATTTTATTGTAAATATATTTAATTTTGATTCAATTTAATACCATTTACAATTATAAATCTTCAGATCCTAGATTTGGAATATAAATATCTAAAATGGCAATCAAAAAAGAATTATTTTTTTGAATGCAATAACCAGACGGTTTTACTTTTACTATTAGCCTTAGGCAGTTAACTATGATTGACTTGTTTTAAGCAAAGAACTTTCTAATTAAATAATTATAAATTGATAACTCCACACACTAAATATTTTCTTCTAAAAATCCATTAAAAATATTATCATAATATACTAACTATACACTTGTATAAATGTGTGATTTACTTCCAATTGTTTTTTGTGTGTGTGACAAAAAAGTTCTACAGTAAGACTCAAACCTTTAACTATGACATAACTAACTTTGTTATTGCTATTGTTGAATTTTTGGGGCTAGACATTTTTTCCCATGTAGCCTGCTTTTCTTTTTGATACTATAATGTTTAGTGATATTCGAAGTAAAGCGTTTAATTTCATTTTTTTTTCCATTTTATTTGTATTGTAATTATAGGTATACATATTTGGAAAAGATATACTGCATAAAATGAAAAGAGAGAATGATTTAAAAAATCATAATGATTTAATATTTTTAATTAAATCATGCTTGATAAATTGTAAAATTAATAAAACAATGCTAGTTATACATAGAAAATGTGATAAAAATATTAATGAAAATCGACCAACTTATTAATTTTAAATCATTCACGAGGTCTTGATCTTATATACATAAAGTATTGACTTTGAAACTGGTCATCTCATTGAGAATCAAGATAAAAATTTTAAAAGCAGTCTGTTTTTAAAATGTTTCATCAAGTAGTATTGTATTTCATATATCATGTAATGGGATTTAAAAACTAATAATTATTGTAGTCATTCTTCAGTTAAAATTAACATGGAGATTGAAGTGGAGTTGGGCTGGAATATTGCTAGAAGAGATGATAATAGATGGACAATTGAAATTTTAAACTGGATTCCAAGAGATTGTAAAAGACCCAGAAAGAGACCACATGTGAGATGGATGGATGAAATAAGAAAGTGTGCAGGGGTGATGTGGAGAAGTTAAAGATCGGAAAAGATGGATTAAACTTGGAGAGACCTTCATCCTGCAGTGGATTGATAATGGTTGATGATGATGATGATGATGATACTCTTCTGATGTCAACTTAAAATAATTTATCATTAATTAAGCAATTTGTTAGATTTTATTTTTTAAAATTACTTTTAGACAATTGTTAGTCTAAGGTATACAGTGATGGCGTTTTAATATTAATTATATGTTGGACTATTTCCATAATCAAGCATCGGTGGCCTAGTGGTTAGCATAGCTGTCTTCCAAGCAGCTGGCCCGGGTTCGCTTCCCGGTCAACGCATTTGACATATGAAAATAAAAAACTTTTTTAAACTTTTCAAATATATTCAGCCGTAAGTAATAGCACACAAGTTAGTATATAATATAACGTTTCTTCCTCTCTTCTTCAGATGGTTGCTGGCCTATCCAGTGACAATATTAGCATAGAACATGGACCTTTAGATTTACGAGTATTGAATTTTAACTTAATGCTCTACCTTATTTACTGTGCTCTAAAAAGCCCAAAAGTATTTTTTTTTAAAATTTCAATTGGGTTTTTATATTTAACTTGAAATAAAAGTGTAAAGTGTCTAGAAATTAATTCAATTACAAATTTTAAAAGTTAATCATTAAATTAATTAATTTCTAGACACCTCACACTTTTAATTCAAGTTAAATATAAAAATCCCAATTGTGGTTGAAGAAAAATATTATATTTCGGCATCTTTTGGTGCAGTTAATAAAGTCATTATAAAATATTTATATACATATATATATAATATTATCTTTAACTGTTTAGTACTGGGATCTTTTTTTTTATAATTATTTCAACTTTAATTAAAATAAAGAATAAAAGTAATGTTGTAGTCTATATAATATTTGGGAAAAAAATATGCATTAAAAATTGATTTCTTAGAAATATGGGGCTTATTAGTTGTTCTGTCATATTTGATAACAATAAATACAATGATCTTTAAAAATAATAATGGTTGGTTTTCTATATACATAAATGTTCTCAAATTTTGACCTAAAAATGTATAAACAAAATTGGGCAATGTAATATTTTTTGTGAGTTGTAGATTATGTCAGCATTAATTTCCAATTTTATTAGTATCCAAAGCAAATTTATACTTTGTTGCAGTTATACATAAATTGTATAAGTTATAAATAAAGTACTAATTCACCTATAAAAAATATTACTTTTTTAAAATTTGAATCATTATTTATCAGCCTTGAAATACCAATCGTATTGCCTTTGTTTCATACATTTCTTTTGTACATTATGTTAATACTTGCATAAAAGTTTACTTTATAAAAATGAAAATCAATTCCAGTATTATTATTTTTTAATATTTAAATATTTTTTGTAATTATTCCATTTCAAAATTTAAAGTGAAGATTATAAAGTAATTCATGCACATTAGAAATTTTTACAATATTGTTTGCTATGATCAAAATAAATTTATATATATATGCTCTGCACACAGATAGTGAAGCTATTAAACGTTTAATAGCTTCATTATCTGTGTGCAGAGAACACACACACACACACACATATATATATATTAATTGATTTCAAACGCTAATGAAGTAAAGCCTTAACTAGATCAAAATAAAATAAAATTTTGCACATTTTTTTTTAATTTAAAAAAAAAATCGTTTACAATCAAGAAAAATCAAAATTTGTTTTAGTTCTATTTTAAATGAACACTAAAATAAATTTTAGTTGAGGCTTTGTTTAAAACTGCTTACATACCATCCTTTCACATGCATTGCTAAAAACTTACTAAATTGATATCAACATATATGAAAATTGATCCACCAATATCTCTACAGTACAAAAATGAGTATACTACCCTGAAATATTTTATCAACATATTGCATTGCCATTGACTTTAAACATATATACAAAATTTGGAAAAAAAATCCATTTGATAAAAGTCTGTTAAAACTCAATACAAAATTTACCTAATCAATAAACAAATAAAGAAGAAATCAGAATTTAAGTTAAATAAAAGCATTTAAAAAAACACACACACACACAACAAAATGTTATTTGGGTACATCCGTGACTTTGCAGAAACATTGGTCATTAATTGAGTAATATATATTATGAAAAGAATTGAAGAGGTGCTGTAAACATTGTTGTATAATAGTAATGAACATTCCATTAATACAAAACAGATAAAAACAATAAATATCAGAAACTATTTAGATTAATGAGTTTTTAAAATGTTCTACCAAATAGGAGGTATTTGATGATGCAATTGAGCCTTTTAAGGATCTCACTGGTTCCTCTGATCTGACATTGAAAGCATCACTTGTAGATAGTATTTTTGTGTTAGAAAAATCAATACTCTGACCTGTATATATGGCATGGAAAGATAGTTCTAATGATGATGAGTGCTTCTTAAATATCTTGTTTGGATAAGATATACAGATGATATGTTTATCATCTGGCAATATCGTAAAGGTAAATTATATTATTTTTTCACACATATAAACAATATACATTCTAAAATTAATTTTACAATGAAAACAGAGTCTGTTGGAAAACTTCCTTTTCTGGATGTACCTGTCACCAAAAAACAAAATAATTTTTTACCATTTTCAGTTTTCAGAAAATCTACAAATACCGAGAGATAGTTACAATTTTCAATACATCATCATCCAGCTCAAATCTTTCTGTAGCAAAAACTCTTTTCACTAGAGCAAATAAGCTTCATTCAGATAAATCAAATCTGGAAGATGAAATAAATCACGTAAGCAATGTCTTATTAGCTAATAGCTACAATAATAAAACAATAACCAAATCTTAATTCAAATTTCAAACAATAAAAATAAGTAGTAAAAAGAAGAAATAACTTTTAAAATTTGTATTCCTTATATAACAGGAACTACAGACAATATTAGACATATTGTAAAACATTACAGTATAAAGACGACATTTACTACTTAACAAAAAATAACATTCTACCAAAGCCTAAAGATTCAATCTTTCTTGAAGCCCATGTAGTTTATTAAATTTTATACAGCATTTGTAATACTTATGTGGGTATGAACAATCATCACATAAATGCTAGAAGAGGTAAAATATTAAAGCAGTTAAGAAACATTCATCAATTATCAGCACTATCTCTCCATGCTGTAAATACAGACCATAATATTGATTCCTCTACCACTAGAATACTATTCAGATGTGACACTCTCCAACAATGTCATATCAGAGAAACCATTGAGATCTTTAAAAGGCCAGATTGTATCAATAAATATGTTAATGCATGTAAAATATATTTTATTTGAAAGATTTTTTTCAAAAACCATTAATGTAAATAGAGATGACAATGTTCGAAGTGCCTCTACAGCTCTTGTCATAATATTTATCCAGTTGATGACTAGTGTGAACTTTCTGAATCATTAATATATATATATATATATTGTAATGGGATGTCAGTTTTCACCAGAAAGAGGGTGCACATCTCACTACAGTCGGACTTAGGGTCTTCGGATAAAATGCTGAAGATGAAGCGATGAAATTCTAAGTCCATGATTACTTCTATTTTCACTATGCTAGCTAAATAATTATTAGATAAATTTCGAAGTAATTTAGACTAGTTCATCCACCTCTTATCCCTCTTTCAGTCACCATTATGCCACAATATTCAAACTCACGGAGAATTCGCAATTGGCTTTCTTCGGGGATGGATTTAATTAAATCATTTACTATTATACATTTATATAAGCAATGAATAATAAAATATATTTCTAAAATGTTTATAATATTAACATATATATAAATATTATATAGCTATTAATAATTAGTATGTTTATTTATTAATATGAATGTAATATAATTATGATTAAGTAGAGAGAGGCTGCAGAAAGGAGTTTGCTATTAATTGAAAGGAGACCCTTTGATTCCTCTTGGAGGCCTTAAAGGAAGCGAGCAGGGCAAATTCCTAATGTCCACTCCATACGTTCTTGTCGTTGCAGCTGTTATTACTATATGTTTATTCATATAGTATACGAACATGGATGGGCTGCTCACCAACACGCATTAGCCAGCGTGGTGAGTTTATTGGCTTTTTACCTCTGAGTTTAAGATCAAGAAACACCATGGTCTTTCTTCTCAGTGCCTGATAAGGCAGAATGAATGTTTGTGTAAATGATAAAGATTTTTCCCAATTATACAATTATGACAGACAAAAATAAAGCATGGCCCTTAATCCCAGGAGGCTGTAAAGTCACCAACCAAGGCAGCGGTTGGTGGCCGAAGGCGGAGGGTGCTAAGAATATCCTGGAGGCGGACCCAGGCTGCCATTTGATGACGACTTTTTATTTAGGTACTTACAACTGCAGATCACTTTCAAGTGAAGGAAGATTGCAAGAATTAGAAGAAGAACTCTCTTATATTAAATGGGATATTATTGGACTTTGTGAAGTTAGAAGAAAAGGTGAAGAGACAATTGATTTAAAAAGTGGACATATGCTCTAATATAAAGGCACAAATATTGGAAATACAAGTGGAGTAGGATTCATTATAAATAAAAAGTGGAAGAACAATATTGTGGAGATTGATGGTGTATCAGACAGAGTGGCAAGATTAGTTATACAACTTAATAGCAGATATCAAATGCAGATAATTCAGGTTTATGCCCCAACAAGTTCTCACAGTGACGAAGTAGTAGAAGATTTTTATATGGATGTACAAAAGGCTTTTGATCAGAGTAAACAACATTTTAAAATTGTTATGGGAGATTTTAATGCTAGAATTGGTAAACAAATGAAAGATGAAAGTGTTGTAGGTAATTTTGGTTATGGTAATAGAAATGAGAGAGGACATAGACTTGTGGAGTTTGCAGAGAAGGAAAAACTTTATATTATGAATTCTTTTTTTGAGAAAAATGTTAGAAGGAAATGGACATGGAAGCATCCAAATGAAGGTACAGCAGAATTGGATTATATTTTGACTAACAGGAAATACATATTTCAAGATTGTAATGTTCTTAATAAATTTAACACAGGAAGTGATTATCGATTAGTAAGGGGTAAGATACATGTTAATGTAAAACTAGAGAGACAAAAATTATTAAGAAAAACTATATTTACAGTTGATATTCCTAATCTTCAGAAACATTCTAATGAATTTAAATTAGAACTTACAAATCGGTTTCAAGTATTAGTAGATTTTGAACATGATTCAGATTTGAATGAAATTAATATGAAAATAACTGATACACTTTTAAAAACTGCAACAAAGATAGCTGATAGAAAAAAGCAGCAATTGGCTAATAAAATTTCTACTGAGACTAGAGAACTTATGAAGAAAAGAAGGAATATGAAGATATGCAAGAATGATGCATTAAAAAGAATTGAATATCTCGAATTTTGTAAAATGGTGCGGAAAAGAGTTGAAAATGATATAAGAAAGTATAACTGTGAACTAATGATATAAGAAAGTATAACTGTGAACTAGCAAGAAAAGCTGTAGAAGAAAATAAAAGTCTTAAGAATGTAAAACAACATTTTGGTATTGGTAGGAAATTTATATCTGCAATAAGGAAAAAAGATGGAATTATTACTAAAAAGAGGGATGACATTATGAAATTGGTAGAAGATTTTTATCAAGAATTATATAGTAATAAAGAACAAGCACCTCCTATATCTATTACATCTTCCGAATTGCCCAGAATTTTAAATGAAGAAGTGAGAAATGCAATTAAATGTATGAAAAAAGGAAAGGCTCCAGGTAATGATGGAATTATAATTGATATATTAAAAGAAGAAGGTGAAGAAACAGAAAAAATATTAGCAAAGTTATATACCAAATGTCTAAATGATAAAGATGTACCGGATGATTGGAAGAATGCAGTAATAATATTAATATTTAAAAAAGGTGATAAAGAAGATATTAGAAATTACAGACCTATCAGCCTTTTATCAGTTTTATATAAAATTTTTACCAAGATAATTACAACTCGTCTACAGAAAACCTTGGATTTTCACCAACCAAGAGAACAAGCTGGATTTAAAAGTGGTTTTAGTACAGTAGATCATATTCAAGTATTGAGAGAAGTTATAGAAAGGACAAATAAATATGAGTTGTCATTATATTTTGGATTTGTAGATTATGAAAAGGCATTTGATTCTATAAACATTTCTTCAGTGATTAAAGCATTGGATCATCAAGGTATAGATCCAGGATATTGTCATATTTTAAAGAATATTTATAAAAATGCAACAGCAACAATTAGATTACATAATGATACTGGGAAAGTCAACATTGAAAAAGGTGTAAGACAAGGTGACTCCATATCTCCAAAACTTTTTACAGCAGTGCTGCAAGAAGTATTTTGTGGATTAAAATGGGAAACTAAAGGAGTGAAAGTAAATGGAGATTATTTAAGTCATTTAGATTTCGCAGATGATGTAGTTGTTTTTGCAAATAATGCTTCCGAGCTGCAGGAAATGTTGCAGGAGTTATCAGATGAAAGTAGGACTAAAGATAAATGTTAAAAAGACTAAAGTAATGTTTAATCGATTTGCTCAAAATATGAAAATAAAGATTGATTATGATGAATTAGAAGAAGTTAAGAGTTACAAATACCTTGGTCAGATTATTAATACAGATGGAAACATAATAGAGGAAATTAATCATAGAATTAAACTTGGTTGGAGTGCTTTTGGTAGAAATAACTTGATATTAAAAGGAAATATGCCTATGTGTTTGAAAAGAAAGGTTTTTAACAAATGTGTTTTACCAGTTCTTACTTATGGATCTGAGACTTGGACACTTAATAGAAGATCAATACAGAGACTTCAGACCACTCAAAGAAGTATGGAGAGATGTATGTTGGGAGTAACAATAAGAGATCGAAAACGCAATGTATGGGTAAGAGAACAAACAGGTGTTACTGACCTCATTGAAAAAATTAAAAGATTGAAGTGGAGTTGGGCTGGACATATTGCTAGAAGAGATGATAATAGATGGACAATTGAAATTTTAAACTGGATTCCAAGAGATTGTAAAAGACCCAGAAGGAGACCACATGTAAGATGGATGGATGAAATAAGAAAATGTGTAGGGGTGATGTGGAGAAGAGAAGCTAAAGATCGGAGAAGATGGATTAAACTTGGAGAGACGTTCATCCTGCAGTGGATTGATAATGGTTGATAATGATGATGATGATGAAGTAGAGAGATCAAATTAATAACTCAATAATATTTAATAAACAATAAAAATGTGATATAAAAAGATAAATAAAATAATGAACAATAAGGATGAACTTTTAGCATTTTGAAAGATTAATAAATAATATCTCCATTCCATATCCCATGATAAATTTTCATACCTTGACAATCTTTTCAAAAGCAAATATTATAATTTAAACTAACATATATACAATATATAACAATAAACAAATCCAAAAGATTAATAATTTAAATGACTTATTAACACATTTATAGTCATTTTTTATTTGTAATAAAAATGAATATATAATTATATTTACTATATTAATTAGTAAGAATTATAACTTTGTTTAACTAATATCTGTTAAATGATAATCAAAATTTTACTTCATCTAATTTTGATGAGTTCTGTCAAACTTTTAAATACGTTTATAATATTCAATTTTATTTAATATTATATATATATAGTTTAATAATTTACGTTTATAAAATTAAATTTGGATACTCCTATTTCTATAATAATAATCTCCAAATTTGAAAATGAAAATCAATAAAAATAAATCCATTAAAATAATGTAAATAATAAAATAAAATATATAAATAGATAAATAAAAACTTATTTTACTGAGCAAAGTAAGAATGGTTCTTTAAGTCCATATTTTATAATCCTTGTGGAGATCTCCTGACGTAATATATTTATCCATTGATTTAGAAATTATATATTTATTCCAAATTAATAAATTATTAGCCTTATCCAATGGTTTTGTTGTAATAAGATATAATACATCCGTCGAGAATAGATGTTCTTAAACTCCATTTTTCAGTTAGACATTCTACACCAAGAGTGTCCAAAAAGTCGATCGCAAAGCCAATTTTGGTCGATCGCGAGGTCAATTTGCCAAGAACTGGCTGGCAAGAACCGTCAAATTATGAGTGAAACAAATTAAGTCAATATTTTCAAGTTTTTTTGTTATGTTTGTTTTTCTTTTAATTTTTTTTTCAAATCTAGATAGGTGAAGTCTAATAAGTCATATCATTATTAAAAATAATATTTTTAATCTTGACTTAATGTGTTTTTGTAACCAAATGCAATGCGTGAACGTAATACACAAATGCAACAGTATGCTGCAATATTTGGTAATGTCATACGATAGTTTTTTTCTTTAGTATTGAAACAATATGATTTATCTATCTTCCAGTTTTAGACTACTATGTTTCATAGTAGTATAATTTTCTCTAATTCAACTCCATCCAAGTTCATGTATATTTTAAATTAATACTAAAATATTGTATAAACGTTCTGTTAATGAGTATGTGTGTATATTCATATTGCACATTAATTAGCTAATAATATCTGTATGTGTATAACTATAATATGCAGTTCTAATTTAAAATAATAAATTAATGTAAGTTGTGTAGACATTATTGTGTGTGTAGAAGCATACCTATGTATATATGCTAAGGCAACTGTAATGTGATAGATTTTGTGAACATTACAACTTTTTTAAATTATCTATTTTAAGTTATTATAAATTTAGTTTATAAATTTTCTTGAATTTGCATATAAAATCCTAAATTCAAGTTTGATAGTGTTACACATATAAGAGAATGTTTACACTTTACAGAACTTAAATCTTTTTTTTAAAAAAAGATTTATTACTTGGAAATCATTCTGACACACACCTGGAAACCAAGAGCTGAAATTTAAAAAAAAAAAAATTAAAAATAAATGTAAGACAAAGGCAAAATTACTGGACCAGCACTATTTATTAATTACTCAGCTGGAGTCTTTGTCTTTATTAAGATTTAATAAAGTAGTGTTAAAAACGAAAATATAAGACTTAAAGTTGTCAACAAGTTATGACTTATGCAGAGGAAGAGAAAGATTTGATATAAAAACTCCCAGTTTTCATTACTAAATATTCTTTCTCTAATATTCAGAACATAGTAATGCCCCCCCCCCCATATTAACAATATTATTATTATTATTAATCAATATTATTTACCAACGATGACCATGTTGAGTTTCAATTTTTCTTCTGTTTAAAATTTAAGTACCTTTTCTTATGCTTCAATTTAAATTGTGGCTTTTCTTATCTATCTACTGACTTGATTAATGAGCCTTCTCGGCAATAGACGTTTAAACTAAAGTCGCAAATGGAGTTAATGATTGCAGTTCATGTGTTTTTAATTTTCTTGGAAAATATTTAATTCAATATTTATTATTTACTTTGAGTATTTAATTTTTATTAGTTAAGTTTGGGGAAATAAAATTGTCATAAGTATTTCTGTTTTAATTTTAGTATATCCATGAACATGAGTAGTAAACCAAAAAAATCGAAAACTTATCATTTCAATGATGAATGGGAACTTGACTATTTTTTTACAATGGTTAATGATAAATGTTGTTGCTTAATATGCTTTACCTCAATAGCCATTGCTAAAAAGGGTAATCTGGGGAGACATTTTTTAGCTTTACGTAACAAGTGTCAAACAGATTATCCACAAAGTACCAAATTGAGAAAATGTAAAGTTAGGGATCTTAAAACTCAATTAAAAGATCAACAGAAAGTTTTTGAAAAGCCAATGTTGAAGTCACAAGCAATAACTACTGCATCATTCAAAGTAAGCTATCTTTTAACAAAAAAAATGTAAACCATTTTCTAAAGGTGAATTTGTAAAAGAAACTTTTTTGGAAATGTCAGATTCACTTTTTAACAATTTTCATAACAAATTATTGCTGCAATTCAAGATCTGTAACTGTCTCGAAACACTGTGGTGTGATGAATTGAGAAGATGAGTGTAAATGTAAAAGAACAGTTATATAATAATATTAATAGATGTTCTTGTTTTTCGCTTCAATGTGATGAATCAACAGATATAAGTGATACAGCACAATTACTTATTTTCATTCCTATGGTTTTTAAAGACTTTACATCTAAAGAAGAATTGTTGGGTCTGATTTTTTTGAAAGAAAGAACTAGAGGTGTAGATATATTCAAAGCCTTTAAAACTTGCTCAATGATTTGAAAATACCACTTTTTAAATTAGTTACAATAACAACGGATGGTGCAGCTGCAATGATAGGTCACATAAATGGATTTATAGCTCTATGTCAAAATCAAGATGAATTCCCAGCTTTTTTGAGCTACCACTGCATAATTCACCAGCAAGGGTTAGCCAGAAAGAGACTAAACACAAAAGAAATAATGGACATAGCATTTAAAATTGTTAATTCAATTCGAGGAAGTTCCCTCAAACAATGTCTTTTTCAACTGCAGCTCAATGAAGGCCAACCTGAATTATTATTACATACCAATGTAAGGTGGTTAAGCAGAGGTAAATTTCTGCAATAATTTCACGATTTATTGCCTGAAGTAATAGATTTTCTCCATGAGCAAGATGGTAAATGTGAAAATTTAAATGATGAAATTTGGCTTAGTGACTTAGCTTTTCTAACCGATTTTACTTCAATGTTAAGTCTATTTAAATTTAAAATTACAAGGTAGAAATAAAACAGTAATTGATATGATCAGCTGTGTAGATGCATATAAGAAAAAAATTATTTTGCTAATAGAAGATCTGCAACAAAATAATCTGAATCATTTTCCAAATATGATGGATCATCTACAAAAGCATAAAAATATTAATTATAATATCGACAAATATGTTGTGGAAATCCAAAAAGTAATTGAAGATTTTAAGGTAAGATTCCAAGAATTTGAAAAAATTAAAGAAATTGTGGAATGTATATCTTTTCCTTTTAAAAAAGATTTAAATGTGAAACGCATTAGCCAAAAAAATTCAGACATATTTCATATGGAGCAAAAGGCATCAGAAAATGAAATTATAATTTTATAAAATGATTTAATCTTACAAGCTAGAAAATTTGAAGAAGATTTTTGAAAATACGTCAACCAAGAAAAATATCCCAATATCATCAAATGTAATGAATATATTTACTCTTGTTTCAGATCCACATACCTGTGTCAATCGGCATTTTCATACTTAAAGTTAACGAAGACTAAACAATGTTCTGTTCTAACTGATTCCCGTACTGAGGATTCTTTATTATTCTTTATCAGGATATACACCTAATTATGATTCCTTGATTAGAAACATGCAAAAACAGTCTTCCCATTAATGTTAAGATAATAAAATAAATTCTAAGTCTGTCTTTAATCAGTAGCTAATTTGAATTAATAAATATTGTTAATAATTACTCATGTTGCTTTAATTTCCACGGACATGAGATTTTTTAGACTGTTAAATAATTGTTATTTTTTACATAGGTAGATATATAAAAATAGTATATAGTTTACATCTCCCTCCACTTAGACTATGCCTATGACAACAAGTTAATCGCAACACATTTTCAAAATAAAAAGTCGATCTTATGAACACAAAAGTTGGCCACCCATGTTTTACACAATTAATATTTTAAATTAGCATGAAAATTGGTTTCAAAACCTTTATGATATAATGTTGTTCTGCCCCTGCACATTGTAATATATCTTTAAATATATAAAATTATTTTAAAGATATTTTTGTGTGTAGAAAACAATGTAATAAAATGAAGTTACTAAAAATTCAAATAGATGTTCTTTTTTATATAATACTATCCTCTTTCAGATGTAAAAAAATAAAAATATTTTTTCTATAATGTATTCTGATCCTTAGGTTTTAATTTCCATATAAATGAATCAATATTATAATTTGAAAAAGTTAAACCTTTACTGATTTAGTAGAAATTCAATTCTAATCCAGAATAGTAATATCCATTAAAAGTAAATAGCTAAGAAAGTCATTTTTCCCTTCTCTTTTTTATTGTTAAGAATGAATGAAATGTTAATATCACACATTTTTGTTTCAATTTTCAATGCTTGTTTTATTTGCTCATTGTTATAAATAAATATTAAGATATGATAAAAAATATATAAAATTGTTTTCTTTTTCAACTTCAAATCTGTAAATAAGCATTTATTTTATATAGCGCATGTTTATAAATTGTAATACATTAAAGATCAGCCTGTCAAGCTATTGTGCATGCGCTTTTTTAAGAGTGTTAATAATAAATGAATACTTTCACTCCCAACACAAGATATAGTATTTATGAAAGAATAAAAAGAATCCACCTATTCTTTCCAACCCAAATGCTTGTATATAGGCAAATCTTATATTAATAAAAATTGAACAATATGACCAGAGATTGCTAAGAGAAGCTATAGAGATTTTTAAAAGGCCCAAGAGCATAAACAAAAGGTGTGAATTAAAGAAGATTAACAATATTTGGAAGAAGCTATTGGAAAAGAAAAGAAAATTTAAAACTGCTCAATCAATAGAATTTAAATATGAGGAGAGAGAAAATGATAAAAATGATTTTAAATCTCACATGCATTCTTATGATTTGAGAAAGAGAATGCTCCGAAGAAGGTACTTGATATTGTATTGAAATGTTAGCATTTAGCTTTTTGACTACATGGAATATCCTGAAAATAGTAATAATAATATGACATTTTGGTACTCATCTTATAGCTAAAGGCACTGCTCTATGGTGCAGTTTTAGTGCCAAAACACATAAAAATGCTGTTTCCGCAGCCAACATGTTCGAACCCACATTTTCTATAATACAACTTTTTTGTTGTGCTACAGAATTCAGGCCACTATATTGTGTCACAGTACAGCATGTATGTCGCATAGCAGCAAATACATTTTCCAAATTCACACAATTTATAAAATAATTACGGCTTGATGAGAGAGCTTGTATTTGAATTGTATTGAAATGTTGTTTTCATTGGATTTTTTTTTTTTTAAACTATTGAAATGTTCAGATTTTTTAAAACAATAATTATAAGACGTTTTACAACATACTGTATTGAACTTTTATTTGGGAAAATGTTAAATATCTATGTTTTTATTGAGTTGCAATTAGGTAACGGGTCAAGTAATGTACTGTTAGTAACATTCCACGAGACAAAGAAGATTTACCGTCTGTATATTTTTGAAGTAAAAAAGAGTGGTACGAAAAAAATATCCAGTAAGAAAATTCCAAATATGCAGGTTTTTTTGTAAATTTAATAAAAAGCAAATATTATAAACATGTTTAATAAGTAAAGAAGACATTTGTAAGTGTTTGTTGTTGTTTAAAAAAGTTTGAGTTTCTTTCTTCGGTCCGAGTACAGTTACGATTTTTAATTTTTAATTTTAGCATTACAAACAAACAGAACACTAACCCTAAAACTAACCCTAACCCTAAACCTAAAACTAACCCTAAAACTAATCCTAAACTAACCCTAAAACTAACCCTAAAACTAACTCTAAATCTAACCGTAACAACTCTTACTTTTATTACGATTATTATTTTTTAGTTAACAACAAAAAAAGTCGTAACACAAGTAAAAAAATATCCGATAGAAAATTGATAAAAAAAAAGCCGTAACACAATTTAAAAAGTATATGATATAAAAAACATGAATCAAATTGTAATTTGTTGATTTTATTTTACATTTATTATTATCATTTAAATTATATACGTTAATAAAAAATAATATTTAAAAAAGATGATTTTGTTTTGTTTTTATTTTCGCATTACAGAAAAATTATTAAAATCAATGGCCTTAGTGTGAAAATGGCACCATCCAATGGCATCTTTATCTATAATACAAGCACCGACATTTTTTATCCATGAAAATATTAGAATTAATATATATATATATACTACAATTAATTATACATGAATGTATTTGAATAACATTTTATATATATTGATCCAGATACTTTATCAGCTTCAAAGGTTCTATCATGAAATTAAAACCAATTTTTATTTTTATAAAGTTATTTAAAAGTTATATATTAAGAGTGCATGCAATAATGCACATAGTTCCTTATTTTAAAATTCACTGAATTTTATTTGCAATAGATTTTAGTTTTAAAATCAATTTTCTGTTTATTTTTTTTAACCTATTTATTAAAAATATTCTAAATTTAAAAAAAAGTTAATCTTTTTGAATAAAGCATTTTAGTTTTGGAAAGTGTTTTTTAAAATTGCATTATTGACATTTTGATTGTAATCGATTTTTAATTTATTTTAACAAAAGCTGAGACTTCTTTTTACATTTATTTTTTTAAATTAATTCTGAGTAAGATTAACCCTGGTCAAAATTTTAAATTAAGATTAAGACTGAAATAGAGATTTGCCCTGATCAAAAATTGCTAATTAAAGATGATATGGGAGACAACTGCTCATATAAATAGCCCTGAGTTTTCAGATTATTTATTCATTTTTCAGCTATTTATTTTGTTTGTTTAGTATTGACTTAGACTTTTAGTATGCCAATCATGATACTTACTTGAATTGCAATGCTGCTATAAATTCTCAAGGTTGCTGTTTGTGTCTGGAACAGCTATTGAAAATATTACTTTGCTGTCTTGGAAATTACACTGAAATTACATTGCGGTCTTGCATTTGCTAAATAAAAGCATCTCTGCATAATGCTAAAATTACATGCTATGTGGAATCTCAGCTACAACATGCCATGCTAAACCAGCTCAAAGACAAACCTCGAATGCTAAATTGTCCCTGAATATCATGCTGTAAAACTTAAATAGGAACTGATCCAAAGCTCACCACCACATTTTCTACCTAGGAGATATCAATAAACAGACTCCATGTTGGACTCAAATTAAAAACTTTGCCTATTCTGGAAAAGAGACTTGATGGAATTTTATTAGGCCTTGAGGTAAAGATTTTTCTATTCTCATCAGGGTAAATCTCATAGTTAAATCTTTTGTTAAAATCACTGCTTAATCTTAATAGAACCCCCTTTTTAGTATAAATTTTGTATATCCTTTCAATATTTTAATTATGATATGTATCTTTATATTGCTTTATTTAGAGTGTGTGTAAATCTTAGTTTTAAGATTTTCTGTTTTTTGTGTAATTTATCTGGGAATGTATTGTGAGTTTATATTTGCTATGCTTTGTATTCCTTTCTTGTTTTATAATACTAACATTTGCTAAATCCTTTTGCATATCTTTGTAATTTTATTTTAACTCACCTGTCCATTGTTGTTATAATTAGTTTAGTTAAATTGGGTTTGTATTCTTCTGCAGACAGTAAAATCTTTTGGCTGATGGTTTATTCTTAAAAGTGAACCATTTGAATTAAGTGATTCATATAATTATTGGATTATGTGTGTTCTTTCTAATATTATAACTAATTATTACTGTTTAAATATTTAATGTATGTTAATAAACTTTTACTAATAATATAAACCTTTCATTATTCATGCTGAATTTGAGTTATTTAGATTTTATTATTAGATTTAGAGAGGGATGTAAATTACCTTTGCCAATATGCTTGATTAAAGCCTGGGGAAATTTCTTATAATAAATTAATTAAGTGATGGCAAAACATAATTCCCACTCTTAATGTTAATTATTTATTTTGTAAATCTCAACAAAAACCTGAAGAGAGTTAGGAGTCTACAGACTCTGGTGTCCTCTTAAATAAATTAAACTAACTCCATCATCAACTTGAGTTATAATAAGTATTAGGGCAGTTATTCAGGAAACATAACTATATTCTTGAAATATCCACACTCCTACTGGAATGGGCCATTATCATTAAATAGTTTGGCTAACTAGTACTTTATAGTGCACAATAAAAGACCTAAATCAAAATGTAAAATGTTACAAATAGCTTCTCAACATGGGAATTTTGATAAAAATAAAACACAACCTGAGATATGTTACAATGGAATATAAAAAAAAATTACAATAGTGGTCTAAAATGTGGAGTTTGATACTCATAGCTGGAAAATAAATATGAGAGTTGTTATTGTATGAGATTAAAAAATTTTATGAGAGTTTAACATGTAGAAAAAAATGTTATTGTGTAAGTTCAAAACTTTTACAAGAGTTTAACGTGTAGAAAAAAAAGTTACTGTGTGAGATTCAAGTTTTTTCCCTGTAAGAGTAGAGTGGGGGTGAAAAATTTAAAAAAAGATAGTGCATGAGTTAAGTAAGAAATAAAATATATAAGTAAAAGTTGTTGAAATCTAGTAATGAAGGAAAAGGCATATATAGATGGAGTATTATAAGGTGACAAAAGAGAGCGTAGAGTGTTGGCTTATGAAGTTATTAGTAAAACAAGTAAAATAAAATATTGAATTTATATTGTTTTTACCAGTTAAAGAAATAGAGTTATGCTAAGATTTTCTTTTATTATAACAAAAATAAATCAAATAGGAAATATGTAAAATTACGAAATGGCAAAATTATGCAAATTATGGCAGAACATGAAACAGAATTGAAAGTGGACATGAGCTGTTAATGAAAAAGATACTTCTGAAGGTGACAGAATGGAAGAACAAAAATGAACAGGAAGATAAATAAATTGCAAGAACAAGTAAGGAGAGAAATAAAAAAAAGTGAAGTAAGGAGATCAGTAGAACCATAGATGAAAAAAGGGTAAATAACCTTATTTATGAGAGGGACAGGAGATAATTAATTATATGTCTCAAGAATGTGCAAAAGTTGTTATGTGAATAAACATTATCAGGATAGAGATGTTGTGGAACTCAGGCAGCCAGGTATTGATATTGTTGGAGATGATATATGAACATATGCAGAGCTAACCCATACAGATACAACTCTTCTGGTGAGAAGCATGCAAACAACACTAGAAAATAATAAAAAAGCACAATTGGGCTCGGAAACAAGTTTAGGTGCAAATTAAAATAGGGATAAAATTATACACCACACATTATTGATTCTAAAAGGTTTTGTGCATGACCAAACTGGGGTCCAACTTTATGTGCAAAACTGGATGTGTGGTCAATTATAAAGAGGAAAGCATTATCTATGAAAGGCAAAAAGTGGAGTTTGAGTCATGTATGAGAATGAATCAGCATAAGATATATAACATAGAGTATGAGATGGAAAGACCTTTATTAGAGGCTTGTATTGGTGAACTAATAAATGAAGGGAAGGGAGAAATGTAAAGAGGCCCTAAAAGAAGTACTAGTTGAATATAAATTGTATTTTTTTCAGACAAACCTGCAATTATTAAAAGTTATGAGCACTGAATCAAAATTGCGGACAGTATACCATACCAAATGAGATTGTACCTGGTGCCACATCAATATAAGATTGATATAGAGAAACAATTAGACCAAATGGAGGAGTGGTATTATAAACAAATGTTCATCATCATATAATAACCCATTAGTGCTGTAAAAAGATGGGGCAATAAGACTGTTTAGACACCAAGCAATTAAACCACATCACATGATCTGCTCGAAATGTTTCACCACCAATTAATGAGTTAGTAAATAAATTTTGGGTGAAAATATATTTTCTACTTTGGATCTGGCTGCCAGATATTGGCAGATCAAATTGCACCCTGCTGACTAGAAGTACACAGCATTTTGATATAATGTTACACCTCATACCAATTCAACAGAATGCCCTTTGGTCTAAAGAATAGTAGGGCAGGTCTGTTAAAATGTCTTGACTATGTGCTGTCCACAGAGATAAAAAAGTTAATCACTACCTATACGGATTATGGGATTATTGCATCTGAACACTTACAATATCTCAAGATGTTTCTACAAGAATGCAAAATAAAGGGTATCCAAATTAAATAGTAGCAGAATAATAAATTTCTTGAGGCACTTAATTAATGTAAATAGAATCAGGCCTCACCCTGAAAAAATCCAGGTAATCAGAGATTTTCCAGAATCTTATACATCAAAACAAGTTGGGTCATTTTTGGGGCTGTGTAATTTCTACAATAAATTTTATGAAAAGTTCACAATCGACATGGAGTCATTGCTGCAACTATTACATAAGGAGACATCGTGGAAATGGTTAGAATAGCACAAAACTAACTTCAAGGTCATTAAAAAAAAATTCCATAGCCAATTTTTATTAGTTTACCCTGATCTAAGGAAACTGTTTATTGTCCAGGTAGACAATAAACTGGAATGGTCCATTGTCATTAAATAGCTTGGCTGACTAGCACTTTATAATGCACAATAGAAGACCTAAATCAAAATGTAAAATTGCACAAAATATATATATATATATATATATATATATATATATATATATATATATATATATATATATATATATATATATATATATATATATATATATAATTTTTAAATTTTGTATTATTTTTTAATGTACATTTTATTCAAATAAATTTTAATTTTTATGAAACAATGATAAAGCAACCATTTCCTCTCAATAATTTCTCATATAATTTAAAGCACTGGATTTATGAATGGTAACTATTTACAGTTATTTTTTTTGTTTTATCAAGTATTTGTAATATTCAAAAGGTTTAAATCTCCCTGATACATTTGCCTCTTTTACAGTATCAGTTGCAGAATAAAAATTAAAACCTAAAAAGTAAAATTCATAGAAAATTTTCCATTTATTTAAATCTTTCAAGTGATTGCTTTTTTTAGTCACACAAATGTGTTTTTTTTTTTCATAGTTATCATATTTTCAAGGTTTTAGGAGTTACCTGAGCATGTTTGCATTTATTTCAGGCAAATATTCATCATCTAACCTTTTTTTTGAAAAAGTAGACTATCTGAAAAAAACTCTAGATGATATCAGGTATGCAAATGTGGTGCCAATCTCAAATCTTCACTTCTTGAAATACTACAGCCTCAAAATCAGTGTCTCCCTTATTGTATAGAGAGTTATGTTATCTTGTTAGAATGACCTGTTATTTTCCATTTTTTGCATTCTTAGTAATAAAATATTTCATGTAATATATATATAACAAATATTATAGTATTTTTAAATGCATCAGAAATATTTTGTTTCAATTTTTATTTATTTTCAACTGAAATTTTATTTTTCATTCTTTATGGTGGTTGGCTGAGCTGGCAATTCAACTATGAATTGTGTGGCTAATTATAAATTAAAATAAAGTGTGCTAATAGCTGCAGCAAGCCTTATTGATAAACCCCACAAGCAAAAGCATTTAAAATCTCTATCTACAAATTATCACCAGCACCAGATGGGTTCCTAGCCATTGGCTTTCCTCAGCAAAGGTGTTAGAATGTTTCAGACACTACATCCAAATTACTAACTCAAAGCCAGATCTTATCTGATAGTTAACTTTTAAAAAGAAAATCTAAAATTTTTAGACATCTATATGTCTTCAAATCCAGATATCTAACTTAAATAGCTATATGGGGTCAGAAATCTTCAACCATATGATTTTTAGAGCTATTAGCATACTCTTTACTTTAGTTTATAATTTCAAGCTTATCAAATTAAGTCACATGATGTATGACTTTTATTTTATTTACTATTGTAGTTTTGCTTTTAAATCTTAAATAATGCTACATTACTAAGGCTATTAATATATAGTATAGCTGAAGATTTCTCAACCCCATGTAACTATTCCAGTTATATAGTTGAATTTGAAGATATATATTTGCCTGAAATGTTCAGATTTTCTACTTAAAAGTTTACTATCAGATAAGCACTGGCTTTGAGTTGGTAACTTGGATGTAGTGTCTGAAATATTCTATTGCCTCACTGAGGAAAGCCAATAGCTAGAAACTAGACTGGAGCTGAGGATAATTTCTGGATAGATTTTAAATGCTTTTTCTTGCAGCATTTATCAATAAAACTTTTTAGATTTATTAGCATGCTCTTTATTTTAGTATATAATTACAAGCTTATCAAATTAAGTCATGTGATATATGACTTTATTTTATTTACTATTATTGCTTTGCTTTTAAGGTCTTAAGCAGTGTTATATTGCTAAGATTATTAATACATGGCATGGCTTAAGATTTCTAAGCTTTTTAAGTTAGGTAGATGGATTTGAAAACATATAGGTGTCTGAAAATTTTAGATTTTCTCCATAAAAGTTAGCTATCAGATAAGTGCTGGCTTTGAATTGGTAATTTGGATCTAGTCTGAAATATCCTAGCACCTCAATGAGGAAAGCTAATCTCTATCTAGAAATTATCCCCAGTATCAGACAAGTTTCTAGCTAGAGTTATTAGCATGCTCTTTATTTTAGATTGCTTTGCAAGATTACACTTTAATGATAATAAAACTTTAATTCAGTTTTAAATTATGTTCCAAATTGTCAGGTATAATCAGATTATAAAAATAGTTTTAAAATTGAAATGTAGGGAGAGTTTTACACATATTTGTAGGGAGAGTTTTACACATATTATGTTCATGAAGATGAAAAACAAGTTTTCATTTATTTCCAAAGTAATTTTTTTAAATATTTCAAATAGCTTTATTATTTTTTAGAATTTATTATTAAAACGTCTTTTTAAGCCTTAAAGATTCACATGATGAGATAGAAGAAGAAATTATTTGCATGTTAATTGTAAAAAAAAAAAAAAAAGATTAATTTTGCTTAAATATTATTTTTAGCTGAAAGCTGCATATATGAACAATTAATAAACTCTAAACCTCAGAATGTTTTTAACAAAGATTAATTATATTGCAATAAAACATTGGTGGTGTTAAATCTATTTTGTAGCAGGTCATTTTAGGCCTCTTATGCAGTTACACAACCATAACCATGCAAAACTTGCTGATTTAATAATCTGAAGTTTAAAAAAATAATAATTAAAGAATAAATTTTCATTTGTACAAAAATAACAATTTTCTTGCTTCATCCACTTTGATATTGTTGTAATTACAGTCCCAATGTTTACAATCATTATAGTATATAGTGTGTTGTTCTCTTTCAAGATAATTTAATTTGATCTATAGACGAATACAAAGAAACAGTAATAATTAGCTAGGTGAAGTTACAGGATGATATATACAAAGAAGGATTGATTCAATAGTCCAGGAGTCCCCAACCCTATGCCCATGGTGCCCGTAGACCATTTTACATGTGCCCACCTCTATCCGAACATGATAAAAAATTATTTATCTAATACAAATAAATTTAATTTTTAAAATTTCTTATAAATTATTGTATTATATTGTAATCAAATTGTAGGGCATGCTATACTTTTACAGCGTAAAAATATAAACGTTAATTATATATTAAAATTTTATTTTTGAAATAAATATTTTTTTTATACATTATGTGTATTATTAACAATATCCAACTATAAATTTACATTGAAAAAATAAATGGTGCCTGCCACCTGGTCGGTATTATAGAATGTGCTCTTAAGTGCAAAAAGATTGGGGATCCCTGCAATAGTCAGTAGAATACAAATGAGTATTAGTGAAGAACTTAGTCGGTGAATACAAGGTGAATATATCATTTATCTAGTCTGTAACAAAATTCCATTGCCAGTAAGCCCTATTTTGGTGAGCTATTGTTGGAGGATTTTATTAAATCTTAATAGTTATTTTCAAGTAAATTATTTAGGGAGTAGTTGATCAGTTACTGTTTAGGCCAGTTGTAAATTCCCAGGTTAATATGGCTAAGCATGGATCTGCCTCTCTCTTATCTGTTTTTTTGAATATTTTTAATTATGTTGAGGAAGCAGTTATTAATTTCATCAGACGGTAATTTTTGAAAAATCACCTTGCATCTGGTCAACCAGATGGCAAAGTTTATGTATGTGG
Source organism: Epiperipatus broadwayi (assembly GCA_028023455.1). Lineage (NCBI taxonomy): Eukaryota > Metazoa > Onychophora > Udeonychophora > Euonychophora > Peripatidae > Epiperipatus > Epiperipatus broadwayi. The sequence goes on along the minus strand of JAQFVV010006267.1, from coordinate 958,562 downwards.
CAAGCCTGATTTCAGTGAAAATACCTCTATTTATAACCCCTTGAATATAGTGCATTTTGCTGAGAATGCTAAAAATTTAAAGTTCATTTAAAATGGCCTCCAAGATTAATGATTGTAGCAATTCTTTCAAGCATAAAGAAAGTTGTTATTCTTTTTTTTTTATAAGAATGAAAATATTTGACTTAGAAAGAACTATAGAAATTATTATACGTATATAAATTACTTAGAAAGAAGTAGTCTGTAGAAGCTGACTCAACGTTCAATAAAAACAAATTGTTCATTCATTAAATAGTAAATAAAAAAATATGCTAGGTTTACTTGTTCTCTTTAAACTGCTTAACAAAATTTGAAAAGGATTTCAATAGAGAATAACTGTTTTGAAACAAAAAGTATAGAATTTATACAAAGACTAGCAAAAACTTCTCTGAAAGAGTAGTATGAAATCAATTATGAGTAGCAAGTTATAGTTGTAGAAGATTTAGAAATTGATATTATTTTATAAATTAAACACTTCAAGTTCACTTGGAAAAATTATTACTATAGTTAATTTTTCATGTTCAAATAAAATTTTAGGTAATTTACAATATGTACGAACACAATCACAGTGATTATAATGATGTAACTAGAATATGTCTGCTGCTATTCATCCAGAAAAGTGCCCTGCAAAAGCATAATTTAACATTAAGTAGCTTTTATATCTTTTGCATTTTATTAATACAATTTTTATTAATTTCTTCACTAGAATAATAAAAAAGTACAATACATGAAGCTATATTTTTAGTATTCTTTTCTTAGAAGTGTGATGAGTAAACAAATATTTATCAATATTTTACTCCATTGTTTTTGCTAAACTGGATTGTTTTATTTTTTGCTTAATTATTTTTATTGATGCTTTATTATGTGTATTTTTAAAATTGTATTATATCATAGAGTATGTATTTGCATGTTAAAAACATTTGTTTTATATATACGTATGCATAGGTGTGTATGTAAAATATCAGACACTTACTATTGTTCATGCTGTTTCAGTATCTGCATAAAAACATAGAACCAAATGGTATGGGTACGATAGTTAATATATATATATATATATATATATATATATTAGATGATGGGGAAAAACTAACCTTCACACATGTGCTATGAATAACCTGTTCTCCATATCAATAAATGCTTTAAAAAATGGGTGACCATCCATCCTTAGAGTCTACTGTTAAATAAACCAGCATATACTGGTAGTGCTGGAAATGGAGCAGGATTTTATTTAACAGCTAGATCTTTAAATCAGTTTTGGTTGAATTATAAATCTCAGGGCAGAGAAAGCATCTCATTTTTAACGACCTGTAATAATGAACCACATTAGTTATATAGATGTAAATATTCCTGCGAATAATAAACCACTTTAGTTTATATAGATGTAAATAACATGGCGTTTTTTTTTAATTTTTGAAGGCAAAAAACCTAACTTTCACACAAATGTTATGAATAAACTGTACTCTACATCTATAAATATTTTAAAGAATGGACAGACATCCATTTTTAGAGTCTACTTTTAAATAAATTAATATATATTTACAATGCCAGAAATGGAGCAGAATATACACGTATACATAGGATAAAAGATTACAGATAGGTCAATTGGGGGGGGGGGGGTAGATTTGATTTGGATAAAACTTTTTTTTTCATGTTTGAAGCAGTCTTTTTTTCTTCAGATAGTCTGGCCATAAACATTATAGTTAACTATTTAATATAAATCAGTTAATGGGTATCTATCTATTCTTAACCAGGAAGATAAACAAAAGTAGATCAAATCTCATCACCGTGCAAAAGTGGCAAGCTTAATGAGTAAAACCTTTTTCTATACTGTTATTTTGGAAAATTAATAGGGTAGCAATGGCTGTACTAAGTATTAAAGCAACTTTATGTTTTTATACATGTATGTGCATTTATATACAAAAAAAAAAAATACAATTTTACTAATCTATGCGCAGATTTTGAATAATCATGTCTTTAAAGGTACTAAATAAAATCTGGCAAAAAGAATAAAAAAAATATGCTTCTTATTCCTTTTTAATATTTAATTATTTAAAATTTATTTAATTAAAATATTTTGTATAGCAGTTTTTATTTTTTTAAGTACAAGCAATTGGAATATAAAATGTGACATTTTTATTTTATTAAAATAATTTTAATTTATTTTATTATGATTCTCAAGCTGAAAAACACCGCTGGTTTGGGTGCCAATATATTATAATATTTAACTTTTTTAAAAAATAAAAAACAATGTGCAAAATAATATTTGCCTGTCTAATAAATACTTATTAGATAAAAACATATTTGCATAAAAAAGAAAAGACTATATAAAGCAGTAAATGATTTTAGAATCATCTGAAAATAATAATTTTGTAGTAGATTCAAAGCGCATCTAAAAATGCGTGCTACTTATAAAATCCAATTTCAAACTCGGATTGATTAGCATGTAAAAAATGTTATTGATGTGTTTGTAAGTTTAAAAAAGTACTGCAAGATATATATATAAATTTTATACATGTTAAGTTTTTCCTGAAATCAAGTTAAGATGTTCAGTCGAAGTTATGACCAACCAACTCTTACTCCCTAATTGGTATTAGTTTGTTGTTGTCTATCATTGTCTTAATATAGTTTAATATTAATTTAATAAAAAGATCATCAACTTTGGTGATTTTAATATGTATGTCTAGATTAAAAAGTAATTAAATCGCCTACGTTAAAGACGTAGAAAAGTTAATATACTTGTAAAAAATATATTTTTTTCATATAAAAAAAAAGTATTTCTGTAATTATTGTACTTTTATTTGTAAAAAAAAATAAATATGAATAAGTAAAAAAAAAAAGTTGATTTAACATTCTTAAAAAAAATATTTTTATTGCAATATATTAACTGCTCTTTTTTTGATGTTCAAAACTTTGAACCTTATCCCACTTAATCCTTAATAAGCTCCGCTCATGTTCTGCACCGGAGAATCGCACCAGTGAATTGAATGCGTTTTCCTGCATGAGTGCACCTGTAAAATACAGCCATCCGCATGCCTAAACATTCACTTCGTTAAAATTAGATAAATTCACTAGCTATCCAGAAGAATCAAGTAATCTTTTTTTTTTTCTATTTCAAAAAGGCATTTACTTCTCTGCTTCTCTGATTGGTCGCATGGGGAGAACAGAACGATCGTAGATGACGGATTTTCTCATTTCTTCGTGTAATGGCGCTTGATACAATTGTTTGGTGGCTAGCCTGAACATTTTCTGAATTGGAAAATACATCATTCGCTAAGTCTGTAATGGCTTTCATATTTTAAAAGTTACTCGTATTGTGTGAATGCTAGTTAAAAACTTGGAGATATCACTCGTATTGATTAACTAACAATTGGTGGTTGGCGCAAAACACCTGATTCCAAGATTTGAAAAATGAACTCGTCGTTTAAAAGCAGTCTAAGTTTGACTGCTAATTTTAACTATTGCAAGCATAATTTTTTAGCAAGGTGAGCGGCTCTAACAATGACGCATCCATTCTCCAAAGAGCTCTCTATCAACTGTTCAAATTGAATTGCTCAACTTAGCGTGACTTTTATTTCTAAATGCTTTAATTATGTTGTATTGATGATATTCATTGAAAAGTCAGCGCTAGAGATCTCCATTACTTTTAACAAGATCTCAATCATACGGCTAGTTTACACAAGAATTGTTTTAAAAATAATAATAAGAAATATAATTGATGGTCCAATCAAATCAGAAGTTGTAATCATATTGTTTTATAGGAGCATATGGTCTTCATTCACTCTCAAAACATGGGATAATTAAAAGAAATGATTTTTATTAACATTAAAACAAGAACTCAAATGACCTTTTTAAAGTCCACTTTTGACAGGATTTACTCAAATGGGCGGAAATAAAAATTATAGCTGCAATTTGTTATTATTTTTTTAAAGTGTGTCAAAGATTTGATTATATTGAAAAGTAAAATGAATTGTTATTATAATTAGCTATTGATTATGAAATATAATTGCCTAGAATTAAAAATATTGGCTCGAAAAAAACTTTTATGGTGGGTAAATATTAAAAACTGAATTAATTTAGTAAACCATTTAAAATTAACATATCGCAGTATTCTACTACTACTACTGAAGGTTTTGAATAATAATACAAAAATTTTGAAAGAAATACTTCATTTACGATTACATGCAATTGATTATTTTAAAATCATATATGTCTTTTTGATGTATTTACGCGCACACACATAAAATCTCCTAAATGAAGTTTAGATTTGAGATTATTTCTGATTGCTAGCATCAATTATAAACATGTATTTGGATATGTGTGTACACGTAGACCGACATACACAAGCAAAATACATATTCTTATTAGACTGTTTTTGACTTTTATTGAACAAATGGGTTAATTAAAAAAAAAGTTAGATAGTAGTTTGAAAATTTAGGATCAGAAGAAGAATACATATTTTTTAAATTTTTTTTTTTTTAAAAAAAAATCAGGCTGCTAAAAAAAAAGAAGATATTTATTAAAAGAAAGTACTGTAAAGTCTTTTTTTTTTCCAAATACATGCTTTGATCTTTTCCAATTAACTAATTTGTTTATTTGCACATCCACAGTATACATACAGTTTTCTAAACAAATGTTATCTAAAAGGGGATTGGCTTATTATATATGAAAGTTTGAATCATCATCAGTTATGTGCCACAAGGCAGGTGCCATAATTATATAATTGTATATGATTTATTTATAATAAATGCAATCAATAATAACATTATACTTGTTCGGAGAAGATATTAATATAATTTTATTACATTTTCAGTTGCAGAGCACATTTTTCATAGGGTTATTTTAAGTATAACGTTTACTTTCAAAACGACTCTAGCTCTGAAAATGCATTAAAATTATATTTAATATTTTCGCAGCGAAAAAATACTGTGTTGTTATTGTATTTAAGTTATTGCATTACTATGATAAAATTGATATAGTTTATTATAATTTATTTAAAAGTTATTTGTGAGTTTGCAAATAATTTTTATATGTTTGTATACAATTTTTATTTGCAAAGTATAAGCCACATCTTACACTCAAATGTTAAAGAAATTAATTGCTTACTCATTTTCCTACTGTGTTTCTCTGAAATACATATTAATTCTATGTAGTACTGGAACTGATTGAAATCTTTTCTAAGTTTCAATAGTATCATCATCAACAACAACAACAACAACCATTATCAATCCACTGCAGGATGAAGGTCTCTCCAAGTTTAATTCAGCTTCTTTGATCTTTAGCTTCTCTTCTCCAAATCACCCCTGCACACTTTCTTATTTCATCCATCCATATCACATGTGGTACCTTTCTGGGTCTTTTACAATCTCTTGAAATCCAGTTTAAAATTTCAATTGCCCATCTATTATCATCTCTTCTAGCAATATGTCCAGCCCAACTCCACTTCAATCTTTTAATTTTTTCAAGAGGTCAGTAACACCTGTTTGTTCTCTTACCCATACATTGAATTTTCGATCCCTTCTTGTTACTCCCAACATGCATCTCTCCATACTTCTTTGAGGGGTCTGAAGTCTCTGTATTGCTCTTCTATTAAGTGTCCAAGTCTCAGATCCACAAGTAAGAACTGGTAAAACACATTTATTACAAACCTTTCTTTTCAAACACATAGGCATATTTCCTTTTAATATCAAGCTATTTCTACCAAAAGCACTCCAACCAAGTTTAATTGTATGATCAATTTCTTCCATTATGCCTCCATCTGTATTAATAATCTGACCAAGGTATTTGTAACTGTTAACTTCTTCTAATTCATCATAATCAATCTTTATTTTCATATTTTGAGCAAATTGATTAAACATTACTTTAGTCTTTTTAACATTTATCTTTAGTTATACTTTCCTACTTTCATCTGATAACTCCTGCAACATTTCCTGAAGCTCTGAAGCATTATTTGCAAAAAACAATTACATCATCTGCGAAATCTAAATGACTTAAATAATCTCCATTTACTTTCACTCCTTTAGTTTCCCATTTTAATCCACAAAATACTTTTTGCAGCACTGCTGTAAAAAGTTTTGGAGATATGGAGTCACACCTTTCTCAATGTTGACTTTCCCAGTATCATTATGTAATCTAATTGTTGCTGTTGCATTTTTATAAATATTCTTTAAAATATGACAATATCCTGGATCTATATCTTGATGATCCAATGCTTTACTCACTGAAGAAATGTTTATAGAATCAAATGCCTTTTCATAATCTACAAATCCTAAGCATAATGTCAACTCATAGTCATTTGTCTTTTCTATAACATCTCACAATACCTGGATATAATCTACTGTACTAAAACCACTTTTAAATCCAGCTTGTTCTCTTAGTTGGTAGAAATCCAATGTTCTCTGTAGACAAATTTTATATAAAATTGATAAAAGGCTGATAGGTCTGTAATTTCTAATATCTTCTTTATCACCTTTTTAAAATATTAATATTATTACTGAATTCTTCCAATCATCCGGTACATCTTTATAATTTAGACATTTGGTATATAACTTTGCTAAAAAAAATTCTATTTCTTCACCTGCTTCTTTTAATATATCAATTATAATTCCATCATTACCTGGAGCCTTTCCTTTTTCTATATATTTAATTGCATGTCTCACTTCTTCATTTAAAATTCTGGGCAATTCGGAAGATGTAATAGATATAGGAGGTACTTGTTTTTTATTACTATATAATTTTTGATAAAAGTCTTCTACTCATTTCATGATGTCATCTCTCTTTTTAGTAATAATTCGATCTTTTTTTCTTATTGCAGATATAAATTTCCTACCAATACCAAAATGTTGTTTTACACTCTTGAGACTTATTTTCTTCTACATATGCCTTTATAAATTAACAATAATAGAAAAGTCTCACATTATTTTGTGTTTACAAAAATTTTCCCAGCATTTAAAATAGATTTAGTTTCTGTTTTCTTAAGTTGAATATGTGGACTTTTAAATTAATTTTTCTTTTTAAATCATTGGTAGACGCTAGGAAATATATTTTATTTTTCATTATTTATTTATTTTATCAGATACACCTTAATTTATTACAATTCAGACAATATAGTATGGATGGTAGGGGGGGGGAGAGGGTAAATATGGGGAAATGGCAAATATTATCTCCAATGGATAAATAGCATGATGAGAAAATAACAAAGGAATAAATAACTAAGGAATAAATAAAATGAGGGAGGAGCACGAGACTTAGCATGGAAGAACAATATAAGACTATATAAGTAGTTATACTAAGTTATTAACTACATCACCAAGCATTATACATAAACAATTAAATCAATAATCAATTTTCAACAACAGTCAATTCTGAGACTAGATATAAAAGAGGTACATTGTAAACAGGCTACTTATCTAATCACTGACCAACTTAGGGCATTATATGCAAATAACCATTTGGCTGAACATACTTAAGTGGTAATCTATCACTCATATTAATAAAGTTAATGCTAGGATATTGAAACATGCTGATCATCAATAATGCTCTCACGATATGGTACTATGAATGTACAGGCCAACTATAAACTTAATTTTTAATAAAAAAGTAAAATTTAGTGAACAAACTGTAAATGTGATATCTTTGCACTATGACAATTATCTTCTGAATGTCTAAACATAACCATAAATCCCTTCATTTATATGATCAACCATTATGCTCTAAATTAGTTAATGAAGCAAGAATGCTAGAATTTGTGATTGTGAACAAGAGTTAAATATAATAGCTTACTCTATTTTATTTTGAATAGTTTGTAGTTTTACTCTACTATAATTAAATAATTTTCCTGGATTAAATTAAAAATCTATAAATAACTAAGCTATAATAAAATTAAGTCACACTCACTGCCAATTCATAAAAAAGATAGATGAAAAAATAAAGACTTTAACACTAGATTATTTTCATAAACAATAATTTAATAAATTAACTAATTAGTAATTTGAAAATTAAAAAAATGACATGATAATATGATAATTCAAATTAAATACATTTTAAAACTTAACATATATTTTGTCTTATAACAGCAATCTAAATTTTATGTATAACAATCAATTTCCATTTTTAAATTAGAGTACATAATATTTTTCTTTTCACCATCAACCACCTCAATTATTAATTGTAGCTAAAATCTTTTATAAAATAGATTTCTAATAAAAAGCATTTCCCGAGAAGTTTATACTCTTTGGAAATGGCCATAACTATAAAATTATTGATAGATTACCTTTCTCACAAAATTAGAGAGTTGAATAATTCAAGAACTAAGATGGTTTCACTTCAAATAAAATGTGTCATTGATTACATTAGTAATGTTTACACTATTAATAAAAATATTTTTTTTACTCTTGGAGTTTTACAACTTTTATAAAATATGTTACAATCACAGTCAATTTGTAAACACAAAATCAGGGAATAAAAAAGACAACCCAATCTTCAACTTTATCCTTTTTTTAAGTCCAATTTCTAATACTTAAATTCTTTTTCCTAGTCTCTGCACATAATCTGTCCTTATAAGTGATCAGAATGTAGTTAAATTGTTTAACTATGTGGATATGCTTTTTTAGCCTCTGATTTTCTCTTTTAATAAAATCACTATAATTTCATCAATTTTTGCTATGTTCTGATATTAATATTTGAAATATGCATATTTTTATATTATTAATCAAGTTGTAATTATAAATTTATTAAATGCACATTGATTACGTAAGTAATATTTACTGAGGCTATAACCTCGACAATATGCGTATAAATGCGATAGCAAGGACCTCTACAGGTGTTTTAACCATAGTGTAAGCTTGTGGTTAAAACACCTGTAGAGGTCCTTGCTATCGCATTATTATTTATCCAGACTAATTTATAGTCATTTTAAATTAAACTTTTGTATATGAATTTCACTATGGAATATTTAAAAATATGTTATTAATAATTATTTTTTATAAAATTTTATATCAGAGTTGCACTTTTTTTAACATTTAATTAGACATTGCACCTTGTACTGGATTTTCCATCTAAAATGTTAAACCTTAAATGAAATGCAAAAAGGAAAGCAGTCTTTAATGAACTACAACTTCCCTTACAGAAGCAATGAAAATGAAGCCATTATTTACTAAAATTGCAAATGTTGGTTTGTGATGGTTCAGTAATTTTTTATTTTTGTTTTATTCTCTTATGTAGTTAGCTGGTTTGGATATGAAAAAAAATTAAAATTTGAGTAAAACTTTAAAATATTTCAAATTTTATATGAAACATATTCAAAGCAAGGTCATATGCAGATATGTTATCACTGCACTATATTCATTTCAATGTCCTAATTCGTGATTAGTTTTTGTTTTCTATTAAAAAAGAAGAACTGAATTTATTTATCTAACATTGAGGCTGGTAGGTTTGATGGTTCATGAGAAAAGAGTATATATCTTTTTTATTTGAAGCTTAATGTTTAATTTAAACCCTCCTCCCAATCATTATTTATATAATCACAATTATTTACTGTTTCCAGGTTAACTTATTTGATTCAGACATATTAGTGAATAAATAATATATGGACCTATCCTTTCATAAACATATTAATGGTGTATATAGAGTTCACAAATAAGCTCTTAACATGCTTTGCAGATTATTCCCAACCCCAGACCGGTTTCTGCTACTAGCTTCCTCAGTGAGGTGCTGATATTATGATATGCAGAAGTAAATGTAATTATGTATATAACATTATTTTATTTTTAAAATGTAATAAGATGTAACTTCAATTAATTTAATATTAATTGCAAGAAATTATGAGAAGAAATATTGAATCTGCCTGAATTGAATATGGACAAATTGTTCACAACTAATTAACTAGTGCATCAATGTTCAAAACTGCTTAACAGTTAAATATTTACAGAATATCAATTGTATTTTTAAATAGAAGAGAAGATTTAAAAAAAACTGTGATCAGAAATCAATACATACTGAAAACATTTGATAGAATTATAATGAATGTAATCAAAATTTACAAAATCACAGTTGAACAAATTACAGCTAAGACCAATATTCATGGGAACAGTTTGTGACTAAAAGAAAGAAATGATAGTATTTTACTTGCAGTTAGATGTTAGATTATTTCCAACATATAATTGAATTATTAAATGTTCAACTATTTAAAATGATACCCAAGTTAGTATTTAAATGTTATTTTTGTCCTCTTTCCTTTATGATGTGATGTGATGTGATGTACTGTGGCTTCTCCTTAAACGAAATCAAGAATATCTCAGCAATTATGCTCAGATAAACCTGTTAGCCACTTAATTTTCCATTCCCCACTCTAAGTTTCCTCATATTCTGCTCCATCCCATTCCCACAACATAATATTTGTCAACTCTATGGCCTGTATATCTAAATTCCCTTTATCTTTTCCCAAACCCAGCATAAAAATCAATAATTCACTTTCTGTATAATCACTTTTTTCATATTTATTTTTCCATAACTTCATTATATGTACCCTTTCTGTTTTCAAGCATTTACATTCAATTAACAAATGCCCGACATTTTCTATTCCTTCCTTACATAATTTACAAAATAAATCAGCCATATTTTTCCATTTACATGTATATTCTCTTGTAGCTAAAGATCCCATTTGAGCCTTAAATAATAAACTCTTACTATTATCATATATTAACCCAGACATAATATTCTGTTTATTTCTATATATATTTAAACTCTTTTTACTTCCCATACTATTTCTCCATCTCTCTAACTCCCTATTCTTTATTAATAAATTATTCTTTTATCCCATTCCTTACTACTATAACACTCAACAATCCTCTTAACACAATCACTCTATCTTTTGTACAAATATACTGATATAAATTTTTTATCCAAATCTTTTGCATACCACATTACCTTTTTCACCCACCTTGTTACCTTCCCTTTACTCATAACCCAATTAAATACTATTTTGGCTGTTCTTTTATTATTCAAAAACTGCAATCTACCAAACATTTTCATTTTACTTTTTTGCATCTCTCATATGAAAACTTGACCATCCCATTTCTCTTTGAATTGCCTCCCTTGTTGTCCATACATCTGCATCCGAATGCATATCTTCCTACTTCCCTTTGAACTTTTTCTAAGTAATTTAATATCTCTTTACTAACATATAATGCATCATTACTATATGTTAACCCTGCTACTGCAACTCCTTTCCATATAATTCTAACTACATTATATTTATTATATGAAAACACTGTTAATTTCTTTATCAATCTCTTTCTTTTCTTTGCTTCATTTATCAATTTTTTCTCCTATTCATCCAAATAATTTTTTTGATTACTTAAAATAATTCCCAAATAATTATATCTATTCACCACACTTAACATAATATCTCCCAATAAAAATTCTACATCTTCTCTTTCCCCAGTATTAACCATCATTATATATGATTTTTCTTCACTAAATTTAATCTCCATCTCTTTATTCACCTTTGCACATGTCCTTGGCATAACTTTTATATCTTCTCTTCTTTCTGCACACAAAAATATATCATCCATAAAAAAAAGACCTGACAAAATATATACTCCCTTACTAGTGATATCTATATGGGAATTAAGCCAGTCATCTTTAAATTTGTGAATACTAAATTTAAAGTATTTTCTAAACAATTCTCCTGTTTTGCCAAAGATAACAGTCATAAAAGTTTTCTATATTTATTTCTGATTTTTCCATTTTTTTCTATTTAAGTACAAGGTCGATGAGTAGTTTTAGAATATTATAGATCATTTTACAAGGCTGACTTATAGAAATATTTGCCTTTGTCATATGATAAACTTCTTTATATTTTATTTTTTTGTTGTTCTCTCTGACCTATGTTCTTATATTTTTCAAATGAAGCACAATTTTCTAGTTGAATATAATAATTTCATTGGTAAAAACATGGTTGAACACTTAATACAATATTAACAATATGTTACCTCTGGGAGAGCAACTTTCTGAATGTTGTTCAATGCACTACTCTCTGCTGTGTATCATAATTGAGTGCATAACAAGTGTAAAACCATCCTCTTCCATATATCTAGAAGAATAAAAATTTCTATGTGATGGATATGGAAGAGGATGATTTTACACTTGTTATGCACTCAATTATATGTGATTAAATAAAAGGGTGTCTTAGATATTTTAAATCAGAGAATACATTTTATTAGATTGGTAAATAATATATTTTACTATTTTGCTATAGAGAGATGAAGAAGCTGCTTTTCCCTTGCAATCCTTAAATAGAAATATATAAAATTAGAATAATACAATGTAAACACAATCAAAGGCATCAAACTCTTTTCATTATTTTAATGCAATAGACTTCTTTTTTTTTTTTTTTAGAAATTTATTTATTCATCCTAAAATTATGTTTCTCTTACTTTTAAAAACTTTAATTATTCATCCTAAATTTATGTTTCTCTTACTTTTAAAAACTTTAATTCATGTTTGCTTCTACAAACAGTAAAAAACAAATAGATATTTTCATCTTTCACTTTTTTTGTATATGATAAAACTTTGTTATATCACAAAACATATACTATCTTATACTACAATACAATTATATGTATATATTAAACCATCAAACATCACATGATCACCATCTCTATACTAGCACATAATTTGTTGTAAACAAAGGCAAAACTCCCCATACAGTAGTGCCACCCTGTGCTAAGCAGAATAATCAATGGATGCCAGAAGGCTTGTGCATAAAATCCCTATCTAGTGCCTACTCATCCAATATCCTCAGACTAGTTTCTGGCTTGTGGACATCATCAGTGAGGAGCCTTGGATCTGATAGCACTGCACCTAGATCTTAGGATCTAATGCAACCCTCCAGCAGCCACCTTTTAACTCTACATTACTATAAAACTATGAGAATGAAATTGAAAACATTGTTAATATCTTCAATCTAAGCTCAATAGCTTATATAGTCATATGGGTCTGAACTCAATTCAGCACCCATACATTTTGGTGTCTTTGGCTCTTAAACAACCATAGCCACCACTATCCTATTAGGCAGGATTGGTGTTAAACCATCAAACATCACATGATCACCATCTCTATACTAGCACATCATTTGTTGTAAACAAAGGCAAAACTCCCCATACAGTAGTGCCACCCTGTACCAAGCAGAGTAATCAGTGGATGCCAGAAGGCTTGTGCATAAAATCCCCATCTAGTGCCTACTCATCCAATATCCCCAGACTAGTTTCTGGCTTGTGGCCATCATCAGTGAGGAGCCTTGGATCTGAGAGCACTGCACCTAGATCTTAGGATCTAATGCAACACTCCAGCAGCCACCTTTTAACTCTACTTTACTACAAAACTATGAGAATGAAATTGAAAACATTGTTAATATCTTCAATCTAAGCTCAATAGCTTATATAGTCATATGGCACAGGGTGGCACTACTGTATGGAGAGTTTTGCCTTTGTTTACAACAAATTATGTGCTAGTATAAAGATGGTGATCATGTGATGTTTGATGGTATAACACCAATCCTGCCTAATAGGATAGTGGTGGCTATGGTTGTTTAAGAGCCAAAGACACCAAAATGTATGGGTGCTGAATTGAGTTCAGACACATATGACTATATAAGCTATTGAGCTTAGATTGAAGATATTAACAATGTTTTCAATTTCATTCTCATAGTTTTGTAGTAAAGTAGAGTAAAAAGGTGGCTGCTGGAGGGTTGCATTAGATCCTAAGATCTAGGTGCAGTGCTCTCAGATCCAAGGCTCCTCACTGATGATGGCCACAAGCCAGAAACTAGTCTGGGGATATTGGATGAGTAGGCACTAGATAGGGATTTTATGCACAAGCCTTCTGGCATCCATTGATTACTCTGCTTGGCACAGGGTGGCACTACTGTATGGGGAGTTTTGCTTTTGTTTACAACAAATTATGTGCTAGTATAGAGATGGTGATCATGTGATGTTTGATGGTTTAATACCAATTCTGCCTAATAGGATAGTGGTGGCTATGGTTGTTTAAGAGCCAAAGACACCAAAATGTATGGGTGCTGAATTGAGTTCAGACCCATATGACTATATAAGCTATTGAGCTTAGATTGAAGATATTAACAATGTTTTCAATTTCATTCTCATAGTTTTGTAATAAAGTAGAGTTAAAAGGTGGCTGCTGGAGGGTTGCATTAGATCCTAAGATCTAGGTGCAGTGCTCTCAGATCCAAGGCTCCTCACTGATGATGGCCACAAGCCAGAAACTAGTCTGGGGATATTGGATGAGTAGGCACTAGATAGGGATTTTATGCACAAGCCTTCTGGCATCCATTGATTACTCTGCTTGGCACAGGGTGGCACTACTGTATGGGGAGTTTTGCCTTTGTTTATATGTATATATGTTGATATGAAGATTTTCATAAATTACAGATCTAAATGATATACTTTGTGCATTCAGCTATGTGTGGTTACACCAGCCATCAACTCGGTGATAAATAAAATATTTTAAAACTGGTTATAGAGACACTGTAAACACTGGCTTATAACAATGATAAACTTTCATCAATAAAAAAAAATGGGTATATAAATTGCAAAAATAAAAATAAGAGAAAGTTTTTAGAGTAATGCTTTTTAAAAAATTCATTCAAATAGGAGAAAGTTTGCATTGGGACATTAAAAAAAAAACAAATTATATCAGTAAACTGATGACACATATGAACTTCTTTTTATTTGGATTTTTTTAAAAAAAAATTATATTACTCTATAAACTTTCTGACTCTTTTTTTTTTTGCAATTTTATGTAACTGTTTTTTTCTATTGTTGGAACATTAACATTGGTTAAAGCAGTAGTTTATAGTGCCTCCACAAACATTTTAAAAATATTCTATTTATTAACCAGCTGATAGCTTGTGTAAGCAAGCCAAAATGTTGGTATATTAATTATAAAAATTATATATGGATGAATCCATAAAACATATATATATATATATATATATATATATATGTTTTATAGATCAGAGGTTTTATATATTCATCCATATATAATTTTTATATTTACACTCTGACCTCTGTATGCACAATATGAAACACAGAAGAATCATTTCCCTGAAAATTAAACTATATTAAGTAAAAAAATGTAATTTATAAATTTTTACACATCAGATTAATAACAGCCATTTTATTGTTTTGCACATTCAGTCGTTTACACATAAGTGACCTTGTTGTGCTTGCAGGGACACAAGTTGCAAAATGGAAATGCTACTTAAAATATACATTTTAATTTTCTATTCACAATTTAAATCATAATAATCACAAAAATGTTACTTCTATGTGCACAGACAAGTACACTACTGTCACCATTTTCAAATTTAACATCACATATACATTTATATATCACATCATAATCAATGCCAAAAAGAATAATTAAAAAATAGTAAGTTTGACTTCTTTTAACATAGAGGGTAAAATAAATATATTTGCAGGTGCATGTATCTAGATTGAAGTTCAATTCATTCACATGTAAATATTCTCTCTGTTTCTCAATATCTTCCTTTATTGTTTTCGTCATAACTATTTTATTTTATTTATGTTAATTATTTTTGGTGATATCTTAATATAAATAATTTTAAAATTAAGATATTATATTTGTGTGTGCATATCAAAATTTATATTATTATAGAGTATTTGTGAATGCATATTAAAATTTATATAATTATAGAGTTTACTATTATCTGTACATTTTGTTACCCATGTGAAAGTTTGAAATAAAATGGTTCAGAAATGGGTTATTGTATGAGGACATAAAAAAAATCACTGCAGAAAAAATAAATAGAATATTGTTTTATAAATGTTTAAAATCTTACAAACAATAATCATTAATATAAATGATGATCAAATTGGCTTGAATACTTTACTGATTAGATCCAAAAATAGTACATGTAATGTCTAATGTAAGCGAAATCTAAAAATGAAATAATAAAAATGCAAAAACATATGTTAATTTGTACATCGTTTTATGAAATTTAATAAATTGTGTTTTTATAATGAGTTTAAATACTTATTTTATTGGTTTTGTTATAGTTAAAAAATAATCAAATGGTTAGTTTTTTTAAATGATTGGCTGACTTTCAAACATCTGAAATTATCAACTATTTTCTGCACACAAATAAATACCTTTAATTATTTATATTTATATTATGAATATATATATATAACAAAAAAGCCATAACTAATTTAAGTAGCAATCCCCTTTTTGTGCTCTTGGGAATACATTTTGATATATTTACATAAAAAGAATATTAATAAAATTCTATTTTTAAAGCAGAAAGTCATATATATATATATATATATTATAACGATCCAGAGAATAACACTTAATGTGATCTGCACTACAGGGCGCCATCTAGGCATTTGAACCTAGAAAAATTTATAAAGTAGGATATGTAAGTCAAAAAAAATATTTTTTTAAATTTTATTTATATATTTTGATATCCGGTCGTTAGCCCATGTCACTAGCTCAGGGAGTAGCAGAGATTTAATAATATAATATCTTATCTAATTATATTTCAATATTAAAAAATAAATAAAATAAGCCACTGCCAGTAATTAACATACAAAAATTTATTTAAGTTCATATATATATATATATAAGATTTAACATTATTATTTTAATATGTTTACTTTAACATTTAACATTATTTTTACTTTTATTTTAGATTTTTAATTTAAATTTTAAATTTTATACTATTATTAGTTTGCACAGATTTGTTTAAAAATGTTGAGTATAGATTGGTTACATAGATTCCACGGTCAAAAACATTTCAAAATAAACATAAACGATCAAAATACAAAATCATTGATACCGTCAATTGCAGAGGGAAATTTATAAGTAACCCAATAGCATTCACCATAAGATGCTTGCATTGACACCAATAACTTAAAAGACCTCTGAATAAATACATTTTAGATACTCACCATAAGGTATCATTATTTATCGAATGTCTATATATTTTGATCAAATATGAAAACCCAAAACATAATTAACCGATAACAAATCCATGCAAGCGTCTATAAACAACTTAAATTTATTGCATTTTTATTTAGTGTCGAGCATGAATAGACTACATAGATTTGCATTTGCAGATAAAACATTCTATCCCTATTTAACCTTAGGCTAAAAGTTCGCAGTCAAACTGGTGTCAATCCATCTGATATATCGATGTATTCAATGTAATACGAAATACGGCAGCACAAAAAGTTAAGAGAAGAAATTGTCTCTCGTCAGATAGGAATACTACATCTATCTGACAAGAAGAGGAATATAAAAAAAAGTCCATAGAAAGGAACTGCGTTCTCGTCTTATAATTCCTTCCATAGGCAAACGGAAGTGTGCAGCGTATAGTAGCGATTCTGCCTGTAGCGAATCTTGCATTACATCTACTAAATACACCAATATATCCAATCCATTGATCCAATTCAACAACAACACAGATAACCTAAGATTACCTTCCCCTAATATAAGTTTACAAATCTATATAGCCATTCATGCCCGACTTAAGTTTAACATTGATATATTTTAATTTATCGGAAAACAGAAATCATAATAAAACTTAAAGAACAAAAAATATAAATGGAAATGATTTAAAATAAAAAAAAAATACATCAAATAACACTATTAATAATGAATTTAGTTTGGTCAGATAGGACTCTATTGCATTATTTACTAAAAGGTTTTAAAATTTAGAGTTCTTATTTTTTCAAGTGAATATAAAGTTCTTATGATTTTTAAAATGTCCAACTTTATCCATTGCTTGCCATGAACATAAATTACCATGCCTTCCTAAAGGGGTTGATATTCTGTAGGCTGATTTATTTATCCATCCAGAGGTTTTTGCTTTAACTGGTCCTCAATGTAGAAAACAATAGTTCATTTCTCTTTCTTTCTTAGCAGAACTGAAGGGATTGAAGAGTGCGTCTTTTCAATCCCTTCTCCTTCATCTCCACACTAACACATATCTGTCTACTCTTTTAAATAATTTTCTTTTCTTACTTTTTACAATAGCCTTTCAGATCCAGTGAACATTACATCATGATGATGGTGATAGTCCTTTCGCTGAGGTCCGATTTGAGGGATTTCTTTCATTGGCTATTAGTTTCTATTGTTTTCCTATCTGACCATTGCTTTTACATTTAAATGCCCAAGGCTAGTTTACATTTAGCTAATTAAAACAATCATTTCCATTTCTGATTAATTAATGTGTTTTCCAAAATTAAAGATATATTTTTATCTCTAAATCTTTTTAAGTTTTTGGTTTTAAAATACCTTTTCTATTTTTAATAAAGTTTTATTTTAATAATTTTTTTTTTATCTGTGCAATTTTATACCTATACGAGTTTAAGATGATTTTTTTAATTTCAATTTTTAATTCTTAAAAAGACAGTTTTATTTGCGAACTTTTATTCTTTTCATGTTTACTAATAAAAAAACAATGTAATGTCATCTGTGCTCGTTACAATATATATATATATATATATAAACACTATGATTATAATTTGAGTTTCATATATAGCTTTTTAATAAATAATCACTTTACCAGATCATTTAAGATAATAATTTTTTAAAAGATTATAATGATTTTAAAAATAATTATCAGTGTTTTGTCATAGTGATTATTTGGAGTCACAGATTTGGCATTTCACCAGATTTTATTCAGTAAATTAGGAATATTAAAACTGAATTTTTCAAATTAAAAAAGTTTAGATATCAGCAAAGCTTTTTTTGACAAAGAGCACTTTAACGAAGCAACAAACATTTTCATTGATAATAGATTACAAATGTTTTTTTTACAAACTAAAGAAAATAATTTTAAAATAAAAAATTTATTTTTAGAAATAAAACAAAATTACATTTTTTTTTGTCTTACTAACATAATGTAATTTTTTTTTTGACAAATTGCAAGAAATCATCATTTGAACATTAGATCTATTGTGATGCAATGCGATGCATTGTGGTTTCTCCTTTTCTTATCTAATAATTGCACCTACCATCTATGAACAAATCAAAACTAAAATATGAAATTGATACATTATAACATTTAATGTAAAATTATGATAAAAAATTTTTAGACTAGAAGCCATACATGCAATTATGCTTGCAGAAGTAACATCTATCTGTGTCATTTAAAGTGGAGTAGAAAAAATAAAAATGGGTGATAATTAGTTATCAGTATCAATCTTAAACGCATTTTAACAAACTCAAGATTACAATTGTTTAAAAATAAAATAGCACAGATTATGAATTGGAATATTCCCCCAATCTCTAGGAGATAGTTTTATATATAATAAAAATAAATATAGAAACTAAATATGGTTAATTTTTAAAAAAATAAATTACATGACTTTTTAAAATTAATCTTTTATAATTTTTATACTAGTTGTAGACTTTGTAAATCTATATCTTTTTGGAATTAAAACAAACATAATGGTTTAGTAAAAAGTGTTTATTGATCAAATTGTGATATGATATAGCTAAATCTTTATTAACTTTTAAAGTTGTTCAATAATAATTAAGACTCCTTTTATTTTTATTTTTACTTTTAATTATAATCATCATCATAATTTTCAATATCTTTTCTGTGATCTCTAGCCACTCTTCTCCACATCAACCTAGAACACTTCATTATTTCTTCCTCTATCTCACATATGGTCTCCTTGTACCTACTTTTAATTATAATGTATGGTCACCCTATTAAATATTGAATTATAAAAATATTGTTCTTGTACATTGTATGTTATAATTTAAAACTATTTTTTAAAATAACAAATGTTTATTAAATTTTGTTTACCGTCAATTCACCCACATTAATTAATGATTTAAAAGATTCAATAATGTTTATAATGTAACTTTTTTTAAAAAAATGCAAGAATAAATTGTATTTATTAAGAAAGTGACTATGGTTATGAAATATATAGTATTTGAATTTTTTGAAAGTTTGAATATAAAAAGTTTATTAAGTTAGTAATTTTGATTTTAATATATGTGACTATTATTTAACACATTTTACGCAATCAAGCATGTCATGTAGACCAAGGAAAGGTTATGTTTGGAATTAAAAGTCTTTAATAGATCATATTAAAAATGATTTTACGCTCACTTATCGGCAAGCCTTGTGTATAATGTTTTTCTTTTATTATTTTTATTGGAAAGATGATTAAAGATGTCTCTGTTCTTTATTAAACTATTTAAAATTGTATTTGCCTTCTCCTTTATAAGTGGAGAGTTTAAGATACTTTGATAATATTTGGTTTGTCATACTTCACGATCATTTGAGTTATTAAAAGAAAGAATAGAGAGAGAAAAAATAAAACGCCTTATTTTAAATAGTACGATAATTTGTTGAGAACATATTATGTGGTTAGCTGATCAATAAAAAAATAAAGATCAAGAACAGTAAAAGATACAAGTAATAGAAAAAATAACCAAAATTACCTGCTCATTGTGAATGAAAAGTAATGCCTATTGTGTTATTGATTAAAAGATGGGGAGAGGAGGGTAGTGATAAACAAACTTGCAAATGAGCTAAAAAAAGTGAATATATTAAAACTTTTAAGCTTAATTTTAGATGAAAAATTTTCAATTGACTAAAGGTAAAATATTTAAATTTACAATTGATCATCTTGTATTCTAGCAAGTTATCCAAATTAAATTATTTGAATAAATAACGTTTTATAAAAGTAAATATTCTTTATACTACATGTAAATATATAACAGACTTTCATTACGATTAACTAGCAGACAGATGAAAATTACATTTTTTAAAAAAATATATATATATTAAATAGTAAAAGCGAATCTATCAAAAATACTTTTAAACTTCCGTCTATCTACGTACACTTCAAATATATAAATAACGACATTTGGAAATAGAAGAATTCTTCATATTTATGGTCTTAATCAAATTTATAAAAAAAAAATGTAAACAAAAAATAGGAATAAGTTTTTTTTTTATCGTTAAAAAATACAACTAAAAAAAACCTGACAAAAAAACACGTTAATCTTGGTTTAGAAGTATATCGAAAAAGTAATATGAGATATTTGCACTAATTAATTATATATTGTAATGACTGAAACTGAATACATCCAAAAGCAAACATATAAAATATTCAAAAACAAGTAATTTGAGCAAGTCAATTTTATATAGCTGATGAAAACAAATATATATTATGAAATATGTGAAATAAAATTTAAAAATCATTTATTTCTTTTCTATCCAGACTTACAAGTATTTTTAATTCTTGAGAACCAGGTAAGCCAGGATGTCTGAGTAATATGCACTATGTTAGACTCTTCTTTTCATTGCATGTATGCCCATAATAGCTATCATATTGGAAATGTAAATCCTAAGATGAAATCTTAATTATTACTTTAGTAAAATTAATATTCAAAATGTGTACTAACTGTCTTATTAGATCGTGTCAGCCATTTTATGGCACTATTTATATGCAAAAACATATAAATATGACGTTTACGCAGCCGCCACCTATCTAGGTCTATATACATGTGCACAAAAGCACAGAAAGAGATCGTTTAAAGGAGATAATCACCGACATTGATGGTGGCATTAAATTTTATCCTACAAAGCACAGAAAAGATGCTGTTTGGTTAATGGACAGCCTGCTTTAGTGTTACGCACTTTATCCCAATGCTCACAGTTCAATGTTTGCTACAGTATCATGTGAGGTGTCTGTACTTCAGCCAGCTACAACTCTTCAAATATGCATGTCAAAGGAATTAGCTTACAAATCATCTGACCATCTATTACTCCTAACAATTGTCAACCCATCACCGCACTTTCCTACTTAATGTGGAACCTTCAAAAATTTTGGAATGGGTAAATCCAAGCAAGATTTTGATGAGCTCACACAAAAGGTCATGTTTGTGTGAGAACACATCCATGATAAATAAAATGGCTGACAGGTCAAAATCAGGCCAACTGCCATCCACAGAATCTGGCATGCACAGGGAATTAATTAATTCTAATTGAATCTTTTCAATAAGGTAGGTCAATTGATAAAGTTTTAATTCTTACAGATGTGAAAAGGCATACAATCTGACCTACATTGTGCTGGACTAAGATGTTGAAAGTTTGGGCCACTTGTAGTTAAAGCTTTTTAAATTTTTGATAGCATAAAATTGTACTTGACTAAATGACAGGAATTGATTAAGGAAATCAATGAATTACATTAAGCCTTTGGACAAAAAATGTATGACTGTAAAAATTCTCATAGTTCTATCCAGACACCAAAAGAAATTGTCGAAAGAATACATTTATCAATCTTTAAAATGAAAAAACCCATCGAGTTGGAAATTAGTAATCATTCTTAATAGGTGTGCCATTAATATCTATACACATATTATTTCAAAGATAGCTATTGTAATAAATCAATCAATCAATAAATATATAATTATTTTTCCTTTTTCAAAAATGACCTGAAAAAGTAAAAGACAGTTCAGTATTTAAAGCATTATCAGCATTATTTTTGCCACCACAATGTAGTTAGTTATGTCTCAAACAATGCTAGTAGACTTTGTAAACTTTTCAGGTAGGGGTGGATGGGATGATTTTGGCAGCCAGTGCTGGCATACACAGGAAATTCTACTATAATAAAATATTTGCAATAATGTATGGTTACGTAAAATTGTTCCAGTAAATGTTATTAAGGAAATAAATGAATTATGTTAATCCGTATGATTCTTATTCTTTCACAAAAACAGGGTGGGTCTGGTAACATTATATTTATGTGTTTTTGCATAGCAACAAGAACATCAAGTGGTTGACATGATCTATTAGAACAGTAACATATTATGAAATAGCCAACTTTAATAACTATTATTTATGTCTTATAAGCTATAAATTAAAATATGTAATTAGTTGAATAGATAAATTGAAATGTATGAATTGAAAAGAAAATCAATAATAAAAAAATAACAAATTTACTTATATAAATAGAATCAATATACTGTAGAAACATTAAATAATAACAATATATAAATACATTGGTAAATAAATCAATGCTTGATATATGTGTAATTTATAATCAAACTTAAAGCTGTATAATTTATTAATCAAACTAATGCACATTTTTTATTATTTTTAACAAAAAATAATAAGTAATTGTTTATGTTAAGTAAATTGATGTGGGTGAAGGATATATCACAGCCACAAATTTATTCATATGGATTCATTTCATGACCAAGGCATGCATATTGATTCATACTTTTTAATCATTCATCATTTAGGCTGTATCTTGTGTACAATATGTTATATATACAGTTGGGCAGAGATAGCTTTAAAATGTGCATTTCTTTAATTTTTTTTTAAATCTTTCTACTGCAAATTAAATTTTTCTCTCTGATATCTGTTTCTTATACACCTAGGTCTCTTTTTGTGCATATTTTTTTAATGCAATTTTGAAGTTATGTGATTCATGTTTTTTCTTAATATCTTTTTATGTGGTTTTCTTTTATGTGCTAAAAAAATTAATATTTCACTTAAAATCAGGATTTCCCCATTTTGTATACATGCATTAAATTTTACATACTTTAAATGCCTATTGGAGAAAAGTTTGATAATAAATTTAGATACCATAGAAGATTTAGAAAAAAATAATGAAACAGAAGTGGAACCTGTTGGTTTCATAGCAAAAATGATTCAAGAAAGTCTTCAACTTTTTAATCAATTGGAAAATCATTTTCTTGTTAATGACATAAATTATGAACTCAATTCCAACAAGAACTAAATAGTTGTATGTCTGTGTTATGTATGTGTATGTTTATATTTTCTTTTAGACACACACACACACACACATATATATATATATATATATATATATATATATATATATATATATATATATGGAGAAGCTATTAGACAGAAAAAAGTTACAAGTAAAAATATTA
Organism: Epiperipatus broadwayi; assembly: GCA_028023455.1. Classification (NCBI taxonomy): domain Eukaryota; kingdom Metazoa; phylum Onychophora; class Udeonychophora; order Euonychophora; family Peripatidae; genus Epiperipatus; species Epiperipatus broadwayi. Next base: position 934,550 of record JAQFVV010006267.1, on the reverse strand, counting down.
GATCTTTTAATTTCTACTTAAAAAAAAAAAATCTTTAAAAGTTTTTAAATATTTTTACTTGTAACTTTTTTCTGTCTAAAAGTTTCTCCATGTATATATGTATATAAAAGAAAATTTAACTGTTAGTCATTATTACCACATTTGTGGAATCGTGTTATATATATATATATATAGTTGCACTCATGGAAATGCATTCTATAACAGCTAGACATAGCAGTCTGGATATCACAAGCTTCATAAACAATTAATAAAATCATTGTCTCAAAGTTTAATTACTGACTGCATTGTCGACAGAAACCTGTTAACACAACCCAAGACTGAAGTTGGTGCTAATTGTATTTCCTCTTGTGATGAATCTGATGTCTTACCAGTTCACAAACAAACTGCATATTGTCAAATAGTGTTAATGATTAAAATATGGTTGAAAAAATGTAAAATAAATTTCACATAAAAACATATTCTTTTGAATAAAATAAAATAGTTAATAAAAAAAGTAAAAAAAGTTTGTCTTGTATCAATTTTTTCCAAATATTTGAAATTTTGTATTAGTCATACTTTATTTCGTTATTTTTTTAAATGTGAGTTTTAAAGTAATTTTATCTTGTGCTTTGGTTTTATGTGATTAATAAAAATTTTGGAACATATCCCACATTTTTCAAGGTAAGTTAAGTCTATTTTTGTGCGAATTTTTAAATGCAGGTTTTCTGCGGAACCTTTCTACCACATAAAAAAAGACCCAGGTGTACAATATATGCAAATAAATGAGTAAATAATTATTTAAAACATACTACATGTTGTAAAGTAATTGTTTATTAATTGATATTATTGTGATATCAATGCTAAACTTTTAAATGTTTTAATAAGAAAAATATGTCTACTCCTCATTTAAAGTCATATATATTTTATTTCATTTAAAATAAAATTAATATTCAGTAATTTTTTAATATAATTGAACTATACATTTACATAATTAAAATTCAATACATTTTTAAATTTTATATTATTATTATTATTATTATTATTATTATTATTATTATTATTATTATTATTATTATTATTATTATTATTATTATTATTATTATTATTATTTAAATCAATTATTATTATTATTATTATTATTATTATTATTATTATTATTATTATTATTATTATTATTATTATTATTATTATTATTATAATTGGCTTTATGCTGTAGTTTTGTACGATAAATAAATGAATTGAATTGAATTATTATTATTATTATTATTATTTAAATCAACTGCTTGATTAATTTATAAGTTTTTAAAACATTTTTTTTTTAAACTAGCATTTTAAAACTAGAATTTTTATTTTTCAGAAGTAATTATAGGTAAATGAGTAGCTAAATTACCAATTAATTTGTAGATATCAAATACAAATTTCCAATTGTTCTTTGCTGTTTATACTGAAGTTTAGATATTTGTAATCTAGCAGAATGAGAGTGTGTGTGTGTGTGTGAGAGAGAGAGAGAGCGAGAGAGAGAGAGAGAGAGAGAGAGAGAGAGAGATCTGTGAAAAGTTTTAATTATTCAGCAGTTCCTTAAAAATGCAGTTGATGAAGAAAAAGAGGGATGCATTCTTACTTCCCATTGCTCTTCTAGCCATCTATAGTTGATAATTACCAAATAAAGTATTTTAAATCTCATACAAGAAAAGAAAAATAACACACAAATTGACTATTAATTTTTTTTCCTTCATCATTCTATATTGCAGAACTTTTTTTAAAAAAAAACAAACTGATTTTTGGAATAGGTTAGCATAGCTGCCTTCCAAGCAACTGGCCTAATTCACTTCTCGGTCAACCCTTTGACATATGGAAAAAAAAGACATTATTATTTAATACATCAGTTTTTTCCTGATATTACATTTTAAAATAATAATGTTTAAATACAAGTGTAGTATCTATATATTTAAGTTAAATGTAATTAGAGGGGTTTGAACCCAGACTTTTGTTCTTATTGATTATTTTTTAAAACAAGTTCATTAATTAATCACACATTTTAAATAAGTGTATGAAATTATTGGTATGTGTGTATGCTTGCACTGATACAATAACACATAAATTTATATCTGTTTTATAATCGTTATGATCTTGTTGTTGCGGACTAATGTTACATCTTTATATTTTATTATTGCATAAACATATTCACATTGGTATTTGCTAAGCTGCTCTCCCTAAAGAGACTAATAAACTAATAGATTTAATTAGCGATTTTTATTTTCTATTTTTTTTTATCTGCTTCATTAATATATTCGACTAAGGCTGTCTGTCTCAATATTTAAATAAAACGTTCATTTCATTACACATTCTTGAAGTATATAAATAAAGGTAGCTGAGTTGATAAATGACCTCCATACGCATTTCATGCAGAACTAGCACTCTTCAATCAGCCCAAATTACAATATTTTACAAATGTTTTCATCATTTGTTTTGTATTTATCAATATCAAATTATTACAATTTGATCCACAAATGTTAAACTTTCTATACATACACCTTTGACATCATCCACTTTGGAAAAATACATTGGGTTATCATATTACTCTTAACTCAGATATGAATTTCAAACCTCATTAAAGATTAAAATATTTAATTACTTTAAAAATAAATTTTATTAGGTCTAATAAAGGTTACATTTTGAATAAAGGAACATAGTTAAAGGAATGAAAAAAAAAACCACACACATTTGTTGTTTTTCCATAGCTTATGTTTGCTACTATTATGTTATTGTCATGGTAGATTATGTTGAATTTGTTTGGAGGTTGTTGACTGTTTATCACTATGCCAACTCCACCAGCAGCTGTGTAGTTGATTATGAGTTTTGTGAAACCAAGACCTTCAAGCACCTCCAAAATTTTCTGGCTGGACTCTGAGTGGAACTTGGTTTCACCAAGGATTAGATATAATGAAAACAGCTTCTTTTATACATTTTGGAAACATAAAAATAACAGCCATTATTAAATAAAAAATTGTAAATGTTTTTGTGTGCTAACTATATAGTACTTAGTGATTACTGATTTTGGCAATGTGAGGCTCCAAATGTTAAAGCTGAAAATAAAAAAAAAAATATATAGATGCAAAATATTGTTTAGAAACTTTTTTCAGTGAATCAATGAATGATTTAAATAACCGAGAGTACAAAATAAAAGTTGAATTCATCTTTCAATAGACTTTTCTTACAGGCATGATAGTCAAATGTTATTTCTAAGTTTTGCTATATGTATTTCATTTTATTGTATTCAATTATATAATATAATTCACCTTCTATAAGCACTATTTTCCAACTTGTTTCGTTCATTTACTTGATTATGTCTATTTCTACTCAGATATTTTTTTTTACTACAAAAGTACTACTTGATATTTCCAGCTTATTAAGAACTAGCCATTTTTTAGTACTTTTCTGTAATGTATTTTACAATCATCATCATCAACCATTATCAATCCACTGCAGGATGAAGGTCTCTCCAAGTTTAATCCATCTTCTCCGATCTTTAGCTTCTCTTTTCCACAACACCCATGCACATTTTCTTATTTCATCCATCCATCTCACATGTGGTCTCTTTCTGGGTCTTCTACAATCTCTTGGAATACAGTTTAAAATTTCAATTGTCCATCTATTATCATTTCTTCTAGCAATATGTCCAGCCCAACTCCATTTCAATCTTTTAATTTTGAGTATATCAAAATCAGTATGATGCTCTTCCTTTAATTATTCTACTAGAAAAAATATTATTTACTATTTCCCTATAGAATAATTATAACCATTAATTTATCTCATTATCTTAAAGTACGTTTAATACAATTAGCAGAATTTCCCAAACTTATTCTACTGTGGAACACTTTTCAAATCCTGAAATTTTAACGGAACGTTTAGGTTTTTGTAATAGAAAGATAGGTTTGAATTTTTTAGTTTTATTACCAAATAACTAAATTAGTGTAAGAGTTTAAAAAACAACAATAAAATAAACACGTATTCCAAAAATTTAGTTATACACACAGAAAATAGATATATTAAACAACCTCTTTACTTCCCCATTCTTTTTAAAATTCATATAAATAAAGATACAATAAAAGACGAATGACCCTCAAGATGAATTTCATGCTGAACCAGAACTCATCAGTTGACCCAGGTCACCATCTTTTATATATATATATATCTTTATTATATGAAGAGTATTTATCTATAGTAAATTGTTATATTTTAATTTGTAACTGTCAAACTTACTCCACTCACAACTTTGACACCATCCACTTCAGATAAATACCATAACGATTATTACTAATCATTTACTAAACTAGAGATTATCTCTAGCACAGATATAAACTTTAAATCTTAGTTAAAGATTAATATAGCTGATTTTTTAAATTTTAAACCTACCCACACATGGAGTTATTCACCTTTCTCAAAATAATAAACAATAACAAAAAAAAAACAAATAGTAAATAATCATTAACGTTTTTAACGACTTTTGATGTTTTTGGGTCTTTGAATTACAAATTCTTTGATGTCAAGCACAATATTAGAAAACTGAATTCTTATATCTAGTGCAGCATTGAATCAGTTTCTGTATTTTGATTTTGTTGCAGCATAATATTAAAATATTGTTTTACCCAAATATGTTGTTGTAAAAGGAAGTAAAACAGGAATTGCTAGTTCTGACAGGTTGGAATACTTTTTTTGTTAAACTTATCCAAAAATTATTTAATGGCAGTTTTGTTATAAGTCAGAATTAATACATGAATCAATTAGTTTTTCATAAATACTCAAGTAAAACCCATGTGATCACTATTTCTTATGCTAGCACATTACAGTTATTAAAACAGGCAAAACTCTCCATATAGTAGTGCCATTCAGTAGGCCACTAGGCCACAAGCCAGAAACTAGTCTGGGGATATTGGATGAGTAGGCACTAGATGGGGATTTTATGCACAAGCCTTCTGGCATCCATTGATTACTCTGGTTGGCACTGAGTGGCACTACTGTATGGATAGTGTTGCCTGTTTTAGTAAGTAAAACCCATTGGCTTACAGTAAATTTAAATGGAATCCAAACCCAAGAATTGTCCTCAGAGAGTTCTGGAAAATATTGGAAAAAGGTTGACCATAAGTCTTTCAAGTCTTCTAAAATCACATTAGAAACTTTAATACCTACTTTTGAATTTATTTCAAGTGAAAATTCATCCAAGACAGAAAAAAAACGTCAAATTTATTTTGTTCATCTTAAGAAATCCAGAACTGTATCTTCCTACTAAAAGACAAAATTTTATCTTTTACTTTAAAAATTGTAATATTCTTTTTTTATAGTGATCAGTTAATTACATTGCATTTAGTAAAAACATCAACTAAATAGGCAATACTCATCAACCATAAAATCTTTGTTAAAAATTCCAATAAAATTCTATCCCTTATTTGATTAAAAAAGAGTAATAAATCGCTATGAAGTTAAAAAGTCTCAACAAAACTCTTCCTCTGGATAGCCACCTTACTTCAGGATGTAATAAAAGTGCAGTATGTTTGCTATCTATTTTGTCACAAAAGATTTTAAGTAATCTAAATTGAAGTGGGCTAGATTTTATATAATTGATCATTTTTACAGCATCTTCCAAAATACTTTTAAATATGTCATAATTTTTGTTACCAATGCTTGCCTATACCTAATGCAGTGACTTTTTATAGCATTTGGAGCTACTTCCAAAATACTGTAACAATACCCTTCATCATTCCTTCCATTGCTTATGCACTATTTGTACCAATATCGATATATTTATTTCCGATCAATTTCATGTTTTGCAATGTAATTATTAATACAAACGAATATACCTTCTCCAGTAAATCTTTCTTGAAGATATTCTAACAGGAGTAAATCTCAAAATTGTTATCAAATACATATCGCACAAACACCAGTAAAACAGAGCAACCTGTGATGTTGGTTGACTCATTTATTTGTAATATATATTCATTATAAAGTTTGAGTCAAGTACTTAATTGTGTCTCTATAACTATTGAAATATTTTTAATATAATATGAAACAGTATTATTAGATAATATCATTGAGTTAAATTTTTTAGGTGACTCTTCATTTAACATGCTGGTATACAATAACGTTCGCATAAGATTTAATAAATGTCTCTCCAATTTTATGAGCTTTACCATTATGTGCAATGCAGTAAGTAATTTATGCAAAAAGATGCTTCTGTTGCATTTTCATTTTTACTTTTAGCAATTGTTTTTTTTCTCATATGTCATAGCATCGTCCGGGAGGCGAACCCACAACCGCCTGCAACCAACTACTTGTTTGCAAGGCGGCTGCGATGATCTCTCGTCATTTGAAATTAAGATTTTTTTTCCAGGGACTCTTATTGTTGATTTAAAAAAATGAATATCTTTATATATATATAATCAGGGTGTATTGTTTCAAAGTGCATATGAAGTTTGGCTAGATTACATAAAGTGCATAATGCATCAGGGGCATCTGTTTTTCCAAAACACGTAAAGCCCCAATTTAAATAACACTCATTCTATTTTTTTTTTTTTTTGGCACACTCTGGGATAACTGCTTGTTGATATTACCTCTCGGTGAAACTGTGGTTGCTGTCTATTCATAGATGTGTCAGAAGAGATACTGAGAATCCATAGATAATTTTTGAATAACAATTAAATTCTAATATTAAACAGAACTATAAAAGAAACAAAAAAAAAAGGGGGGGGGGGATTGTAATAAGAATGTAACAGAAATAAAATTACTAAAGAAAATTACTAAAACATATCAATAATATAAAAACTATATTGTTAAAAAAAATTTCTTTCATAAAATGTTTAATAACTAAAATTATCTGTGGAGAAATAAATAAAGATTCAAATGTATATATCAATGTATAATAAGTCCAAGCTGTCAAGCGTTGATGGCCTAGAGGTTAGTGTAGTTGCCTTCTGAGCAGCCGGGTTTGCTTCCCAGTCAACGCTTTGACATATAAATAATAATAATAATAAAAGTCCAAGCTTTACTGCCAAAATAAAATTGAATATTATTATAATATGAAATAATTTATAATTATTTTAAAGATAGGTACATTATAGTCTTCCTTTTTATAACAATACGTCCAGATCCAAAATTTCTAAAAGAGTGAGTTCAAACCACTTATAATGAAATGAAAGAATAATAATAATAATAAAGTGATAGTAGTGCACAGTATTTGTAAAATAATGTTGTAATTTTTGATAAATAAGTAGGTATTGCCATGTACCAATGTTCATAAGAAGATATACATTTGTTTATTTTGAGATACTCAACACTAGACCATTATTTTTTAGAACGATACATACACTTTACACATTTAAAACACATCTTAGTGCAGTCTTTAAAATCAGGCAAGGCTACTAATTTACCAGAATTTTATACTTTCCCACGGAATACTTATTGACTTCTATGGAATACAAGTTTTCAGCAGAACATAATTTGGGAAACGCTATAATAAGGTGACCCTATGAAATAAATTGGATGTATTTACAATACCCATACAAAAGTGAGTTTGAATATTTGACCATTTTATATGCTGGTAATTAAATATTTATTGTAAATCTAAAAGATTCATGTTATATTTTTCAATAGTAATAAAACAATTACCAATGTATATAGTATAGTTATTTGTTTCTGAGATCATGTAGTCTTAAAATATGAAGTGATGGATTAAGCTAAGAATCAATTTAGAAGCCTTTAGCTCTTAAATCTGTTATTTTTTCCTTGCACTTAGCTATAGAGAGTATAATTCCCAGTTATAATTTATTGTAAATAAAATGTTATATGTTTGTTTATACTAAATTCTAATTGGTAATTGTTGGAGCAACTATAAGTAAGGGGTGTATTGTTGAGCAGCTGTTAGTATTAACTATACTAATAGAGTTAGTTGTTTTAATATTCATCTAGGTCAGAATGTGATTGAAGATTGTCTACTGGTTTAACTGATTATGAAGTTACATGATCATTAAACAAGTAAAAGCTTTTCTTCATTATTCAGATAATTCAGAAAAAAACTTTAAAAGGTCACTTTTATATTTGAAAAATATTGATTTTATAAATAGTTTCATTTGTTTATATACTTATTGCATTATTAAATTATCTATAGTTATAGTTTTTTTTTTAAGTGTCATAACATTGGCCGGGACGCGAACCCGCAACCTGGGCAACTGCCTGCAAGTGCAAGGCAGTCGTGATGACCTCTCGACCACCAATGCAAGACTATTTTATTTATTTTTAAGATGATATTTCATAAGATTTATCATTGTGATTAACATCTTTTACAATCATCCATCAATTTTAAATTCAATCTTCTGTTTTCTTTTTTAAACATTTTTATTTTATTTTTAATAAACAAGTATACAATTAGTTTTTCAGAAGATAATGAGACATAAGCATATAAATAGCTTTGTGAGAGCAACCATAATATTCGATTGCCAAAAATTGTTTTATCCTCAACACAATTAAGAATCACTCTAAAAACCTTTATCTTGAGTCTTCAACTCATCACTAGGATAAACTACAGATTTTTTTAATTTCAATTTATTTTCTTTCAACATTTAATTAACTTCATTTAATATTATCACTTCCAGTTTTCTTTAAAAGTCCTTAATTATCGATAACTTGTATTTGTGATATATTAGTTGTCAAAATAATTTAATTTTGGTATTCAATTTTTGTTTTTTCATGACTCTATCATCTGAATTAATACCACTGATTAAACGAAAGGTAATGTTTGGTATCATAAAGAACATCAACTTCATACATATTACTGATATTCTAGAAATAATAGGACATCTGTTTTAAAATAAATTTATTAAACATAGTAACATAGTGACATACAGTTAAACTTTATAAAAATTTATATAGCATTCAGAGAAAAGGGTATCTTAATAAGATTAAGAGGAAAATAAAACTTTCACCCAAGTATCATCATCATGTTTAAGTTGGTTTTTCTTATTTTAGCGCTATTTAATTTGTTTTTTTTTTTTGACTTTTTGTTTTTCTGAAATAAATTTTTGTCAATTATCTTGATCATAATTGCAGGATTAATTTTTTTTTTTTTTACATTTATAGTTTTTTACAAAACATAATACTGTTTGAGGTCATGGCAAAAGCATATTAGGATAAAATATTGATAATATAAAATAAAATTATACATTACATTAAATATCCAAATTATTCTTTGAAAAGAAATTAAAAAAAGTAGTTATGACTTTAGTTAATATTCAGATAAAAGAAGATAAAGCCCTGGATTAGTATAGATGATTGTTAAATAGAAAAGACAAAAAAAGAGCTAAAGAAGGCAGGATTTCAATTCTATCCACCTAGCGGACAAAGTGGTAATAACTTTTTTTTTTTAGAGAGAATTAATATCTGATCATTACATAAATGAAATTATTCAGGTATTTAACCACCCACATTTTAAATTTTAATTTATTCTATGTTTTTAAGGCATATGTAAGATCAAACATGGATTATATCGACAATCTCGTTGACTAACTCTGTAATAGTCTATCTCCCTCAGTCTTGTCATATCTATATATATTAATATGAAAACCATTTATTTATCATATGTGCTACATAGAGAGGTCATCTGACTGCTATGACTAGGACCTGAGTTTAAATCTGAGTCAGTGCAATTTTTTTTCAAGAAGTTTATGATTTTTCTTTTATGTAGCTAGTTCTAGCCAATCCAGATAAACATCTAACCTTAGTTGATAAATAAATATCTGGTTAAAAGATGAAACAAGAATGAAAAATCAGCCTGGTAAATGCCATCTTCTTGATGTTTTTTTATGAGAGCTGTTGAAGTTTTGTCATAAGTGATTTATGTTTTGAAAAAAGCTGCTTTATCTTTTTATTTATATACTACACAAATTTTAACAATAAATTAATAAAAACAAAAATTTAAGGAACCATTGGTTGAAAAAAGATGTAAAAGGGGGGGGGTAAAGAAAAAGAACATAAAATTCAACAATGTAAATAAAAAAAAATCAAAGATTGTTAATGGAAAGAATGCCAATTACTAATAAAAAAGACAGTGATATCATAAAATAGATAGAATAAGATATACACAAACAGAAGTAAAAATTAAAAAACTAGTGTAAAATAGAAAAAAACAAAAATTATTATACAGTATAATAATGAATAAAATATATAAAGACCAAATTTAATAAATAATGACACAGCATTGAGTATTGGTTAAATTTAATCAAGTTTCTAAAGACTATAGGAATAAAGAAAAAAGTAATAAGTTGATGCGATTGTAATTGTGATAATTTGTCAATATTAGACTATGTTTTAGCGGTTTTGCTTCCATTGGAATGAAGGTTAGATATGTTTTAATATAAGTTGGTGAAAAAAATTTATATCTTATTAATAGTATTCATTCACTTCTGAAGAAAGGGATATATTTATTTCAGTTACACAATAACTCGCTAAGCAATAGTTTCAAGCTAGAAGGTTATATTCATAGTGCACCACATCGCTGAGTTAGTTATTGCTTAACTGAAATAAATCTAATCTTTTTTAAGCAAATAAACGCTATTAATAGTAATACATAGTCAAAGAAAAAAAATAAATCTTTATAGAGTAATAAAAGTTATAAAAACTAATAAAATTAGAGGGGATTTGAATACAGACTTTCAAGCAACCTTTAGTCATCCCTATCTTATAAAAGACCACAAACATGTGAAAATATAAATGATCTCCAAAATGCTTATTTTGTGCTGAACCAGCACTCATCAGTTGGTCTGTATGAAATACATATATTGAAGATCATTTACCTTTTTCACATGTAAGTGGTTATGTGTATTGGTTGTATAAGATGGAGTGGATAATTAAAGGAGAATTTGAATGTCTGGGTTCAAATCATCTCTAATTACATCTATCTTAAAAGTATATATACTAGTATTTAAAAACTAATATAGTTTTGGAGAAGTATGTTTAAAATATATTTTATTAAGAAGGGAAAATTTCAAATGGAGTGAGTTAAAATAATTTTGATGGGTATTATGAAAAGATATGATGGCATTTTAATGGCAAAGATTCATAAAAATTGAATTTAAGATGATGGCTAGATCACCAAAATGGGTTAGAGAATCACTTTAAGTAAAAATGTTTGCAAATCATATTTGGAGAAGACAGAAGAATAATACTCCTCAAAACATTGTGTTTCATACTGATTTGTAGGTGTTATTATCATAGTTGAATGTATTTGAAAAATTTAAATGAAGTTTTAATTTTTCTGCAACAATAAATAATTAATATTAGATGATGAAAATAGTCCAACATAAATTATTATAACAAAAAAAGATGTGAATTAGTGGACAAGCAAGAGAACTATAGAAGAATATTGATCAACAAATATAAGAGCTATAAAATATTTGTCAATGATTTACTTATAAAATAAATAGATATAAAAAGAGATGTAAGATAAAGCTCTTATTTACTTTTAGTTTTCATTTAATTTAGGTAGATGATTTGATAAGAAAAAAATTGAATTGGAAAAAAAATCCAATCTTTAAGATATACTAATCAATATATTTCCAATCATTTTGAGATTCGAACTGACTTTCACAAGACCCATCCCTCTCAGTGCCATCTTATATTGCTAACCCACCTGATCACACACATGTTGAAAAAATAAATGACCACCAATATACGACATGGATGTGATGACAATCTTCGCACTAACGTGGGCTTTGAACATTGAACATTCTGTCATCAGATTTTTAATTAAATGGAAGGCTAAAGAGTTGTGGATTGGAGTAGTTTGAAACCTGTCCATTGAAGTATGAAAATTGGCTATCTTAATATAAAGTTGAGTATTGATTGTATATATGTGTGGAGATGGTAATCTGGACCAACTAATGAGTGTTGGATTAGCACGAAATACGTTTATCAGTAATTATTTATCTTTTCAACATGTGTGTGATTAGATGGCTCAGCAATATAAGATGGCACTGAGAGGGGTGGGTCGTGTGAAAGTCTGAGTTCGAATCCCGCATATATTACATATATAAATGCAGGTGTAAGCCTGTACAATGTATTAATCATTTTGAGAGTAAATTTAATAAACTAATAGGCACTGTATATAGAATTGAAAGTGGTTTGTAATAAGTTTGGAATAAAAAAGTAAACTTGTAAAGATAAATAAAAAAAGATAAAAATAAAAAGTTTACTGCTAATATCAAGGATAAATGTTAGAATGAGTGCAAGATTATTTCTCCTTTCTCTTTTTTTTATCTTTAGTAAGTTTGAACTTTCAATGGTTATCAGAAAGTGTTTGTAAATGGCAATTAAATTTCACTAAGATCTTCTACCCACATTTAATATCTAGTGCTTACAGTAGATGGTCCTATAGTAAAAAGTAGAGAAATACCGCTAATAATACAGTAAACTTTGACAGGCAAATAATGTTGATTTGTAGCCCCACAAATTTAAAAAAAAAAAAAGATAAAGAATGTTGACAAATGATTTATTTTAAAAAGTATATATTCTGATTTGAAGACTAGAGCAAGAAGGAGAGAGATAGGGAAAAATAAACTTTAATTATGATATGATCTATCAAAAGTCTTAAAACAATGTGATCAAATTAAAACAAATTAATTTTAAAGTATTTTTTCGCGTTTGCATATATTTATATTAAACTTGTATTTTACTTTTTATTCTCTCATTATTCCCCAGATATATTTTACGTTCGTCATTACTTCTAAAAGTATGTTCATTTCAATTTCCTTTTTTTTTTTTTTACTTTTGCCATTTATTTTACTTTATTCTTTCTAAAACTTCAACATTTTCAATATTTCCGCCCAATTAATTTTTCCTACCAACTGCTAAATTTGCATAACAAAAATATCAAGTGTATTTTAATATATATATATACATTAAATTAAAAATTATTTGCTAATAATAATTGTTAAAAGAAGTAAGATTGTTTGTAAATACAAATACTGTAGCCAATTACTTTTTTTTAAAACTTCTATAACCGTTAACGAAGAATCTTTACAACATTTGAATCACTTGGGGAAAGTTTTAAAATTTGGAGTTCATTTGTTTCTTTAGATGAAAATATCTTATCTATAACAATTCTCAAACAGACGAGACGCAGATGCAAAGCTACATTTTTGTTCCATTAAAGTCGGCCAAATATTGATCAAACAGAACAATTCATCATTTGTCAAGCAAAACAACGAATACAAAATTAAGATTCTCGCTAACTGGCTGTCTCAAGATTTAAAGAATAAATAATAGGACTTAAAGAAAAGAAACAAACATTAATAAATAAGCCTGAAATAACAATACATTATGCTATTTTTTTTTATAATCAAATACTTAGACTATTATCATTTTTTCTAATGATTTCAAAATAGTTTAAGATTAACTATCGATTAATTTTATTAGACCAGATTTATTTATAAAATAAAGTAAAAGAATCACCGAAATAAATTTAATAAACTATTTAACTACGTTTGCAAGGGGAAAGGTTAGGTTTTTAAAAGTACAGTACTAAGTAAAGTTTATGAAGTAATTTTCTATATATATTTAAAAATAAAAGTTTTATTGCACAGATATTTATAAGATGTTGAGAAATATTTAGAGATATAATTATTATTATTATTATTTTAACGTGTCAAAACGTCGGCCGGGAAGCGAACCCTGGGACAACTGCTTGTAAGGCGGCTGTGTTAACCACTCGGTCACCAAGGCTTGACAGAGATGTAATTATTTTTTGTAAAATCATTAGATTATCATTCTATTAATAAGCAACAAACAGTTTAAGAAATTAATAATTAAATTATAAGTATAAAAGATAACATAAACATGACAATAAGTATATGTCGATGAAATCCTTATAAAAAAGTTTTTTTCATTATTATTAAAGAGTAGTTTATTATCATTTTATGTCTCAAAATTTTAAGTTTTTATTTATTTATTTATATGATCAGTGTTAGTAATTTATCTCATGAATTATTTTTATTATAAATATAAATTCACATACCATTAATATTTATTAACTGAAATACAGGCTTATTATATACCTGTACCAATATATATATATATATGGTATATGAGCACAGACTTTCACACGACCCACCACTCTCCACTCTATCTCATAACACTGATACCCTTGAACACATATATGTCGAAAAGATAAATAGTCACCAATATACGTATTTCATGCTAAACCAGCAATCATCAATTGGTCCACATTATCATCTCTACACATATATGCAATAAGTGCTCAGATATATATTAAGATAACAAATCTTCATACTTTAATGGACATGCTTTAATCCATTCCACACTCCAACTCTTCAATCGTTCATCCAACTGAAAATCTGATGATGGAACGCTTAAAGGCCACTGTGAGGCGAAGATTCTCGTCACTAAGTCAATCTGAACCCTCATGTACAGGACATAATCAATTTAATACATATACAAGGAATGGGCAGACATCTCTACTATGTAATAAATGAAATACAGGTTTTTTGTATACCTGTACCAATATATGTAATATATAGGGTATACGAGCACATACGTTCACATGATCCACCACTCTCCACTCTACCTCATAACACTAATACACTTGAACACATATATGTCGAAAAGATAAACAACCACCAATATGTATTTCATGCTAAACTAGCAATAATCAGTTGGTCCAGATTATCATCTCTACACATATATGCAATAAGTGCTCAGATATATATTAAGATAGCAAATCTTATTTATATATAGTAACAAAACCTGGGGGCCATTAAAAAAAGCTGAAGTTTTGTTTAAATATATTTCTTTAGTGTTACCATTTAATTTTTCTTTAGATTCCTTTTCTGTAATTTTCTACACTTTATTATTAATATGTATATTACTTTATAAAGGAAGTGCTTTTTTGCAACCATTTATTCTCAAGATATTTGCCATATATATATATATAAATGATTGTTAAACAATCTTTATTAGATTAAAAATTATTGTATTTCATTTTATTTTAGATGCAGACTTTATATTTAGTAAAATTTAATTTTCTTTCTATAGATGCATGATAATCTTCACTTTTTTATTTCTTCACTTTTTTCTATTTCGTGAGTCAGAATTGGTCAGAATATTAAATAAAGAAGTAAGTTATGCAGTTAAACCTATGAAGAAGGGAAAGCTCCAGGAAAGGCTAGAATTACAATCTATACCTTAAAAAGAGTAAGTGAAGAAATATAAAAAAATATTGGCAAAGTAATATACCAAATACTAAATGATAAAGATGTAACACATATTTGGATAGATAAGATAATAGAAATTACAGAGGTTTTTTTTCATGTGTCAAATGCGTTGACCAGGAAGCGAATCTGGGCTGCTACTTGAAAGTCATCTATGCTAACCACTAGGCCACCAACGAAATTACAGAGCTATTAGTCTTTTATCAGTTCTATACAAAATTTTTACAAAGATAATTTCATCGTATCTACAGCAGAACTTTGGACTTTAATTAACTGAAAGAACAAACTGAATTTAAAAATAGTTTTAGCACAGTAGATTACATCCAAGTATTGAAAAAAGTTATAGAAAGGGTCAATTTATATGAGTTGTCATTATGTTTTAGATTTGCAGATTATGAAAAGACATTTAATTACATAAGCCTTTTTACAGTTATTAAGGAATTGGATCATCAAAACAGAGATGAAAATATAGTAATATTTTGAAAAATATTTATTAAAATACAACAGCAATAATTATATTCCATAGAAGAGTAAATGACAGTGTGGCTCTATGTCTGCAAAATTTTACACTTGTTTTACATGAAGTACTTTGTGGATTAAAATGGAAAGTTAAGTGAATAAAAGTTAATGGAGATTATCTAAGTTATCTATATTTTGCACATGATGTAGTTGTCTTTGGAAATAATATTTTAGAGATTCAAAAAATGTTGCAAGAATTATCAGATGGAAGTAAGAAAGTAGAATTAAAGGTAAATGTTAAAAAGACTAAAGTAATATTTAATGGATTTTCTCAATATAAGAAAATCAAGATGACGATGATGAATTGAAATTTAGCAGTTATAAACAGCTTGATCAGTTTATTAATACAGATTGGAGTATAATGCATAAAATTAATCATAGAATTAAATTTGGTTAGTGTTTTTGTATAAATAACAGTATTAAAAGAAAACATGCATGTATGTTTGAAAAGGAAGATTGTTTAATAAATATGTTTAACCATTCTTATTTATGGATCTGAGACATGAACACTTAAAAGAAAGCTAATTCAGAGACTTCAGACCACTCAGAAATATAAGAAGAAATTTATATTTAAAGTTAATAAGGAGAGATAAAAAATATAATATGTGAGTGAGAAACCAAACGTATTATTGACAATATTGAAAGAATTAGGAAACTGATGTGAGCTGGATTCGACAGATTTCTAGAAGCGATGATCTTAAACTGGATCCCAAGAGATTATAAAAGAAAAACTCTGCATACAGTAGTGCCATCTTGTGCCAACAAGAGCAATAAATGGATGCCAGAAGGCTTGTGCATAAAATTTCTATCTAGTGCCTATTCATCCAATATCCCCAGACTAGTTTGTGGCTTGTGGCCTTCGTCATTGAGGAGCCTTGAATGGCACTACTGTATGGAGAGAGTTTTACTTTGTTTTGAATTGTTTAATAACAATTATGTGCTAGTATGAGATAGTGATCATGTGATGTTTAGATTATAAAAGACTTAGAAAAAGCCCACATATGAGATGGAGGAATAAAATTTGTTGGTGTTAGAGAGATTAGATAAACTGGATGAACTTGGAGAGAACCTCATCCTACAATTTATCGATAATGGTTAATAATGATGATGATGATGGTGGTGACTTATATTTAGAAATTGTAATTAACATTTCTTTTATTTTTAAATATTTATTTGCCGACACTAAAAATATATCAATAGCTTATAAAACTTATTTCAATACTAACCAGTTCTCTTTGGTTAGCCAAGATTCATATAGCTTTTCAAATACCTTATACCTTTACTTTATATTTATTGGTATACAAAATATATAAACTTTTAGCAACTGTTTAGTCAAACAAATCCAGTTTTAAAAATGTCATAACTAAGTGTTAGTCATTCTTTTATTGGGTTAAAAAGTATAACATTTACATAATATTGGCTATAGACCATAAACAAATTTGGAAAAAAGTAAATTCCGATTGCAGAGCATAAACATTCCTTATTCATTCATCATATTACTTAAAAAAATAAAATTTATTTGCAGTAAATATCCACTTCAAAAACATCCTCTCTCATTAAATGTCTAAAATGCTGCCAGTCATCAACTGCAAATACAGATGTCTTTGTTTTATATTAGTAATTGTAAATTGACTGGCTTGAAATTAAAACATGGATAGAAACGTTATTGGCTTTATAAATCTGTTGGGAAAAAAATGGTCCTTAAAATGTATGTGTATTAAAGCAATTGTACTGTATTTTATATAATATTGTGACAAAATAATACATGTTTTCATGTATTATGATTGTAACTTTCATATGTTCAAGCTTGTTTACTGATATTTCAAGATTAATTTATTTAATTGTATTTTAGATCAGTAAAGATACAATTAATAAAATAAATGATTTATTGAATGTTTAAACTTGAAATAGAGTAACTTAATAAAAAAAACGATTACAACTTTGACTATTCACATTTTAATATCAAATCAGCTAATTTACCATTAAGATTATATGAGATTTTTAATTTTGAACGGATGATTGGAAAAGATAATTATGTGACTGATAAAAGTGGTTATTTTTTAAATGTATATATGTATATTGAAGGGACTTGAACTCAGACTTGCGAGTTCTTTATTACTATCCACTCTATCTTATACAACCAATACACATGACCATCTACATGTAAAAAAGATAAATAATCTCCAATATATGTATTTCATGCTGAACCAGCACTCATCAGTTGGTCTAGATCACTATCTCCCATATATATATATATATATATATATATATATATATATATATCCCAATCAATAGACATATATATATATATATATATATATATATATGCAATCAATAGTCAGCTTATATTAATAAAATAGAAAATGTTCAAATTTTAATGGACAGGTTTCAATCTTCTCCACTCTCCAAATCTTCAGCCATCCATATCATTAAAAAATCGAAGATAGAACAATCAAAGCCCTTGTTGATGCCATCATTATTATCATACCTATGTATGTATGTGGTCATGAGTATTCGTTGTATAAGACAGAGTAGATAGCTATAAAGAGCTTGAAAGTTTGAGTTCAATTCCTTTCTAATTACATTAAGTTTAGTATAGATAATATACATATATTTAAATATTATATATACATAACTGCAAAGGTATTGATTAGTTTTTATATGTGAGACAGCTTAAAAATGATTCTTTAAGCATAGTGATTGCATCTTACATTTTTCCAAGTTTGTTTATAAATATTTTTAAACGAGTGAATACAGACTTTAAATAATGCTTAAATGTGACTAAACTATCTTATTTATAGATGTATGATGGTATTCAACTTTTCACTTTTTCCCACTCATATTGAGATAAATGAAAAGATGTGGTTAATCAAATATAGTTTAGAATTTGCTTCCCAATGTCTGCAGTTTTATATTTAAAAGTAAATAAGCTGTTTCAGTATATTTTACACAAATGCAATTTTTAATTTATAAAATTGTAGTTTCATAAATATGTTAAGCATTGGTAGTCGAGAGGTCAGTAACAGCTGCTTTACAAGCAGTTGTAGAGGGTTTGCTTCCCGGCTGATGCTATGACACATGAAAAAAAAATTACACAATAGAGTTAATCACACATCTATATATATTCAAGTAATTTAAAATCTGTATTAACGTTAATGAAATGTAATAATTTGTAATATATTAAAGTGATTAATAATTGATTAATATTTTGAAAAAAGTTATTGCCTCAAGTAAATACTAGATTTAAAAATATACTTATAAAATAAATTTGGTTATTACACATTAATAAAAAACAACAACAATGTTTTGTAGCATTTTGAATGACTATATGGAATAAATCAAAATAAAAAAAGTCAAAATACACACTAAAAGAATTTAGCATGTCAAATGTTTGGAATCATATACTTAATTATAAACATCAAGTGTAATTTATATATTATAAATTATAATAATTGTATAATAATAATAAAATATACTCCAAAACCTTTTACAGTAGTGCTGCAATAAGTATTTTGTGGATTAAAATGAAAAGCTAAAGGAGTGAAAGTAAATGGAAATTATTTAAGTCATTTAGATTTTGCAGATGATATAGTTTTTTTTTTTGCAAATAATGTTTTAGAACTGCAGAAAACGTTGCAGGAGTTATCAGATGAAAGTAGGACTAAAGATAAATGTTAAAAAGACTAAAATAAAGTTTAATGGATTTTCTCAAAATATGAAAATAAAGATTTATTATGATGAGTTAGAAGAAGTTAACAGTTACAAATACTTTAGTCAGATTATTAATACAGATGGAAACATAATGGATGAAATTAATCGTAGAATTAAACTTGGTTGGAGTGCTTTTGGTAGGAATAACTTGATACTAAAAGGAAATATGCCTATGCGTTTGAAAAGGAAGGTTTTTAATAAACGTGTTTTACCAGTTCTTACTTATGGATCTGAGAAAAGCAATACAGAAACTTCAGATCACTCAAAAAAGTATGGACAGATGCATGCATGTTAGGAATAACATGAAGATATCGAAAATGTAATATATAGGTAAGAGAACAAACAGGTGTTACTGACCTCATTAAAAAAAAAGACTGAAATGGAGTTGGGATGGACATATTTCTAGAAGAGATGGCAATAGATGGACAATTGAAATCTTAAACTGGATTCCTAGAGATTGTAAAAGACCCAGAAAGAGACCAAATGTGA
Source organism: Epiperipatus broadwayi (assembly GCA_028023455.1). NCBI lineage: Eukaryota > Metazoa > Onychophora > Udeonychophora > Euonychophora > Peripatidae > Epiperipatus > Epiperipatus broadwayi. Next base: position 914,580 of record JAQFVV010006267.1, on the reverse strand, counting down.
CCACATGTGAGATGAATGGATGAACGAAAGTGTGCAGGGATGATGTGGAGAAGAGAAGCTAAAAATCAGAGAAGATGGATTGAACTTGGAGAGACCTTCATCCTGCAATAGATTGATAAATAGTTGATGGTGATGATGATGATATAGAAATATTTTCAATTATTTAGGTCAAAATCATTAACAATTAAACTCATGGACTGCTTTTCCAAGAGCTAAGTATTTCAATATTAATGTACTGTTTTATTTATTTCAGTCTTTAAGCATATGTGAAAGAATTACCCATTTAATGCTTTTCCCCATGATATCTTTTTTCTTGTAATATTTTTGTACCGTCTAAAAGGAAATTAAATTTAAAAGTTACACGATTTTTTTTTTTCACAAAAAATGGAGTTCATTTAATTATTTACCTAAAAAACTATCTTAATTTATCAATGAATAGTTTTTTATATCTATATATAATTTGACAGATAGTATTACTTTTTTTTCTTTTAGGTATAGCATTTTAAGAATTAGTAATTAATTTGTTTATATTTTGATAGACATAAAATTAAAATTGTCTATTTCACGAAACATTTTAAATAAATTTAAATTATACTTTTAAAATGTTATATATTATTATCATAATTATTTTCAACTATTATGATTCGCTATAAGATGAAGATTTTGTCATCTTTAATTCAGTTAATCAAATCCCTAGTCTCTAACGCATTAACAAACTCTTATTTTATCCGTCTATCTCACATGAAATATGTTTCTAAATCTTTTACAATCTCACGGGATCCAATTTAACACTCTAAATTTCTATATAGATATAATAAACACCTCCACATTTTCCCATTCTTTTCAAAATTCATATAAATAAAGATTTAATAAAAGACAAATGACCCCCAAAATGCATTTCGTGCTGAACCAGCACTCATCAGTTGGCCCAGGTCACTATCTTTCATATATATCTCTATGATATGCAAAGTATTTATCTAGAGTAAATTGTTACATTTTCATTTACCATTGTCAATCTCACTCCACTCACAACTTTGACGCCATCCATTTCAGATAAATACTCTAATGATTATTACTAATCATTTTCGAAACTAGAGATTGTCTCTAGCACAGAAATAAACTTTAAACCTCAGTTAAAGATTAATTTATCTGATTTTTAAAATTTACACATGAAGTTATTCACATTTCTCTGTCCCGTATGTAATATCTAAATTTCTACCTATTATCATCTCTTCTAGCAATATATTCAGTCCAGCCCCATTTCGGTCTTTTAATTGTTTCAGTGAGATCAAATTATTATCATACCCATATATTTTATTTTTAATCTTTTTATATTTTTCCTAATATACATCTCTACTATACTTTGTTGAGTGGTCTGATACATTGTTGTGTGGTTGGTTTGAAGTATCTATATTGTTCTTTTCTTAAGCGTCAAGTCTCAGATTAATAATTAAAAAAATGATAAAGCCCATCTATTAAAAATCTTTTTTTTTCAAACACATGGACATAATTTCTTTTTAATATTAATTATATTCATATTAACTTTATAAGATTTATTTATTTAAAATATAGGGGATTTGAATTCAGATTTTCAAGCACCTTCCATCTATCCACATTATCTTATACAACCTATACCCATGACCACACATGTAGAAAAGATAAATAATCACCAATATTCATATTTCATGCTAAACCACTACTCATCAGTTGGTCCAGATTATCATCTCTTTCACATATATATATAATCAGTGCTCAGTTTATATTAAGATAGAAAATTTTCATACTTTAATAGATAGGCTTCAATCTACTCCAATCTCCAACTTTTCAGCTATCCATATCATTGAAAATCTGATGATGAAAACCCAAACCCCATGCTGATACCAATATTATTGCCATGCCCATGTTGAACTCAAGTCACTCTGACTCCTCATGTATAGGACAAAATACATAAAAGATGGATGGGCAGGATACAAGCTTGATGTATAAATATTTGAAAACCAGGCATTCTGCACAAATCTGGAGCTTAATTGTAAGTATAGGGGATTTGTGTGGAAGATGATAATCTGGATCAACTAATGAGTGCTGGTTTAGCACAAAAAACTTATATTGGTGATTATTTATCTTTTCTACATGTGTGTGGTTATGTGTATCGGTTGTATGAGATAGTGTGGATAGATGGAGGGTGTTTGAAAATCTGAGTTCAAATCCCCTATACTTACAATTAAGCTCCAGGTTTGTGAAGAGCGCCTTGTTTTCAAATATTTACATATCAAGCTTGTATCCTGCCCATCCCTCTTCTATGTATTTAAAAGGATAAGATCCTATACATGAGGGGTCAGAGTGACTTGAGATCGACATGGGCATAGCAATAATATTGGCATCAGCATCGGATTTGGGTTTTCATCATTAGATTTTCAATGATATGGATGGTTGAAAAGTTGGAGGTTGGAGTAGATTGAAGCCTGTCCATTAAAGTATAAAGATTTGCTATCTTAATATAAACTGAGCACTGATTTTATATATATATATATATGTGTGTGTGTGTGTGGGAGATGATAATCTGGACCAACTGATGAGTGCTGGTTTAGCATGAAATACGATTATTGGTGATAGCTCCAGGCTTGTGAAGAGTGTCTGGTTTTCAAATATTTATTTAACATATATAAAAATTGTATTATATACGTTATAAGTTTTATTATTAAATTTATTTTAACATATAAATATATATATATACATTTCTATCATATAGTACATATGTAAGTTTGTGAGAAAAATCATGCAATATTTTGCCTTTTGTCACTTTTGGCATAGCTTTTCATTACAAAGTGAAATGATTTAAAACTAGCTATTTTATATATCATTCATTATACACGTAAAGTATATTAAATATATTTTCTTTCTTGTATGAGTTTTATAAAATTTAAAGCAGATTATTCAGGTTTAGATAAACAATGTTACATATTTGTATAACCGTAGGGAGATCCTTACCTAGGTTATATACAACTCTCCAAATAATAAATAAATTAATTAATAATTCTAAAAATAGTATATATATATAATACTATTTATCAAATTATACTTGGTTGCAAAAAATAATACACTGCTAAATCAAGATATTCTTTTCTTTTTTTTAAAAAAAAAAAAAAAAGATTGAACGATCATTAACGTTTCTATAACAAATACAAAAAAATACGAATGATCAGTTTAATATCGCTTCGGATTTCTTGAGTACGATAAATCTTGCAACTTTAAATTTAACTTTATTTCAGCTCATACAAACATATACATGAGAAAGATATCCCAGAAAAAAAAAATTAAAGGTGATTTTTATAAATCAATTTAAAGAGTCAGTAACAAATAGGTATGCACGAATATGAAATACAAAATTGATATCTATTTTTTGCCAAAATAAATTTAGAAGATAATGATTAGAATGTAGCTAATCGATAATACCTCAATATAAATTAAATATTATTATTTATTTGTATTATTATTATTATAATTTAAAGTGGCATAATTTCCCGCAGGTCAAAAAATCCAAAAATTGGATTAATTATGTCAGTGTCTTGGTTGACATGACAACGTTGTCATATTATAATCGATTATGTTTGCCGGAAGGAAAATCGGTAAGTATAAAACGTCATCGTTGAATAATACTAAAGTACCCATATTTTTAATGAGTAACTTAATAATATATATTAGCGGGTGTATTTTGATTTTCATTCATTGAAAATATTACAATCACTTAACATTAAATGAATATTTATTTACTATATATAAATATTTCTAAATAAAACAACTATAACTGAAAACTTACATCAAATAATATCAGTAATATTCACAGTGAATTGGCTTATTATTTTTATTAAATGGACTTAAATTAGGGCAGAATAAAACTTGGACATCTTTTAGAATCCAATCAAGCTTAATCCTCCCCCCCTCCCATTAGTTAATCGATAAAGAACTCATTAGCTAGTTGGTAAATGGGTATTTAGGTATTTTTAACTATAAGATAGATTATAATGAAAACTGCCAAGCTCTGGTCAGTGATGATTTCTTTTCATTTATTTCCCTATGAAGGACTTTTGAAAAGGACATTTGCATTGTAGAGATAGTTAAAGCTTTTTTTTTTGTTTCATTTCTCTCTGTGTCTTTCTCATACTTCTTTCTATACATACACCCATATACTTAGAAATTTAATATTTGAATTATTTTTAGAGTAAGAACTGGATTAAAGAGGAAAGTAACAAGTCTCACTTCAAAGACATATAATCACTATTATGTTTCAGACTAATTCTTTATAAAAGAACATTTATTGCAGATTTTATAACATATTGAGGATATCAATTGACATATCAGAATCAATTATTAAGAATTTTGATAAGATAAAAAAATTATCAAAGTGTTATTTTTTTAAAATATTATTTTGGTTATTAAGAAACTAGAATAATTATAACTAAGAAAGTGATTAGCATCGCTAAACTGTTTCTCAAAATGATTAACTGTTATCTCTATCTAATTGAAGTACTCTCTTATCTACTCGGTAAATACTTTTGAATATAAGCAGTATTTTTTTTTGTCTTTTCTTTTTCTTTTTCTCCAATCTTTTCATTTTCTATTTTTTTTATTTGACTATCTTCAGTTACTTAGATTAGTGTGCGATCTAACCGTCATCAGTAGATTTTTATCATTTCATTTATATATTTTTGCATATAAATATGTATTATATGTAAATTATGAAATAATCATAAATGTAAACAGCTTATGATAGGAAAAGTTTAAGCAAAGTGAGTATCTTTAGTTTTGGCCTTAGGAGAGGCAATAAAATTAATAATGGATTCCTTTGGAACTGGATTTGTGATAGATATTTCACTTGGCACTAATTAGTGCTCCTAATTTTTTCCATAAATGTAGAATTAACAAGGAATCTAAAATTATCTAGATTGTATGTGTTCAAGTGTATCAGTGTTATGAGATAGTGTGGAGGTTGGTGGGTCATGTGAAAGTCTGTGCTCATATACCTTATATATTACATATATAGACACAGGTATATAATAAGCCTGTGTGTTTCAGTTATTATGTAGTAGAGATGTCTGCCCATCCCTTGTATATGTAATAAATGGATTATGTCCTGTACATGAGGGGTCAGATTGACCTTAGGTCAACATGGGGGTGACAAGAATCTCGGCCTTAGGGTGGCCTTTGAGCAATCCATCCAGATTTTCAATTGGATGGACAAGTTGGAGTGTTGAGTGGATTGAAGCCTGTCCATTAAAGTATGAGGATTGCCTATCTTAATATATATCTGAGCACTTACAGTATATATGTGTAGAGATGGTAATCTGGACCAACTGATGATTGCGGGTTTAACATGAAATACATATATTGGTGATTATTTATCTTTTTGACATATATGTGTTCAAATGTATCAGTGTAACAGCTTGTGTATGCAAAGGAAATGTTGATAATGTGATGTTTAATGATTTAATACCAATCTTGCTCATGGTATAATAGTGATTGTGGGTATTAAAGAACCAAAACATCAAAATGTATAGACATTGAAATGGGTTCAGATCAGTATGATTATAAAAGTGAATTATTTTTTATGTATGTATTACAATAATTGCAATATCAGTAATAATAATAAAGAAAAAAGAGTTAATATTGGTATGATTCATGGAAAAAGAAAACTTTATTTGATGTAATTTAATATAGAAAAGAACTAGTATCTACAATATTATCAACACTGAAAATTTATATGACTACTCTTACTCAAGTTCAGAATAAAAACAAATTAACTGGATAGATAAATAGTTATAAATTGGAAAAAGATAATTTAAATTCATTGACTTATATAAGACTACATGTAACTTTTTTACAAGTGCTTTTGTTCCAATTTTAAATTCAAAACGTTCAAAGAAAAAAAAAAGCCTCCTTTAGTTATAGGATAAGACAGAAAACTACACTCCAAAGATATTGAAAAAATGGAATTTTTATTACTCTCCAAAAAAAAAAAAAAACTGTTATTTTATAAATTGTTAGAATTAGTATCAGATTACAAAAGAAATTAATATTATCTAACTGTTTAGATGAACGTTATTAAAAATATTGTTATTAATTTGTATTTTTCGAATCAGATCTTAGATATCACATGATCACATTATTTATGCTTACACAAGATGTTTTTCGCAAAGGCAAAACTCTCCATATAGTAATGCCACTCAATGCATCCATTGATTACTCTGGCTTGCACTAAATGGTGCTGCTGTGTGGAGAGTTTTGCCTCTGCAATGATTATGGATATGTTCTACATTTATTTATATATGTGAAAATTTTGAATCTTTACTTCTAAGGGTCCATTTTTTTTGGACTGGAATTTAAAAGGGTGTAAAATAATATTAAAAAGTAATTCAAGATAAATTTAAGCATGGTTTTATAAGAGATGCAAATTCTATTGATGTTTTAAACGTTATCTCGATATTAAGTTGCAATATCGATTGCTTTTATTAAAAAAAGATGGTTATAGATAGAATACAAAATAAAGCTACAATTGAGCAAAATAAAGTTTATTTTGTGAAAAAAAAAAAAGACTACCGAATTTATAATTAGCATTGCAATATTACAAATAAACAAACTAAAGTGTTGTGTATAAATAGTAGTTCACAACTGATTTGTATAATCACAAAAGTTATCTTTAATTTCTTTGTTTTCTATCTCTATAATTTTGTTTTTAGTGTTTAGAAATGCTATCGCATATTAAGCTGTAATATCGATTGCTTTCATTAATGAAGTGAGTAAGATATCGAAACTTTATTTTTTATTATTTTATAAACATTATTGTAATTTAAGACGCAGAAAGAAATTTACCGTTAACTGAAAAGTCATCCTTTGATTTCTTTTTGAGGCCTTAATTAAAGAAGCTAAACAGAGAAATACCTAATATTTACTCCATATGTTCTTGTCGGTATAGCTATTATTATTATATGATTATTCATATAGTATACAAACATGTATGAATGATCAACACAGGTGAGTTTATTGGTTTTATATTTCCGAGTTCAAGTTAAAAAAAAACACCATGGTCTTTCTTTTTAGTTACTTGATAGTTCTTAACTAAAATATCAGTTGAGTGTTTTTGAAGGTATAATAAATATGTGTGGATAAAAATTTTAAAATAGATATTTACAACAATGGCAACAAACTAAAGCATGGCCTTTCTCAGGAGGGCTGTAAAGTCACCAGCCAAGACATCAATTGGTGGCCAAAAGTAAAGTATGCTAAGAATTCCCTGATTGCAAACCCAGGCTGCCATTTGTTGATGACCTGTTATTTAGGTACTTACAACTGCAGATCACTTTCAGGAGAAGGAAGATTGTAAGAACAGGGAAAAAACACTGTCTAATGTTAAATGGGACATTATTGGATTTTGTAAGTTAAAAAAAAAAGAAAAAACAAGTGATTTAAAAAGTAGACAGGTACTTTATAATCAAGGCACAACTATTGGAAGAACAAATGGAGTTTAATTCATTATAAATTTAAAAAAAATGGAAGAACAATATTGTGGAGATTGATGGTGTATCAAACTGAGTGCCAAGATTGGTTATTCAGCTTAATGGAAGAGTTCAAATGCAGATAATACAAGTTTATGTCTCAACAAGATCTTATTCTGATAATAAAGTAGAAGATTTTTATATGGATGTACAAAAGGCTTTTGATAGACCAAACAACATTTGAAAATTGTCATGGAAGACTTTAATCTAAAATAAAAAATGCAAGTGCTATGGTCATAGAAATGATAAAAGATATAGACTGATGAAGTTTGCAGAAAAGAAAAACTGTATATTATGTTGTTTTTTTGTTGTTGTTGAGAAAAATGCTAAACTAATGAATATGGAAGCACCCCCAATGAATATAATAGAATTGGGTAAAATTTTCTTAACAGAAAATATATATTTTAAAATTATAATATTTTTAATAAATTTATCACAGAAAGTGATCATCTATTAGTGAGATATACTATATAAGATACATGTTAATGCAAAACTAGAGAAACAAAAATTATTAAGAAAATCAGTATTCATAGTGGATATTCCTAACATTTGGAAACATTCAAATTAATTTAAATTACAATTTGCAAATCATTTTACATATGAATGAAATTATTGGGAAGATAACTAATAAATTATTAAGAACTTCAACAAAGATAGGTGGTGCAACAAAAGAGAAACTTTCAGTAATTTGTTTTCTAATACATGCCAATGTATTAAGAAAAGAAGGAATATATAAATATAGATTCATTAAGAAAAGTTGAATGTTTAGGGTTTATAAAATAGTTCAAAAAATATTAATAATAATGTAAGAAAATATAATTGTGTGTCAGCAAAGAAAGCTATTGAAGTAAATAAAAATCTAAAAAGTGTAAAACACCATCTTGGAATTGTAGAAAACTTATTTCTGCAACAAGTAGAAAAGAGGGAAATTTTTTTAAAAAAGATAATATCATAAGACATGTGGAAGAATTCTATGAAGAATTATATAGCAATGAAAGATAAGAAGACAAAGTATCTCCTACAATTGTGCAACTTCTGAAAATAAGGAAGTGAAACACATAAAATTAAATATATAATAGTAATCAGTTTTTAAGCTATCAACAATATCAGCCTGTAGTCAAGACAATCTCCTTTAACAATAAATATACTCTCACCTTTATATGGTCTGATATGTTTATATAGATACTAAAAATTACAACTTGACCAAGGACTATCTATATAGACATATCGGACCATAGATAAAGGTGGTACTACTTTTATTGTTAAAGGAGGTTACCTTGACAACAAGTTGAGATTGTTGATAGCTTATGAGTTGATTGTTATCATCTGCATTTATAAACTTATTGATGCTTTGAGTAATTAGCTTCATTGTCTCAAATAAATATATGAAAAAGGGAAACACTCTGAGTAATTATGAAATTAAAATTGATATCTTAAAAAAATTCAGATGAAGAAATAGAAAAAATCATTGTCAATGCTCTATATAAAATATCTAAATGATAAATATATATCAGGTGATTGGAAGAATGCAGTTGTAATTTTGATAATTAAAAAAGGTTATAAAAAGTTATTAGAATTACAGGCCTATTGATCATTTATCAGTTCTATATAAATGTTTTACCAAGACAATTACAACTCATCTGTAGCATATTTTGAATTTTAATTAACTAAAAAAACAAACAGAATATAAAAGTAGTTTTAGCCCAGTGGATAACAATCAAATATTGAGAGAAGTTATAGAATGAATCAAATAATATGAGATGCCATTATGTTTTGGAATTATGGATTATGAAAAGACATTTGATCTATTAACATTTCTACAGTGATTAAAGCATTATATCCTCAAGATATAGTTACATAATACGGTTATATTCTGAAAAATATTTACCAAAATGAAACAGTCATGATTAAATTATATAGTAGACTATGCAACAAAGTGACTTCATACTCTAAAATTTTTACAGCAGTTTTACAACAAGAATTTTATGAATTTAAGGGACTAGAAGTAAATGCAGATTACTTAAGTTATCTAGATATTACAGATAAGATTATTGTTTTTTCAAATAATGCTTCAAAGCTTCATGAAATGTTATGAATTGTCAAATGAAAATAAAACCCAAGACCAAAGATAAATGTTAAAAAATTTCAAGTAATATTCAATAAATTTTCTGAAAAAAAAAATTATAATGATGAATTAGAAGATATTAACAATTACAAATGCCTTAGTAAATTTATTAATGTAGAAGAAACATATAGATTAAATTAATCATGCAAGTAAATTGGATGGAGTGTTTTTGATAAAAATACATTAATATTAGAAAGAAATAAGCCTATGTGCTTGAAAGGAAAGACTTTTTAATAAATATGTTTTTCCAGTTCTTAATTATGGATTTAAGACTTGGACATTTAACAGAAGAACAATACAAAGACTACAGATAACTCAATAAAATATGGAAAGATAACAAGAGATCAAAAATAAAATATATGAGTGAGAGGACAAATAGGTATTACTAACATTAATGAAAAAATTAAGAGATTAATTTGAAACTGGAATGAACATATTAAAAAGAAATGATAATAGGTGGAAAATTGAAATCTTAATGTGGATCTCAAGAAATTGTAAAAATCTAAAAAAAAAATTGCAAGTGAGATGGATGGATGATATAAGGAAGTTTTCTGGTGTGATGGGGAGAGAGAAGGCTAGAAATCAGGGAAAATGAATTAAACTTGAAAAGACTTCATCATGCAATGAATGATGATCTAATTTAACAGATAAATGAACTAAAAATATGAATAAATCTGTAATTTAATTACCTTTGGGTTGTATAATCAAAAAACTTTTCTTTAATATCTTGTTTTCTGTCTTATTTTGTTTTTCAGAGTTAATTCTTTATTCTATAAAACTGATATAGGATGTATTTATACTATACTACCATTTCATGATTATTATAATAATTTTTATGAAATTTGAAACATGTTCTACAAAGTTATTATTTTGTTTTTACTTTATACATTGATTGTTGTAAATATGGCTAAATTCTTTAAAGATGTAGTCATATTTACGTAATTTGTACTATTTAGCTTTATAGAATTTTAAAAATATTTAGGCTTTTCATTTAATAAAGCTGTTAATAAATTTACATCATTTAACTCTCGCTTTGGTATTACAATATAGTAATATATAATACTTCAATGCGGTTTATTGATGCTTTACTATCAAATCAGTCTTGATTTGATATTAATATAAATTATGACTACTGTATTTTGTGACAGATTGGCTGAATGTGACACAATTCAAAAGGTTAACCTTTTAACTGACAATTAATTTTATTGGCTGAATGAGGTAAAACTCTAAACTTTTAATTGGTCAATTCATAAAATCAACCATAAAAATATTTTCATCTCTTGATATTATATTCACTTTAGTTTCATTTATAAAAAGTATATTAATAATTTGTCAGGTTATGAAAGTGAACAAAAGTTTTTTTCAAAAATAAATTTTTATTTATAATTATAAAAATATTCGATAGTGGCAAATCTAAAACAAGTGCTAGTAACCAAGTAAAAAGTGTTGCTGGTTTCAGTGATTTCTTTCTCAATTTTACGTTGTGGAAAAGTAAATATTTTTTACTAAAATCTTAACTATTTTTCTATAATAATTTTATTTTTAACATATTTTATCAAAATAATTTATAATATGTCAAAAAATACTTTTAAAATGGTCTAAAACATTCATTTATCACTTTCGTAATGTAACAAAAAAGTCATAGCGGTAAAAATTATTGACAAGCAGTTTTCTTTGTCCTTGATGGTTAACAGCCAATCAGCATCAAGAATGGACTGCCCTTTTCCATTGTTAACTTAAAATTTGAATATTACTGATTTTTTACTCGTAAAATAATTCAGAAGAGGGCAGCATCTTATGGAACTTTTTTTAACCTTTAAAAAGAGTGTAAAATCTTAATGGTAGTGTTAAAAATGACTGAATTCGAGCAACTTGAAGACAGCTGGTTTAGCTCTTTCAGCTTCAAGCCACCATATTGAACTTTTTAAAATACTGGCCTGACACACAATTTTCACAATAACTTCAGTTTTAATTATGTTGGAGCAAAAACAATTACATTACTAGAAACTAGAAACATTGCAGAAAACAATAAACATAAAATATATAGTGATAACTATATAAAAAATAAGGGAAAAAAAGAAATTTTCACATCCGAAATAATTATTATTTTATTGTTTGTTCATAATTTGGAAATTAACATTAACAAAAATTCAAAATACATCTTCAGTGATAATTTCTTTATATTCCTCACAAAATTATCTTTCTAAACATGTATAACATGTCTTACCTGAGTTAATCCACAGCTTCACAATCTCCAAAAGAATTTGGATATGACTTCTCCATTTTTATCTTGTATCCCAAATGTTCTAAATGTCAAAGGCATCTATAAAGAAAAAGATTCATCCTAATAAAAGATACAAAAGAAATCATCATAGCAATTGGTTTTTTATCCATCTAAAACTAGAAATTGTAGGCTACTGTCTATATCACTGATAAAATGAGTTTCATCTTTTCATTTTATATTTTTTGTGTACATCAGTGATGTTTATATTCTTTATGCACACACAAGTGATGTTTATATTCTTTATGCACAGAAGTGATGCTATCTTATTATATTTATTGTACCACATAGATATAATTTATTTGCATATAGTGTATTTGTTAGCTATAGACTTGAAAATAATGTTATGAAACATATAGCAAAACCAAAGCATGAACCACATATATATATAATTTATTTGCATACAGATCATTTGTTAGCTATAGACTTGAAAAATGTAAACAAGAATCAAAATTTTATTATATGTTTGTCTATGTTTGTATACATTTGATTATTAGTTTTATAACAAATTACTTATAAACCATATTATATAAACATAATTAATGATTTTCGTAATAAATTATACTTTTTGAAAAACATTATTTTTATAATAGTGTAGGTAGAACATTAGAAAATTACATTAGATATTAATTCTATATGAGCATAAATAACTAACACACACTAATTACAAACTAAAATTAATAAAAAAGAGAATTTTATGGGGAAAAAAATATAATTTTATAAAAAAAATTAAACGAAAAATTTAAAAATGTTACAGCATTACGTTGAAGATCTATTGTAGGCCTTCTCTGTGAATAGCACTGGAGAAAATATCATTTGCAGCCCATAAATTATTTTTGTCTTTTATTGCTTCATGATAAGTACAAAAATTATCAAAAAAAAAAAATATAAATACTGTGGTCAATTAAAAAATTTGCCAAAAATCTAAATTTCAACCGATTTTTTTAAAATAAACATTTTCTGAAAGCCACGTGATTAAGCTATTGAAAGCTCATATTTTGTTCTATGTCATGCTTATATATTTTACATCAGTAAAGAAAGAAAACAAAACATCATCTGAAAAACAACAGAGCACTAACAACATTGAAAAAGTTAGACTGGAGAACCCCACTAAAGAGAATATAATTGAATAGATTAATAAATTTATCTTTAAAGTAAGTTAAAATTGTTAATAATTATTTATTAAAATTCTTCATATTTTATGGTGCACTAAATGTTTTCATTTTTATTTATTATTTAAAAATATTAAAATTTACTATTCTAAATTTTATTATTACATTTAATATTTTATAATATGTATTATTTTGTAATTAAATATTCATTTAAATTTTATTTCAGACAGTAGGTTTGAAAAAATTGCAACATATTTGTCTGGAAAAGCAGATCACAACTGGCAATATGTATGTAATGCTTGCATGAATTTAGAGATGGTTTTGAATTACTTTCTACAGTTATTCATAAAGTGGAAGTATTTGAACTTGATAAAATGTTTAAAATAATATTTTAATTAGTTTTTAAAGATATTTTAAAACTAATAAATGTAGACTAAAATAACTATATTAAAGTAAATATTTTCTTATTATTTAATAAATTAGTAAAAAAATAATAAATTATATTATTTTAAAATATTTTTTTGGTTAAATAAAGTTATTAAATAAATTAGTGAATTAAATATTTCTTATATTTATTATTTAAAAGATGACTCCTTATTTTATTTTCAATTTTAAAACTACTTAATTAGGTAATATGTGAATTAGCTTGTTGTCTGATTTTTATTTTATCCAATCAAATCTTTTTTAAAAAATGGGTATAAATACAGTGTGTAATTAGTTAAAATTGATGAAAAATTGGCTGAAAAATTGTCAAACAGTATAAAGGTATATTGCTATAGGCTTGTAAAATAGTAAAACCTAATAGTAAATTATCTAAATTTTTTAAAAATTATTATTTAAAAAAAAGTCAAAAGGATAAGGAAAGTTAATTTTTAGTTCAAAAATATGTGTGAATAAATTCACTAAATTTTCTATAAGTAAACTATTCTGACACTTGATTGAAATTCATTAATGAGTTATGGAGCAAAAACATAGTCCAGTGTAATAAAAAATTCAAGATGAGAAACTGAAGATTTTATGGAAGTACGATTTTGCTAATGTTATATGAGAATTTAGATATTTATTTGCATGGAGTATTTCAAAACTATATACAATTATTATTTAGAGATATATTTTATATAATGACTACATATGTATTTTTAAAGTTTAAAACTTTTAAAAGACATTATTTTAATAGAAATTATCAGAAAAGATGGCAAAGTAATTTACATGTGTACTTAAAAAGACATTGGAGATGAGCTATAAAATAAATATCGTTCTCTCTATAAGATTTGCAGCATTATTTTGAATGATTACAGTTAATAATAGTTATCTTTAAAATGAATTTTGTATTTGGACTTGTTAAGCAAGATATGTTGATGATATATTATATAAAAAAAATATAGTTGCTAAAAATACTATATAAAATAAGTGAACATTAAAATATGACCAAATGCTATTTTAATTGCTGTATTTTTTTTAAAAAGAAGGAAAAATTGGTTATTGGCAGAAAGATATTTTATCATGAATAAATAACATTTTTAATATTTAAAAACCTGAATTCATTTATTTGTCTTATTATGTGCCTTATTGGAATATGTGTTTAAAATGGAAAAACATCTGTTTATTCAAAAATTATGCATTTTAATAAATATGACCATGAATTATGCATCTGTGATTGAACAAATTAGGATATATCTATATGCATGGAGGGAAAATGATTTACTTTTCCAAAATTGATTTTAAAAAATTATTGAATAAATTATTATCATCCTGAAAAGATTTGCAGAAATGGACTGTTTTTAATATCTTTTGCAAGCAGGATGTACAATATTTTTTAGGGATTGTTACAGATTCTAAAATTGACAGTGATTATTTTTTTATTATTTCTATGCACCGAGGGAAGAGAGTTAGAAAAAATAACTTTAGACAATGTTTGTTGCATGTGATTGCATAACTCCCAATTCATTAGCAGAACTTTTCAAAGAAGAACGTATATGAAGAGAAGAAATACGTAACTTTGAATATTATTATTAGATTTCATGTTTTTTGTTTTTTTTTAAAAAAGAATACTAATATTAGAATTTAAACTTATTTTTAGGTTATATTTAGATAAGTTGCATTAGTAGACACTTTTTGATTATTATAATCTTAATTTTAAAATAATTTAACAATTTTTTAAAATTTTGAAAACATTTTTTTTAAGTATAATATTTTATAATGAGCACTGTGTAAATAGAATTTTATGATTTTTAAAATTATTATGTAATTGGGACCAGAAGACATCAAAATGTGATAATATTTTAATCACATAATTTTAATTATTTTAAATATCATACAGTATATATTTATAAGAATTGCTTGGAATTTAAATATTCATATGATGCTGAAAAAATGAATGGATATATGGATGTGTGAATTAATAACACTTAGATTTTTTAATTAAATGGTATAAGATATAAATAAAAATATACATATATATTTTTTATAATGAAGTTTGTTATAACTTTATTAATTATCATAATTTTATGTGATTTTTGCTAAGTAAAACAATATTATATTCGTTTAAATATATGAATATTAATAGTATATTTTAATCAAAGTCATTTGTATTTGTGGCTAAGCTTAAGTGTGTGAAACCATTTCTTAAAGTATTCATAGTTTGATGAATAAATATGTTAGCTTTGTTTATTAATGGAATAATAGCTTAGTTTATTTTGCGATGTAGATTGTTTAAATCTATGTGGAATTTAGATAATAGTGAACAAGAAAGGATGAAATGAAACCCTGAATGTATATATTTGTATGATATGTCAAGTAAATAGAAAAATTAATCTCTGTTATATCAAAGTAGATATTATACAGATACAGTTAACAAAGCCTGGTATTATTGTATGTTTGTATTTTGATGTACTGTAAGTGCTAAAAGAAAGCCAAGACATTATTTTCTATGGGTATTAGATTAAGTCATATCTGATATTTCACAATGCTTTCCATGTAATTTAATTAGTGAATTATTTTTATACTATTGAGTCATTACTCTAGTTATAAATAGTCAAAATAAAAGTCATAGATCAATTCATAGATCACATGACCCTATCTCCTAAGCTTGTAAGTTATAAACAGTGAGGATTGCCAATTCCTCTACAAGCTTTATGATAAATGCTTAGCCAGAGCCAGCACTTAAAATATCTCTGTCAGGAACCCCTCCCCAAACCCCTGACCATGGTCAGGGGTTTGGGGAGGGGTTTCTGACAGAGATATTTTAAGTGCTGGCTCTGGCTAAGCATTTATCATAAAGCTTGTAGAGGAATTGGCAATCCTCACTGTTTATTACATGGTCAGGGGTTTGGGGAGGGGTTCCTGACAGAGATATTTTAAGTGCTGGCTCTGGCTAAGCATTTATCATAAAGCTTGTAGAGGAATTGGCAATCCTCACTGTTTATTACTCTAGTTATTCTTTCATATCCTATACATTATATTGCTATCTTAATTTCATTAGTAATGCATCCTGTAGTTTAGTATTCTGACAGTATAATAATTAATAAACTTAGAATGATGAATTGTTTTAAAATAAATGGCAAAATAGGTTTTGAATTAAGTAAAAATGCAAATGATCTTGAATGTTTAATGCTGATGATGAAAATGATAAGGGAATCATAACTATTCCTAATATATTTTCAAATGGTTTTTGATATTTTTCGATTTTTCATAAATCAATAATATTTTTAAAATAATGCATATTTTAAAAAGAAACATCAAAATAAGAAATATGAAGTGTATTATGAATGCTTATATATTTTATGTTTTTGAACATGAAACATGTAATAAAACTTAGAGTGATACCAAGCAAATTATTGTTTTTGTTACTTTATATTTTATTAACCCAAAATGTACCTAAAAATATATTTTGACTGATAAAATATTATGCTAATTTTTTTTTTTAATATTTACTGGAAGTAAAGAAATAATATTTCCTTATTTATTTAACTACTAATAAACCTAATGTAATTTTGTAAGGTAAATGATAGAATTTGAATATTTATTTATACATGATAAATATGCCTAAATAAAAGTTCATAAGCTGGAGTAAAGGCTTACATATTGATGATTTTTCTACTGGTAATCTGTAACCTAATTTTTTTTTTGTTTAATTTGTATATATTTTGTTTTAACTTTAGTATTATATTTGTTAGTTTTTTTAATAATAAACTATTAATTTATTGTATAAAGTTGGTTTGTTAAATAGAATAAATTTGTTAAAATTGTTTTATAAAAAACTTTTGTCAGGGTTATTATTGATCTATTCATTTCCACAACAGTTGATCAACAGAACTCAAAATTGAACATATAACATATTTTGCATATCATAAATAAAAATGGTTTATTAAAATGATAATTATTATTCAAAATATGATACTGAAATATCACATTATTATAATATTATTTTGGTCATAATTTAATATTTAAATTACTGCCATATGATTAAGTATATTTCCTTAGCCACATATATTATTCGGATTATACCATACTTTTAATATGCCACATGATAAATAAGAGAATTGGATTATTATTATTATTATTATTATTATTATTATTATTATTATTATTATTATTATTATTATTATTATTATTATTATTATTATTATTATTATTATTATTATTATTGTCATCATCATCATCTTTGATTTGATTGTTAAATAGAAAATATCATACAAAACTATTAAGTTGAGTGTAGAAATATTATATTTTATTGTTATTATTATTATGATAGTTGAGTGTGATGCAAAATTCCTCATCATACTTGGCTACAGGTTATTATAAATTAAGTTAATGATTTATTTAAAGAACCTGAGATGATTATATTTTATAATAGAGATTATAATTTATTTAGTATAATATGTTAGATTATTTGTAATATTTTAAAGTTGTAAGGATGCTATAGATTTATATTATTATTTAAATAAAGGGGGGTAGTGTTTTTATGACATTAAGATTATATCCTTAGGGAACTGTTCTCAATGTAGTCTAACAACTATACCTTCACCAAATGTCTCATGATTATTATAAGTATATTATTTATTCATTTAGTCGAACCATAAATTATTAATTAATAAATTTTAAACTAATCTAATGATAGAAATTATCTTAAGAAATTGTTAATACTTAATTCTTATTATATTAATCTTTTCATTGAAATTTTTATTTTTATTTTCATTGACCTAGTGAATTAAAGTTTTACAACTTTTGATTGGTCAATTAACAAACTCAGCTGTAAAAATATATTTATCTTTTAATATTATATTCATTTTAGTTTCATTTGCAAAAAGTATGTTAATAATTTGTCAGATTATGAAAGTGAATGAAAGTTTTTTCAAAAATATATTTCTCTTTATAATTATAAAAATATTTGATAGTGAAAGACTTAAAAAGAAAGTTTGTAACAAATTAAAAAGTGCTGTGGAGATCATTGATTTCTTTCTCAATTTACGTTAGTGTAAAAGTAAAGAATTTTTTACTAAAATCTTACTATTTTCCTAAAATAATTATATTTTCAGCATATTTTACCTAAATATATTATAATATGTAAATAAATGCCAGAAAAATATTCTAAATTATTCATTTCTGTTTGAAAATGAAATAAAGAGCTTGGGGTGATGAAAATTGTTGACAGGTGTCAAAATTGTTGTTAGTGCTGGCTTTAGTTTCAATTTACGTTCATGTAAAAGTATACAATTTTTACTAAAATCATACTATTTTTCTAAAATAACTATATTTTCAACATATTTTATCAAAATAATTCATAATATGTATGAAAAATAATAAAACAAATATTCTAAGACATTAATTTTCATTTTCAAAGTCAAAACAAAAGTTGGAGTGGTGAAAATTATTGACAAACGCTCTTCTATTGTCCAAAATGTGAACCAACCAATCAGAATCTAGGAAATCCTGCCTTCTCCCTTTGTTATAGCTTCTTACATTAATATTATTGATTTTTTTACTTGTAAAATAATTCTAGATTCTAGAGAGGACAGCATCTTACAGTACATTTTAAGCTTTAAAATAAGTGTAAAAACACTACTGTAGCTCAAAAATTGACGGTATCCAATCAACTTGAAGCTGGGACCATCCTGACATGGTAATTTCTCAGAATGGGTTAAGATCAGAGTTAATCCAGAGCATTATTTTGTTTATTTACTTGATCGATCAGTGAGGGTACAATATATATATATATATATATATAAGTAATAGACATTTATGAATATATATATAAGTAATAGACATTTATGAAGATTACAAAAGCTTTAGAAACTAATCTTATTCTATAAATAGAAATTAGAAAGTATCTTGCCATTTATAATATTTTTGGCTTATTAAGATATTCACCCCTGCCATTATTATAATTAAATTGTAATCTATTTATAAACTTTAAATGGGTAAAAGAAAATGATACATTTTTTTTGTTTACTAATAATTTATATTCTCTAACATTAGATGAAATTGCTGATTAATTATGTTTTTTTAAATAAATGTCACCTCATATATTGGTTATATTTGATATATATATACTTTCAATTCAGTTTTTTATTTTATTTTTTCAATAAACTCTATGATAATTTAATGTTTTCAAAGAGTATTAATATATTTTTTGAAGATTATCTTTTTCTAGTATATTTTATATTTACATCTCAAACATTTTAAAAATTGTTAAAATAATTGGGAAAATAAGTAAGTTCAAAAATATGAAAGTTGATTTGAAATTTGTCTATGTTTGGAGTAGTTTGAAAAAGTTGAAATAAATATTTCTTTGATTTTATAATTTTAAATATAAATTTTTTTTTTTTCCAATTCTGTTTTTTTCAACCGTATGTGTTTTTTCAATTGGAATAGATGCAATTACAGGCAAAAAAAATTTCCAGCTTTCCCAATAAAAATCTTACTTTACTATTGCATTAATCACCATTTTATTTATTACTTTATTAATACACTAATTCCAAAAAATGACTGAAAACGAAAAAATTATTAGATCAGCTGATCGTTTTAGTGCTTGAACATCAATGATATACTTAAGCATATTGTCATTATTTTTACATTTTTAAACCATCCGCATGTCGTTATATTTACTATTCATATAACTATTCAATTTTTCTCTAATCAAATAGCCCCTGTTCAATGATCTATCTATTCATCTACTTTCCCAGTTCAAAAAACTAAACATCATTATGATTTACTTTTACTCAATATATACACTATTTTTATTTCTTCTCTTACGGTATATATATAAAATAAATTTCTACAATAATTTTTCTACTAGGATTACAGTAAAAGTTATTTTTCATGTTTCTATCAGATAATATAAAGAAGATTTCTTTAATTGAATGCAAAAGGCATATTCTTGTCAACACGCAGAAATAATTGCACTTGTTAAAGACAGATGACATTAGTTGTACTGACGAAAAGCGTTCAAATTTAAAGGTTGCATGGATAGACTTGACAGTCAAGGATGAATAGACTTTCGTTTGTAGCTGGACTTGATAAATGGTTTATCTATTCAGGCATTTTTATGAGTCATTGCCCATTTATAAAGTTAAAGTTTTATTCTATAAAATCAATATCTTTTTTGTTTTTATTTAATTCTATTTAATAAACTGATTTAAACATTGTATATATTGTTTAGTTAATAGCCGTTAAAGAAAATCCTATTACAAATTAGAATACTTACACCAAATTTTTATTCATAAATTAATTACTTATATATAGAAAAGTGTAATTACATATTCATTACCAAACATAAAATAAAACATTTTTTACACACACACACACACACTATATATATATTGGTTCACGTGACTTTTCATGATCAATTTTTTCTTCATCTTAATGATCACCTGGTGCAATACAGAACCATTTGTTCAAGTTGCATAAAAAATGCCCAAGTCAATTACCACACAGTAAGATAATCCTGAGTCTAAATTGCAAGTAAAAACAAAATATAAAAATATATAATTTATTACTATCTATCAAGAAGTATTTAATTATCTATCAAAACTATAAATCAATATATACAAGTAGTAGGGATGAGTAGGAATAACTGCAATTATCTAAATTAAAACTGAGACTAAGATAAATATATATTGTTACTATATATTGAAATAATTCTAGTTATCATTACTTTTTAGGAACCTTTCAATTTATTTTGTATATGAAAATACTTGTTATAATAATAAAAAAAGTTAGTTTTTTTTAATGAACCAATTGTTTAAAAATATTTTAAAAATAATGTTTCTAACTATTCTTAAACACGAAAACAATAATCTTTCCATGTTTTCTTATAACATTGCATTAATTCTATTGTCAGATTTTTTTTGCAAATTTAAAATGAATCCATTTAAATTTTCAATGTATTTTTTTTATTTATAAAGATGGCAGATCTGAATTAGTTCACCCTAATTAATTAATATTACTTGTCGGATCTGTCTTCTTTCTCTATATAATTGTGAAGGAAAATGTAAATGCAAGAAAATTTTAAGAAAAGCTGGTGCATAAAGTTGTCATTTCTATATATATGTTTATTTTTTTACAAGAAGATCAGACATGACTAAACTTGGTTTACAAGGGGTCTCACTAAAATCTATAGTTGTTCTTCATCATTATTAAAAGTATGATCATCTAACTCTAAAAAAAAAAAAAAATAAAGAGTAAAATTAATTTACCAATAAAGGCAATCTGTGATTCATAAATATATCCATATATAACATATGATTCTTTACATTATTTATCTGATTTCCTTTAATGCTGACTTAATTTCCTTTACAGTGGATTTATATTATTTTGAATGATGTTAACAATTATCTAGGTGTAACTATTTATTTCCATATTCTTTCAAATATTATTGACACATTTTAGATTGTTTTTGAGATCATTTTTATCAATTAAAAAGTGACTGCATTATACTTTATTAAATTATGAACAAATTTGCACTTCAATTTCTTCATTTATTTAATATTGTTTTGAAAAAATTTTAATATTTATTTCTTTTTAAATATCTAATGTTTATATTGTAATATTGCTTCAATACAGTACAATAGCTTTTATCCAGAAATTATTAAAATATTTATATAATATTAAATTAAATTAATTCCTTATCAAATATATCTTTGTTTGTTACTAACAAAAAGTTATTCTTAGATTTGTTTGTATATTCCATTTTTCAAAATTTATTTGCAAAATTAATATTTTAGATTATATTAATTTTTAAAATTATGTTCTTGATGGATTATAAAAAAAATCATAATGCAAAACAATTTTTATTTCACTTAAAAATAAAAATAAAGAAAAGCAATGGCTTTGCCTGCAGAAGGCTAAAGCTTTTAGTTATTCAAATAAAGTAGCAATAGCCTATGTCTGATTTGAAATTCTCCTATGTAGTTACTATTCTTTTTATAAATTATGTATATAAAAGCTTAGAGAGCAAAGAATGGATTCATTTTATTTGAAAATATGATTGATCTTTAATATGAAGGACACAGCATTAATATAGCTAATACTTAGATCAATACTTACTCTAAGTACTGCATATATAGAAACTAGGTAGATATCAGCAATAGTCAAAATATTTTTGCTTTACAAATCTTTTATTAGATATATTGTAATTTATAACTATATAATTTATTTTTTAAAATAATTTTGTAACTAATAAACAAACAAAAATAAATTAAACTATATATAAAAACAATGATTTATGCTTATTGTATTTAACTTAGGAATAGTCAAAATTTTAGACATTGAAATAAGACTTCAACTATATAAAAGTCTAAGTATTACAAATTAATGTGGTCAAGTAATGTTATTTTATAAGGTATCCAATAATAAAGTAAATGAAACTTTATCAAATATGTTTAATTAAAATCCTGCATATTTAATATACATATGTTAAATTAAATATTTACATGGATTGTTATTATAATAAAGAATAGAAATGAGGAGATAATATTCATGTAAGTAAAGACAAACATTAGTCTTTGATGCTTCCAATGTATCAATTACTACTAACTGACAATCCCTGAGGCTGAACAAGTTTCATCATTAAACTACAATAGCTCTTTTTCTGTTGTTGTTGAAATAAAAGGGTTTAAATCTATGAAAAAAATAGGGTTTGAGGTAAAAGAAAACTATTTTTACTTCAACAAAAAAGTCTACCAAAAGAGCTATTATAGGTTAATGACAAAACTTATTTAGACTCATGGATTGTCAGTTAGTAATAATTGATAATATCTTGGAAAGGTTAGTTCTGTTTACATGAATATTATCTTCTCATTACTCTCTCTCTCTCTCTGGTTCAAATATATTGGCATTTGGTAATATTTAAAAAAAGCTTAAAAAAAGTAAAATTTAAAGATCATTTAAAAGATGCCATTTAGCTTTTTTACTTAGTATAATTTATTTATTTATGAAGATGTACAATGAGGATTATTTGCATGTGTTATTATCTATTTAATTAATGCAAATGTGAAATTGGAAGAAATGTAGGCACATTCAGGTTACTAATCCAGAAAAAAAAATTGAAAATGTAAATGATATGATCAGAATGCTAATTAAAGATGGCCAAAATAATTTATATAAAAAAACAGACTTTGTAACTTAAAACTAATAAAGAAACCATAAGATTATCAACTAATATTTTTGATAAAACAAAAGATAAGGACACATGCATGGAATTCTTAAAATTGATCCAAGGCTATAAAAGGGACAAAATTACTTTGAATGGGATCTTGTCTGGTTTTTTCTTTTTGGCTGTTTCTGGATCCTTCATGATTTGGACCATTCTGTGCTAAAATAATTTGTCATGCGGGAGTGGATTGGAGCATTTTCTGACAACTTTCATCGTGAAGATGTCAGTCAACCCAAAAAGCTTTCGACTAGCTTTAGGACAGACCAAAAACAGTTTAAAACCAAAGGCCATGGGCTCTTACAACCCAGGACATAAACATGTATTACAAAATCGGTAAGCCATGATATTTTAATTTGTATCCCAATTGTATCTACTTAATGTTTGCAAACTAAATTTAATTATAAAACTAAAGAGAAGCTTCAAATACTGATATAGACAGTCACTGTTTTATTATTCAATGAACCTTCTAAAAAAAACTTAAGTCTGACATGAACTCTAATTATTTGATTAATATTATTTGGATTAACATGTGTACTTTATTTCTAGCTTATTAATAATTCTCTTTTAAATATTATAATTTGTTATAATAAAAATATTTATCTTTAATAATAATTTTCATTGACATTATTAAGGTTAGTTTATTAGGATTTATTATAAACGTGGTTTTAATTTCTCCTTATTTGTAATAATAAAAATACTTAATTGTAAATTATTAGAGAAAAAATATATAGTTAATAATAAATTTGGCTGAACGTTTTCGAGGAACCGTGCCTCATACTCATAGCCTTCGTGAAAATGTACTTAATATATGTAAATGAGAATATTCAAATGAATTACTGTTACGTAGCCCATTTTTTCGAGATGTCGAAGCACGTGTCTCTTCTGTTGATTGCATGGATGTCTCTGTTAATGTAGAATGCCTCCTTTATTTTTCTCCTGTAGTCGTTTGGTTCTGAGCATAAAATAACGGGGTTAGCGGGAATGAAATTGTGCCCTGATTGTTTAGTATGTTCAAAAAATGCAGAAGATGTACTGCTGTTCGTTTGGGCTCTGTTGAAGGTGTACCGATGTTGAGCCAATCTGGTGTTAATTGTGGCTTTCGTTTCACCATAATATGTGGCGTGGCATCCAGCTTGGGGGCAGGAAATGGAGTACACCACATGTGGGGTGAGCGCTGGATCAATGTAGTCTTTGGAGTTATTGATCAACCTATTAGTGTTGGGTGGAGTTCTGAATATTATGCTAAATTTGTTGCTCAAGGTTTTCGTTAGTTTGCTGGAAAGTCATGAAATTCAACAGCACAATAGATGATAAATTGCCTCACACCAATCTACCTAGAATAACGGTCCCCTACATCCCTAAAATATCCAGCAAACTAACGAAAACCTTGAGCAACAAATTTAGCATAATATTCAGAACTCCACCCAACACTAATAGGTTGATCAATAACTCCAAAGACTACATTGATCCAGCGCTCACCCCACATGTGGTGTACTCCATTTCCTGCCCCCAAGCCGGATGCCACGCCACATATTATGGTGAAACGAAAGCCACAATTAACACCAGATTGGCTCAACATCGGTACACCTTCAACAGAGCCCAAACGAACAGCAGTACATCTTCTGCATTTTTTGAACATACTAAACAATCAGGGCACAATTTCATTCCCGCTAACCCCGTTATTTTATGCTCAGAACCAAACGACTACAGGAGAAAAATAAAGGAGGCATTCTACATTAACAGAGACATCCATGCAATCAACAGAAGAGACACGTGCTTCGACATCTCGAAAAAATGGGCTACGTAACAGTAATTCATTTGAATATTCTCATTTACATATATTAAGTACATTTTCATGAAGGCTATGAGTATGAGGCACGGTTCCTTGAAAACGTTCAGCCAAATTTATTATTAACTATATATTTTTTCTCTAATAATTTACAATTAAGTATTTTAGGATTTATTATGTAGAAATACCTTTGCCAATGTGCTTGTTTTATAGTTATCCCCCCCCCAAAAAAAAAATCATATAAAAGCTTTAAAATGACAAGAAAATGTAATTTCCAATCTTTTAATAATTTGCTTCCTAAATGATGATACAGTGTGAAGGATCACTAAATTCTTGTATAGAATTCTGGCATCCTGTTCTAAATAAATAAAAAACTGATTCCACCAGCAGTGTAAATCGTAAATAAATAGTAGACCAGTTAATCAGTAAATATAGCTATGATCTTGAAATAACCAGATTCGTAAATGATCTGAATATATTTTCTTTTCATAGTTTGATTAATTTGCATTTTCTAGTGTGTAAAATAAGAGCCTAGTAATCAAACCTAAATGTTAAAAAATGTTATAATGGTGTCCTAATGTGAGATTTTGGAAAAAACCCTACCTGAGATAAGTAGTAATTATAAAAAAAGTGACAACTTTAAATAGGATTATACAACTATAAAAAAATTAATATGACTATAAAATGAAAACCCAATTTTGGCTGATGTGAACTTTAATTCACAGCATTAACCTGGTATGTGGATACTGAAGAGGGGAAAAATCATAGCCCTGAGTTCTTATATACCAGTACATAACATAAGAACATTCTTATATGCCTGTCAGTCTTATAAGACCAGGGACCCGAAAAATGGGAGGACAGACCAAACACCATGAGCTTAAAGTCTCAAAAGAATGAGCAACACTTGTATGTGCTTAGACTTGGACTTCTTATGATTAATCATACACATATGCAGAAAGAACACATATGAATATGGAAATATTTTTCATTCCTGCCATGTTAAATGCTAAAATGTGGGCTTTAAAGCCACATGACACTTGTAAACAGTGTACAGGTATATATCAGTGATGCTAATACATTTAAAAAAACCCAAAATATGAACTTAAAACTTAGTAAAAATAAAATAGGTTCAATCCCATATCCTATATGTTCAATTCCCTATTTTATTTTTGATTATTTACAGTTCAGAGATATTGAACTGTTTTACATATATATGTTTCAAATATATTGGCATTTGGTAATATTTAAAAAAAAGCTTTAAAAAAAGTAAAATTTAAAGATTGTTTAAAAGACACAATTTAGTTTTTTTAGTTACTATAATTTATTTATTTTTAAATATGTGCATTGAAAATTATTTGCATGTGCTATTATCTACTTAATTAATGCAAAAGTGAAATTGGAAGGAATGTAGGCACATGCAGGTTACTCATCCAAAAACAAAAAAGAAATTGTAAACATAAGTGATTACAGATCAGAATGCTAATTAAAGATGGCTGAAACAATTTATATAAAAAAGAGACTTTGTAACTTAAAACTAATAAAAAAAAAAAAAACTAATAAAGAATCCACAAAATTATCAACTAATATTTTTGATAGAATAGAAGATAAGGACATATGTGTAGAAGTCTAAAAATTGACCCAAGGCTATAAAAGGGACAGAAAAACTTTGAACAGGATCTTGTCTGATTGGCTTGTCCTGGATCATAAAGGATCCAGAACCATTCTATGCTGAAATAATTTGTCATGCAGGAGTGGACTGGAGCATTTGCCAACATCTTTCATCATGAAGATGTCAACCCAAAATGCTTTCATGACTAGCCTTAGGATGGACCAAAAACAGTTTAAAACCAAAGGCCATGAACTCTTACAACCCATGAAATAAATGTGTACTACAAAACTTACCAGTAAGCTACAATATTCTTATTCATATCCTGATTGTTTCTACTTAATATTTGTAAACTAAATTTAACTATAAAACTAATGAGAAGTTTCTAATACCAGTATAGACATTCACTGTTTTATTATTTAATGAACCATCTAGAAAAAAACTTAAGTATAACATGAACTCTAATTATTTGATCAATATTATTTGGATTAGCATGTGTACATTCTTTCTAGCTTATTAATAATTCTCTTTTACTCTAATAAAAATATTTATCTTTAATAATAATTTTCACTGTACATTATTAAGGTTAGTTTATTAAGATTTATTATGTAGAATTATCTTTGCAAATGTTCTTGTTTTATAGTTAATCCCAGAAAAAATTCATTAAATGCTTTAACATGACAAAAAATTGTAATTCCTGATATTTTAATAAATTGCTTTGTAAATGACAATGCAGTGCAATGGATCAATGAATTCTTATATAGAATTCTGGTGCTCCATTCTAAATAACTAAAAAACTGATTCCACCAGCAGTGTACATTGTAAATAAATAGTAGGCCAGTTAATTAGAATATATAGCTATATTCTTGAAATGTCCGGACTTATAAATGATTGCAATATATTTTCTTTTCATAGTTTGATTAACTTGCACTTTCTAATGTGTAAACTAAGGGCTACTAATCAAACCTAAAACATATATATATATATATATATATATATATATATATATATATTGTACCAGGTTCGATCCATAGATGATCTCATGTACTCTACAAGCTAGGTTTAACTGGGTTTAAACCTTATTTCTAATAAATTTATAATCTTATATATATATATATTATGATGTACACATGTTGCCATCTATAGTTTTATTTATAGTGTATAAATAACTAAGTAAAGAAAACAATAAAAGACCTATATTAAATAAATGGACAGTGAATGGTTACTTTATTATAAAACTTAAAAATGAAATATCTTACTTAGTTTTAGTGAATGATAGCAATGCTTTATTAAGATTTTTTTTAAAAAGAAAATTAGATGTTCATGAGCTAGTGTTAAAAATAAAGGAAAGAAAAAGACTGCAGTTTATGTTCCTATAGTTACAGAAATAAATTCAGAAAGATGAAACCATTTGCTTTATTTTTCTTAAAATTTTGTGTTTTATCTTACCTTACTTTTATAAACAGATTCTGGACTTATAGCAAAGAAATTTGTACTGTAAGTAGAAAAATTATTTGGGGGAGGAAGGAACACAAACTTCCCATCATTTGATATCTTTATCACTAAAATGGAATGATTATAACAACAAACACTAAACTTATCCATCAAGAAAATATAAAACTATTAAAATTTACCATAGATTGTAATATTGACAGAAGGAATTGCTAAGGATAAAAATGTTCGTGGAAACCTATATTTGTGTTTTGTTATTGTTGATGGGTCAAGAAAGATGTCAGATGATAATGGAATGTAAGCTGAAATTATATATAAGTTAAACTTGATAACAGATGCTAAAAAAATATTTTAAATGATCTACATGACATAAATTTCACTTATTAATAATGGTTAAGAGGATAATAGTACCTTACTGTTAGAATATTTATGAGTCTTTTTTTATTAATAATCTTAATTAATGCAATTTTATCTCATAATTCAATATAGGCTTAAATAATAAACCCATGTAATTAAGATTTAAATCAATTGTTAATGTATTAATTTTTTTGAAAAATAATATTCTATATAACTTATTTAATAATTATTATTAAAAAACATTGCCTGAGTCCAAGATATAAAACATATTAAAACAAAAATAGGTATGGAAGATAATAATATTAACACTTTATTACATTTTTTTTATTGTGTGAAAAATAATTTGTAAATAAACCTTTATGACTGTATGCATAATAATTTCAACCATAAGCCATTTCTACTAATTGCAATTGGGCAGGGATAAATTATAAAGATATCTTATATAATATTATATTGCAGTTGGTAAAATTAGAATTATGTTCTTGGTTTTATCCACCTTAATGAGTTAATGTTTACTTCAACAAATATTATTATTTTTATTGATCTAAGTATTTAAATTTGCCTATTGCATAAATCAATATAAAACTATTTTATTACACAATTTATTTATAATTAAAATATTTAATTGTATATCTCATATGATATCTCATTAACAAGTAAATATTTTTTATTGAATTTTATCTTCTTTACTAAGCAGATATACTTATTATGGATTCATTGGTGCCTCACAAATTCACAAGTCCATTGTATATATTAATCCAAACTATCATAGAAACAATTTATGGATTAATTCATTTATTTGTTTGTCTATTAGTCATTTTAGTTGTATAAGTACAACATTTATTCAGTTTATTTTAGATTTCCCAAATATGTAGCACATTGTTGGAGAAAACCCTCAATTCTTATTTAGATTGCCCAAATATGTAGCACATTGTTGGAGAAAACCCCTTGGTTCCTAATTTTATCTATCACTTTTCTGGTCACCTGAATCCCTGAATCACTTGCAGGCCTATTAGCCTGGCTCAGTCATAATGTTTTTTTATTATATTTATGATTACTCAAAATCTGCGTGATATTCAGAGAATAGTTAGTTTTATTTTATCCATATTGTTGTTGGTTGATTTTCATTTACGATATTATTTATTATTATCAATGACCCTGATTTTATTGTTCCATTACATTTTCTAGCTTCCTTCAAATACGTGGGCATTTGTAGATCAGAAAACTTTTCATCCATTATTTTATTAATCTTTCATTACATTTCTGGCTTGTCCAACAAGGGAATATTATTATTTATGAGACAATATTACTCCATTAGCATTGTTCTTATATTTTAGAATATTTCTTATTGTAATATATTTTTATATATAATGCATGATAATGATGTAAATTGCTAATTAAAATATATAAATAGCTGTAAAATTAAGATTATAAAAAAATTATCAAGGACATAGCACAGTATTAAGCTGTAATTGATAATGATCCAATATTATTTCTTATACAGTTTTTGTTTATTGATCTGAAAGTTGGACATTTAACAGAGGAGCAACATAAAGACATAAGACTACCTATTAAGTATATAGAGATGTATGTTATGAGTAATAAGAAGAGATCAAAAACAAAATATATGTGTGAGAGAACAAACAGGCAATAATGGGACATTGAAAGAATTACGAGGCTAATGTGGTGCTGGACCACTCTAATTGCTAAAAGAGATTATAATAGAAGGATAGTTGGATTCTATTGTAAAATGTCTAAAAAGATACAGTATATGAGATGGTTGAATAAAATAAAAGTTTTGCTAATATCATATAGAGAAAAGAGGCTAGAAATAAACTGGGTTAAATATGGAGAGAATTTCATTCTGCCATGGATCAATGATGGTAGAAAATTATGCTGCTGATGAGAGTTGCAATAATCACTTTGATTAATAAATTTAACACTCATAAAATGAAATTTTACTATTGTTCATTCAAACTAAAGAAATAAATAGAAAATATTAAATTAAAATATGATTATCCTAATAAGTATTGTTTTCTCCTTCAATGTTTTTATTAGATAGCTCCGTTGGAGACTTTAGAATTGAAGTGGAAAATTGAACATTCTTTTTTACTTTTTAACTATATAAATATACATCTATATGTTTCTGTGAAAACATTCATAAATTTTTTTGGAAAGGCATTCATAAATCTCGTCATCAAAAAATAAATTAATTAAATGACATAAACTATATTTTTGCCTATCTTTAGATGCTGTTTCCAGCCTCTTTTCTATTTGATTCTTAACATTACTACAATCATCAAAAGTTCAAATGTTATCTCAAATCGAATGACTAAAGTCACATAACTATAAATAGAAATATAATAAAATCTATTTAATGGTTTGTTTATATTGTTGTTTCAATTTTATAACTCTCACTACTGGTCTTTTAAATATTGTTATAACAGTTTTATTACTTTATAAACGAACTACAAGCAGCATTTATTACTAAAGATAATCGTGGTCTTAAATTCTGTTGCTATCTAGTAAAAATTATTGCTTTTTCAATTGAAATGTTTTGTCTATGACCATGTCAGAAAATTTAGCGATTCATTTTGATAATGCTTTAGTTTGAATTAGTTTTAAAGTAAAGCAATTTTATTTAACACAGAACAACATAACATTATAATTTTATTTTAACTCTAAATATACATATATTTTTAAAAAAAAAATTACTAGACAGTTTTTATTAACTTGACATGCTATTTAATATATTGACATTATTATAGCGCTGACTTTAATTACGTAATGTTATCTATTGAGAAATTTATTGTTAGCTCTAAAATATAAATATATATTAGTGGCATGACCTAAGCTTTTTAAAGTAAAATCATTTTATATGTTTCTATTTTGTTTGTTTTAATTATTGGCTATTTGATAGATTTAGATGTGTTTATAAGTTAAATGATTAAAAAGAATAGAGTATATTGAAGAATAGAAACATCTCCAGAAATTAATCCATGTTTAGATGAACAATATCATTATCACTAACAGTTTACATTATTTGGTTTTGATCCATCATTCAATCTCTTGCTCTTTTTCACTCTTTTTATACTTACATTTCCCCATGCCAATTTTCAGTCAAACTTTAGAACAAAATATTTCGGAGTTTAATTTACTTTTTTCTACTTATATTTTTTCTTCATATGTTCTATCTCATCCATCCATCTTATGTACTATCTGTTTCTAGGACAATTACCTTCTTTAATTATTGTTTAAAATTATAGTTATACATCTAAATATTGCCTCTTCTGATCACATATTGAACATAATTTCTTTACAGTTTTTATATTTATTTTAGAATTGTCAGTGATTTTTCCAATATTTTACTATGTATTTTAATTTTAATCTTTGTTTAACCGTAACATTTTACTATATAATCTTACATTAATGTATTACTTTTCTTTTAAGTGTACAAACTTCACATCCAAAGATTTCTGATAGAACACATTTATTTAAATCCTATCTGTTTAAAATAAAAGCATATTTATCTCTACTATTAACTATTTTTATCAATAGTAATTCTATATTTAATTTTTACTGCCATTTCCTTAAATATATACACCTGGATCTCGTTTTATGTGGATTATTTTAATGTGATTTTGAAGTTATGCAATTCATATTCCTTCTTAATATCCTTCATATTTCACTATATTTATTAGATATCAAGAAATTTAAATTATTAATAACTTATTTTGACTTGAAATACTTTTTTTCTTTCAAAAATATAACGTTAATATGGCCTGAAGCTGTATTTAGAATCTTAGCTTCTATGTAAATTCCTTCATATTTCACTATATTTATTAGATATTGAAGCAATGGATCTGAAGTATGATCCATGCTTCACTGTTTCTTATAAATTTAGTTAGCATTGTAGGACTGAACTAAGTTTATAGCCCAATACCAGCAGGGTTTTGCATTAAAGCTAAAATTAATTATGTTATTAAAGTTGTATTTACAGTTAAATTTCGTGTTAAATAAATCCCAGTCAAAGATTAAATTTCTGTTAATAAAAATTGCTTGTAAAACCTATTGGGCAAACATATATATACGTCAAGCGTATATATATATATATATGAGTTAATGCAAAATTCTGCTGAAATAAAATGCTTATTTACTATAAAAAAATAAGAATATATTTTTTTGTAAAATCTTGTTAAAATATTTAGTATGATTTATTTTGAGATAAGCCTGCCAAACATTTTCTAAAAGAATGTATGTTTTAATTAATTAGTCCATTCAAGGCTAATTAAAGATGGACTTCTCTTTCCTTCTTTTTTAATTAATAAAAATTCAAACTTTAAAGAAATAAATTTGGAGTTTTAAGTAAAAGTTTATTTTTAGAAAGTGTTACCTTGAAACAAAAGAGTGTGGGTGGGCTTATCAAGATCTAAGATCATACAAACAATAGAAGGTAGCTGAGAAAAAAAGTTATAAAAGGGAGAGAACAAAAGAGGAGAGTCATATCATATTTTGCTATTGCA
Source organism: Epiperipatus broadwayi (assembly GCA_028023455.1). NCBI lineage: Eukaryota > Metazoa > Onychophora > Udeonychophora > Euonychophora > Peripatidae > Epiperipatus > Epiperipatus broadwayi. Next base: position 881,131 of record JAQFVV010006267.1, on the reverse strand, counting down.
AGGTTGATTCAAGATTTTGCTATTGCAAGGCATTCAGATTTTGCTATTGCAAGTTTCATTCAGATCTGCTATTGCAAGGTGCATTCAGATTTCTCTTAGGAGAACTCTGTCAGATTTTGTTTGTGATTTTATTCCAAAAAGTCTACAATTATCGTCTACAAATCATGAAGAAGTTTGAACCTGCTCAAGCTAAAAATCATATAAGTTTGATGGATTCTACTATGCTTGGCTAGGCAAATAAATAGCTTTGCCTATCGCCGAGGTTCCTAAATACCATCAAAATGCCTTAATATCCACTCCATAGTCATCTGAACTCTGTGCTATGTCTGTAGGACTTTTCGTAAAAGCATGCTACTTATTTCCACCTTTTTTGTCCGGACAAATAGCTATCGATGGACGGATCAAGCTACGCTCATCGATGGAACATGACCAAGGAACAAGGATGGTAATCATTATCTCTCCTCCATTGAACTATTTATTTTCTACCTTTTTATTTTTTTTTATATATCTTTCTTAATTGAATTATATTATGAATTGTTTTATGTAACGATTATGTAATTTAACCATTGTTCTTATTAGATTAGTCTTAAATATATATGTGTGATCATCTATCTATATTTAACCTTTTTTCCTTCGCTATTCTTCATTACCAATGTATACATATTTGGTATTGCATTGCAGTTAAGTTTAATAGTTAATTGTTCATTTAAAAATCTCTTTCCAATTTTGTTTATGTTTTTAAATTCCATACGTGTAAAGTTTCCTTTGTTTGCTAACTTGAACTCCTCAATAGCGCCTCTTTTGTCCGCCATTAGCTTATAACGTATATCAGATTTAGCTATATACGTTTTAAATAATTTTTAAACTCTGTTTTTAGTGCAAAGCAATTAGAAATGCTTTGCGAAAGATTTTTACTATTGTATTTGATCGAGGAGATTCAAGTTGACTATTTTAATAAAATTGGGAATAAAAGATTTGGACCGCAAACATATTAATCTGTTTTTATTGTCTAATTAGTTTTCATTAATTTAGGGGAATAGCGGAGGCCATTATATCATTAGTCATATTATTAAAGTCATTAATTAAACATATGATTTAACTATAAAAAGCTTGAGTTTCTTAATTGTATATTAAATGCTTTATTTTTACTTTTCAATGATCCAGGCACGCAAAACACACATATTTCTTAGTATTTTTACACACATTTAACTAACTATTTAGCTCCGTAGGTGTTCCCGTCCATGTCTCTCGCTGATGCTAAGCTTTGTGGCCCGGTTGAGGAATATCTATGCGTGTCTCAGATAGTGTTGTTGGTTCGTGGGTTAGTCTCGAGAATAGACGAAGAGGGCAGGGGTCATAGTATTCTTGATTTAATATCTCGCGTATGAGTGGCCCCGAGGTACCTTCGCCTAGTATTCGAACTGGGTTAAGCCAACATACATCATCTGACTGTCACAATATCAAGAAATTTAAATTATTAATAACTTATTTTGACTTGAAATACTTTTTTTTTTTTCAAAAATATAACATTATATTAGCAGCTTATGTTAATATGGCCTGAATCTGTATTTAGAATCTTAGATTCTATGTAAATAACCTACTTATACAAATGAGTAAATAATAATAATAGATTTATACATATGTATAAAAATATTGCAATAAATATTCAAAAATTTTAAACTTTTAAAATGTATTTTGTTAAATATTAACAGAAATAAATATTTTTTTAGATTTTTAAAATAAATAATAACGAAGATTTTATTGATTTTATGAACTGAAAATAATCTTTCTAATGATAATGTCTAATCTTTTTGTTTTGATTATGATCTCATTTTTTAAATATAGAAACAGCACAAGACTGGAAGTGGTGCTAGTTGTACATGTCACAAATCTGATTTCTTACTAGTTCACAAACGAATGCATATTGTAAAATAGCACTAATGATTAACATATGTATAAAAAATGTAAAATTAAATATTGTAGTTAATAAAAAAAGTTTGTTTTATATTATTTTTTTTCGTATATTTGAAATTTTTTATTAGTCATACTTTATTTCCTTATTTTTTTAATGCGAATTAAAAAATTTTTTTTCCTTGTTGCTTTGCTTTTATGCCAATTTCTGAAAATTACAGGAACCTATCCCCCATTTTCCAAGGTAAGTTACATTTATTTTTGTGCGATTTCTTTTGTGCGTGTTTTCTGAGGAACCTTATCTGCTGCATAAAATGAGACCCAGGTGTATAATCAAAAATGAGAAGAAATTTAATTCATTATACTGATATTCTTTTATATAATCTGAATAATTTAAACAATTTAAAATAAACTATTGAGAATGAACAAAATGGAAAAATAAATTTTTGGATTTACAAATATTTAGAGATGCTACTGATTTAAATTATAAATTAATTTTTAAACCTATTGGAGAAAGAGGATATATTCATTTTAAATCACGTGTTCCAATGATACATAAAATGGCAAGTCTGAAATCATTTTTGCATTGCAATGATAAATTATGTAAATATAAGAGTAATAAAATTTTAAATATTAAACTCTTTGCTAATGAACTTTTAAAGGTTGGTTATGATAAAAACCAAATCTTGCATACAGTAAGTTCACTTAATAATAAGAAGAGAGTTTATAGTGTTAATTTAGATAATAAAAAATGAATATCTATGCCATTTATAAATAACATGCAATCTAAATTAATTAAGAATATATTTAAAGAAAAGTATAATATTTCATTTTGTGTTTCTCTGAATGTTAATCAACTGATTAATAATTCTAAGAGTATAATTCCTAAATTAAAAAGAAGTAATATAATTTATCAGATTTCATGTGGTTGTCAGAAATTATATATTGGTGAATCGAGATGTTCTGTGGAGAAAAGATTGAAGGAGCATCAATTATTATATAATTGAATTAAAAATAATATAAATAGTCAATTTAATACAACTTCAGCATTTTTTGACCATAAAAAACCTTGTAATTATAGATTTACATTTAATAGTAATGAAATAAAAATATTAATGGAAGAAAGAAATCATAAAAAGAGGAAAATTAAAGAGGCAATTTTAATTGATAAGTATAATGATGATATTATTAATAGGCAAGATGCAAATACAGCCATACACAGCTTATGGAAATATACATAACATTAAGTTTAAAAAATTTGAAATTCAGTTAAAGCTGATGAGGATTACCACGTAATCAAAAGTGCTACAAAAGAATTTAAACTATAATATTGCATTTACCGTTAATTTTTTTTTATATATAATATTTTTTATAACAGGTATTCTATTTTACATTAAATATATATATAAATTACATATTTTGTGGGTTCATTCATGTTAAAAAATTTAAAATTTTAATATTCCAATGTTTTAACTTGGTCACACAAGTCATCCACTGGGTGATGAAGCTTTAAATATAATCTCACAACATTGCAATTTACCAGATCATATTATTGCATTGATTAAACATTGTCTCTTAAACACATATTTTGTATACAATGGACAGCATTATAGACAAGTTTTTGGTACTCCTATGGGCTCACCTATCTCAGGAGTAATAGCTGATTTATTCATGGAAAATATAAAAACTCGTGTTTTAGAATCATCATCTTTAAAACCTCTCATTTGGCTCAGATACATAGATGACACTTTTGTCATATGGCAACATGGAAAAAATAAATTAGATAATTTTTTCTTACATTTAAATAATATGCATCCTCATATTAAATTTACAATGGAGACATAGTCTGATGGAAAACTCTCTTTTTTGATGTTCTAGTCACCAGAACACCAAATAGTTTATCTTTTTTGATTTACAGAAAGAATACACACATGGACAGATATTTACATTTCCATTCTCATCACCACCCAATTCAGATAGTTTCTGTAGCCAAAACTCTTTTAAATAGAGCAATCAACATTTCAGATAATTCACATCTGAAAGAAGAAATAAATCATATTAATAGTGTTTTATTAGCAAATAGTTATAATTATAAATTTATAAAAAAAGCCTTATTTCAAGCCCAAAAATGGACAAAATAGGAAACAAAAAGATGATAAATCAGCTATTAGGATTTGTGTTCCATATGTAAAAGGAACTACAGACAGTATTGGATGTATATTGAAATGCTATAATATAAATACAGCATTTTCTACTTGTCAAAAAATCAGTAATATAATAAACAAGTCTAAGGATTCAATTCCTCTTGAATCTCATGGTATTTATCAAATCTCATGTAAAAATTGTAAAGCTTCTTACATAGGTATGAGTAATCATTGCATCAGTGTTAGGAGAGATGAGCATGCTAATGCAGTTAAACAACATTTATCATCATCAGCACTCACTCCATACTATAGATTCAGGTCATAAAATTGATTTTTCTAATACCAGGATCATATCCAGATGTAATAATCTCTACCAGTGCAAAATTAAAAAAGCCATTGAGATACTTAAAAGGCCAGATTGTATCAATAAACAAGATGATACATGCAAACTTTCTCCTATTTGGAAAGATTTTTTTAAAAAAACCTTCTTAAATTTAACATGTTTGCTATTGGTGGAACTTTAACATTTATTCAAATCAGTGATTGTAGCACCTCTACAACCATCTTTCTATCTTTTATCACCCAGTGGATGACTTGTGTGACCAAGTCAAAATGTTGGAATATTAATATTTAAAATTCTTTAACATGGATGAAACCACAAGATATGTCATTTGTTTATATATATATATATTGACGGTCGCGTCTGTTTCGTGTTTTTGCGGTATTCAACCGTTGCCGCGTGAGTTTTGTCTTTTAATTTATAATAAAAATTATTTTTTTTATGTTTATTGTCAATGTGTAAAGTGCCTAATGTGCAAACCATGATATTTTGTGTGTGCGTGGTTTGGTTTATATCAATTAAAGTTTCGTGCGGGCGTTTTGTTTTAAATTTTAGTTTTAAAATTGTAAAAGTCGTTTAAAAATGCTGATCAAAAATCCTTCTTTGATCGTGTTTTTAATTAAAATCTAATTGCACAAATGTTCGAGCAATTAAGTTGTAGTCAAAATAGTAGGATTTTATATGTAATTAATGTATCGATTTAAAAATGGCATATTAAATTAAAAGTTGCTAAAAACAAATAATTGATTGTTGGTCAAGCTGCACGTTAGAGGTAGAGAAAGTAGGCGGGCCTAAAACAAAAACAAGTGAAAGGTCGCAGTGGCAAATTCTAGAAAAAACATTCATTCTAACTTTGGTCGGTTTGAGAGAGGTAGTCAGACAACACAGCAGTTAATAATAATTCAAATATCTTATTAGAAGTTTACCAGTGAATCCCTTTCATGGGCAATTGCCAGAGCTTCCTGCCCCCAATATGGATCCTTGCGTGTTTGTCTGTTTATATCTCAGAATTTCCACCCAATCTAAAATTTACTATCTTAAAATAATTTAAAATGCTAGTTAGCAAGTGGTAAAAAAGAACTTTGTTACTATTAATTTTCTTCTTTTATTATTATAAGTAATATATGTAGTCTTTATATCATTTATAGTGTATTATTTATTATAAATTTTCTTTTCTTTTTATCTGTCTGTCTTTAGAAATATTTATATTTGTATTATGTAATATATTTAAATAATTTTTATTTTCTTATGTTGTTATTTTAAAAAATTGATAGTATTTATGTGTATGTGTTTGTATTTATTTAAAAGTATTTCATGTTTGAATTAAATATTCTTTCCTGAGTTGTAAATGTTAGTCCTTTATATTCTTGAAGTTGTTAAAATTACTTAAGTTTCAATCTTAAATATATATATAATAGTTTAAAGTGTTATTAATGTTATGTTAATATGAGAAATAGTTCATTGATAATTTGTACTATGTTGTCACGAAGGGTTAGAGTTTGATAAATTTAATAATTATTGTTTTTTTCGTTTAATTTCGTATGTTTTATGGGGTAAATTCAGCTGTGGGTGAAAGAAAATATTTCAGTTTTATATAATTTTTTTAAAAATCGTATATTGTCCTTCTTGTAATTTCTTGTGAAGTTAGTGATTCTAATTGATAAAGATTTTTTTTGGTAATTCTTGATCACGGTTGAAATGATCGCTGGTTTGTGTCGGAGTACTTGGGGGCATTAAGTTTATAAAGGTATTTTAATGGAATTGATTACTGTAGGTCTTGAATATAAAATTCATCTATTTTATATTTATATGAAATATTCCTATCTCTTATTGATTATATAAAAATTCCTTTGTTTTGCTCGCTATTCAAATAAAATAATAAAAAAATTTTAGATAAATATTTTTCAATTCTAATATCTGATTCTTTAAATGTCAATTATTTAACTACCAGCTATTGGATGAGTTTGTTATTAAATAAAAGTTCACTAAAGACTAGTAGAAATAAAGAGGTTTATGAATCTTAGTATGTATAACATTATATGTATATGTTTGTATTTTATGTTGAAATATATTTATGTTTCTATTTGTCTTATTTAAATATATTTATATGCTTTATATTTTGTTATTAAATTTATTTAATCTTAATCTTTTGTCCTCCACCTTATTACTCTCTAAGTCTATTTAGATATGTTGTATTGACTAAATATATTTAATGAATGATCAGTATCTAGAGTCTAATAAATATATATCATTAATGTAAGAATTTAGTCCATGTTCTAAGTGAGCTAGAAAGGATAATGTGTTATAAAGTCATCATCGGTTAGTATACGGGGTTTGGGTTTGAATTCAGTTGGGTTTTGAAATTATTTTAAAGATGGGTTTGAATATTGTTGAGTAATGGAATTTATAGTACAATATATATATATATATATATATATATATATATATATATATATATATATATATTGTAGTCAATGATCAACTCTGGTCATGCCAATATTACAAGCTTTTTAAATTTAGATTATATTTAATTAATAGGAAAATAATACTTAATTTTCTATGTATTTTTTTAATATTAATAATGGGCATTTGATTTATTTAAATATTTTCTTCATCACATGATAATATAAGAATTTTCAAATATTATTTTAACCCAATGTGAATATTTGAAATGTATCATAATTGGTTAAGAGTTATGAAAGAGTAAAATATAAAATCAAATAAACAATTTCATTTGTTCTCTCTCTTCAGTAATTTTAATTATCTACAAGTTTTAATTTTAGTTTTGAAAAAGGATTGAGAGAAAAAATTCTATTCATTAAGTTATTTATCAAATTTCAATTTTAACTTATAAGAGAGATAAATAAACAAAGTTTTTTTTTAAAAAAAAGGATTTTAACAACTTTTGTTAATTTTTTGTTTTATTGATTACAATTGTTTTTTCCTTTTCTCTTTATCTCTCTCCAAAACAATAAACAGTGGTTACCAGATCAAGAGTAATTAAAAGATTAACTTATATTTTGGCATAAGAGAAAATGAGTACAAGGGAATTTTTTTGTTTTATTTTACAATCTTAAAAAAATGACAAATGTAATTAAATAATTGTTTTGTATCAATAGACCAATTAGTCAGTGTTTAATTTGATCATATGAGGAACAGGATTATGATTTGTTGGAGCCAGAAGGTTCCAAAAAGTACTACTGGATCCAGGGTAAATCAGTAAGCCACAGTATCCTGTGAAGAAAATTCAGTCTTAATCAAGTTATTGAAGAGGACAGCTGGAGATGGCTTAATCAAGCTGTTGAAGAGAAAAATAGAAACAGAAATTTCATTGTAAAAATGTTTTCTGTAGTATTGAAAACAATCATGTGCTAAGTTTGGATAAAAGTTAATAATATCTACTTCCATCTAAGAGCATAAATGTTTCTACCTTTATGTGTATAGAAGTTCTGGAAAATTGTTTGATTGCAAAATGGATAAATGTATACTAAAAAACTTGAAAATATTCTACTGCAAAAATGAAGAAATTTGACTGTATGCATAAGCCTGTAAGTAGATGTTAAGAGAAAAGTTTACAAGAAGAAAACCAGTATAAAAAAATGTAAAATTATAACTGCCCAAGAAGGACTGCAAAGAAAAATAAACCATGGTAAAAGGGTACATTTGTGTGGACATGAGTTTTAAAATAAGTAACAATCGATAATAATTAATACCTTTATTAACTTTTTAAATTAAAACATGTTTTTTTTGTATTATATTATTTTCTTTTTAAAATTATAAAAAGTGATTTTAGCCAATTTAAAATTTTATCTTTGCTAGATAAATTTTTGTTTTTGTATGCATAATATTTTTTTTAATGTAAAATTTTCTTTTGAAACATGTTTTTTATTCATTCTATTTTTCCCCATCAAATTATACAAATAGTTGATAGCTAATATGAAATTCCTTATCTCCAATTGAAAAATTGTATCAATTTTACTTATTGAAAAGAAAATAATTCAATGAAAGTAAAAGTTAATTTACTTAAGAATAAAAGTAATCATATTTTTAATGAAACTATACTATTTGATAAGAATGCATAAATTTAATTTATTATATTATCACACCATTTTTAAAAAAAAAATAATTAACCAGTTATTTCATTAAACAATTGTTTAAAATGTTCTAGTGTTAAATCTTTATTCCTTCAGCTGTCTGTTCTATGAATGGTGAGAATGTGTGACTTGATTTCATTACAACTTAGTGTTTTAGGGATTTTTAAATTATCTTAGTAAAATTATTTAAAATAGAATAAGTTGTTATAAGTATCTTTATTTTGTTTACAGTTATAGTCCCTAGAGTCTTATGATCTCAAATTAGTTCTAGAGAGCATAATTGTTAGTTATATGGATATAAGGATTTATGTTTTCATTGGACATTCAAAGGATAACTTAGGATAGTGCAGAAATATCACCTTTAAATTTCATCGACTGCATTTTGTTTGTTTTATTAGAAATATATAGTGTGCTGCTACATTAATGGTACAGTATGTCAGAACATTGATGATGGTCAGCATATTTCATTAACTCAACATTACTTTTTATTACATATCATAAATAGCATTTATATATGTGCAATTAAAAATAATGATTATATTCTGCCTGAAGTTTGACAGTGGCTAGATAAGAAGCCCATTTATAAGCAATCTCTTTTAAATCTAGTCAAAAGGAGTAATGTTGACAGTTGATTATTGGTTGCTTGCTGATGATTGTTGATTTAATTGCTTATATATAATACTGGATAATTTGTTGTTTATTATTATTAATAGTATAAGTAACAATTGAAGAGATGAGAGACCCACATGGTACTAAATTTAAGAATGTCATGGAGAAAATCATGAAAAAGAACTGACTAATTGTTCCAAGCTATATCACAAGAGCAACATGGGAGAAGGTTGGATCTACTTTGCTTCAAATAGATATGTAATTGATATCATTTTTGTATTTGTAACATTCAATATAGCAATAGAATAAAAAAATTCTATTAAAAAAAAACAAAACTTCTTTTAGTTTGCTTTTGATTCTCATGCTCCATATTTATTTCTTTTATCTTTCATATATATTCAATGCTCATCATTGATTATTTATATTTAATTTTAGGTATTTAATGGGGATAATAATGATTTCCCATTTTTCCTTATTTACCCCATCTTCAGTACCATTACAATATATATAGTAGAATAAAAGCATGGCTCAGCAAAGTAATATTTTTTATACCAAAATTTATTCCTATAATAGTTGATAATTGTCTATATACTCTTATATAATATATAATAGAGTAAATATTTGCCATTAATATACATAACATAAACCTTATGTCAGAGTATATGAAAACATAGTATAATTTTTATGTCTAGCATTCTATTATAATTAATTAATTGTATCACTTAAACAACCTGTGATGAATCAGAGAACAAAAGTATTAAAATAAGCAGTGGAATTTTTAAATTATTCATCCTGAAAAAAATTTAATTTGTTTAAATATAAAGATTAAATTATTTAGATCTGTTACAGTAATTTTTATGTTACATACATTATTTGTCAATAATATATTTGAAGCCTGCTATTTTATGTACGATAAAGACTATTTTATTAATTATATAAATAGATAAAATACGAACAGCAAAAAATATATAAAAAAAGTCATAAAAAATCTTCATATAATAAAGATATATATGAGAGATAGTGACCTGGATATAATAAAAGACAAATGACCCCAAAATGCATTTCATGCTCTACCAGCACTCATCAGTTGATCCAGGTCACTATCTCTCATATATATCTTTTGTAATGGAATATAATTTGCTGTTACATTATTTTAAAATTAAAAAAAAAGGATCATAAATAAAAATTGATTTATTAAAAAGAAAATAAACTTAACTTAAAAACTGAAATTTAAAAACTGTTTAACGTATATATAGATCGCATGATGGACAACTTTAAAAACTATTTTGAAAAATAAAAATATTTGAAAGTAATTTTTTTTGTAAAAAAGTAAAGATATAAAGATTTGATATTTTTGAAAATAAAAATAATGCTGATTTCTATAATCTTAGAAAATGGAAATGATTGTCTTATTAATTAAGTGATTGTTCAAAAGCAAACTAGCTCTTGAAGCATTTAAAATAAATTAAATGGTCAGATAAGAGAGTACAAAGAAATTAAATGACCAATGCAAACACCAGAAATGTCAGCATGGACCGTAATTAAAACACCAGAGGATTAGTGACGTCTTGCCAGTTGAATCCAAAGATTGGATGATAAGAGACTAATAAAAATATAAAAGCCAAATTATTATTATAATTGTTATCTTAGAGCTGACTATGAATAGATTGTTATAATTAGCTATATTGCAGATTTTCACGATGTGGAAGTCTGCAATAAATTTAATTTTCTGGACAAACCAGCTGAGGCCTCTGGATGACAGTTCCTGACCAAATGCATGGCAAGACACAGTTTCATTTCAAAGAAGGACAAAATCTACGAAAGTGATCACGAAGATGGACTTCTCAATCTATTAAATCCATAAAGTATGAACTATTGTGTCTATCTAATAAGAACTTTCCTAAAATTGCAAGTAATTAATAACTGAAAATAAGAACTCTTATTTGACTTAAAGAATGCAAATTCAATTATTGATATTTTTTATGTAGATGTTTAAGCAATCATTTCCATTTCATTTTTTTGTGTGTGTATTATGTTTTAACTAAAATGTATTAAAATTTAAAGTTGGATGTAGATAGCTGCCTGGATAAAGATTAATAACTATATTTAAATTTGTTTATGTTTAATTTAAGGGATTTTAATTTCAGGCTATTTGTTTCATGGTTGTGTCAGTGCTAGTGGAGAGATATCTAGACGTTTATATTAATGTAATGTGAAGCATGTTTAGCATACAGGGCAACGTGCCCACCTGAATGCATGACCCCAAAGAGGCAGTCATACCATTGCCATGGTTGCAGATGTATTTCCTGCACCATTAACCCCTTTTAGCTCTATGGACAGGGATTTATAAGTCGTCAGAAAGACCGCTCTCCCCCATAAGTAGCACTCTTTAAAAAATATATATATACATGATTCCTTAGTCTGACAGATGCACTTTTCTGTTCTAGACACGGATCATTTCTTTCAAATAATATCACACTGTCAGATGCACTCATATTGTATCGATTGCGACTATATATCTGGAAGCGGGCATTGGGTTGACTACGAACTTTTAGTCTGAGATTGAATGAATATTTTGATAAGTTTTTAAGTGAAAAAAATCTATGTAGACTATCTATGCTCGACATGCTAACGTAAAATATAATTTAAATATCCATCTGTGCGATCTATTTAAAATAGTAATTTAAATTTAAAAAAAATATATTAATGTTAAAATCTAAAAATAAATTTATTCTTCAATTTTAAATGTGCATTAATAAAAATCTATTTGTCTGTTAATTACTAGCAGTGGCTTCTTTTATTTTATTGTTCTAAATATTTAATATACTACCATATCAGTAAACTTCCTCAAAAACAAAAACATTAAAAAAAAAGAATTTACTTAGTGTTAGTAATGACGATACACAAATTGATTATACTAATTTTTTTTTTTTAAAAAATGACAAAACTTTGGTTAGTAATTACAAGAAAAAAAATGCAGACTATTCTTTTCTTTTCACCCCAGCTGAGATTACACCTCCTTTCTCAAGAGTTCCCTTTTCTCTACATTTCATTATTAACTTATGCACACCAAAGAAGTTACGTGATTTTAGACTTTTTTTTAAAAATTAAATTATGATTTATATTAATTATTACATTTTATTCCTCGTATTTATTTCTACATATGCGCAATTTTCTTACTGGAAGTACTTTTTACCCAAAATTCAAGTTTATAACTTTATATAATATAAAAAATATATTCTGATTTCAAAAAAAAAATATTACTGGCTTCATTTTCAAGGTACTCGTGGTTTATTAAATATCGGACTATAACTATATGTTAATACAAAAAATATATACTTATTTCAAAAAAAAAATGTTACTGGCATGATTTATCTTTAAAATTCTCAGGGCACTTGGTGGTTTATTAAAGATTGCCCCATGTTGGGTGCCATTTTAATGTGCTTTAACTTTTACCACATCTTATTCGACGTTGGTGAACTTAACTAAATGATATAGATTTCAAGAAGTGGACCAAAGAGCCTAACCGATGACTGGATGGAATTTCTATGGTTGTTTAGTCACCATAACACCTGTAGGTAATAGTTAAATATTACCCACCAATGCGAATTCTGATGCAAATTCTTAGGCAAGTATTGTTTACTTGATGCAAATTTTAAATATTGCGTAATTAAAATTTAAGACTAATGAATAAAATTTATGGTACCCCTGATGCCTTGAATAAAATCTAAATACCAAAAAAAAATGTCTACGGGAGAATATATTTATGAGTGTCACTTTATCAATGACCTCAAGTGCCAAACCCACTATTACAATGAGAATTATATTTCCCAATTAATGAGGTGCCCGACCCAAGCTAACTCACTCCCAGGGTGGGAAGGAAAACCTATCGGATGAATGGAGTTAACAATAATATATATATATATAGGTTTGTAATTAACTGAAAATATACTATTATATATCCGCTTACCTTGGACATATTTGAATTATTGGAATTTATTTAGCGACTGAAGTGATAAAAAATATGTAAACCATAATTATTAAATAATTCTCATGCAAAGATAAATTTGTATTAAACTTTATTATTACTTTCTCATTGCCATCTATGAAAATAAACTCTTATCCCTCCCCTCTAAAACATATAGTCAGTTCCCCCAAATTATGAATAAAACAATATAACAGTAAATTTAAAATAAACACATATTAGTTTTTATATATATTGTAACCTTCCCTGCTCCATATAATAACAACATGCTAAGAATATACTAACTATTCCGGATTTTCTTTACTTATTTATTTCCGGTCAATAATAATTAACATTAATAATAATTCCGGGTTATCTAACTCAGTCTATTAAATATATTATTATAATTTAAGTAAAATAATCACTAGCTCAGAACTTTATAAAATCTAGTCGTGTCTGTGAAATGAATCCACATAAACATCTTTTATTATTCCCATGAGACCTGGAGCAATGACAAAGGAACAAGACGAGAGATCATTGAGATACTATCCCAATGGCATAAGAATACTATCCTAAATAATTGACTAATAGCATTCCTACGACTTTTAAAACTTTTATCATATCTTAGTATTTTTAAAACAAATTCTAGCTCACATAAATAAATTAATTAAATAAAATAGAGTTAAATTAATCAAATCATATCAAATCAAATAGATAAATCAATAAGTAAATAAATAATTAAATCTCAGGTTCATAAATTGTAATTAAAACTGATTTCATATTGCCATAGTAAACTATGATAAGGGAATTTTATGTCATAGTTCACTACGTAACGAATAACTAATTAATAAGAACAATGACAATAATAAAATAATATAATCTTCTTTTCTTTCTAGATGTAATAAATATTTTCGTGGTAACATTTATTAATCTGATAATCAAAAATTATGTGGTAACGTTCGCATATATTTTACTTAAATATTGTGGCAATTAACCCATGACCAATACCTGTTCTACTTATATTTCTTTCATTTTATTACGTAAATAAAACAAAATAAATTATTAAAATTTCTAATGTTTATTTATCCTGTGCTAAATCATAAATATGTTTAATTATAAACGTGCTCTGTGATTTCATGCATTTCATGTGTAGGAAAAACAACAACCAAGACACAAAGCTTACTAATAAAATTTTATAACATTTTATTAACATTATAACAAATAACACTTTGTACATTATTTACAGCGGATATCCCTATTTACTTATCACAAACTTTTATTTATACCCGTTGATGTCTTAACATTATTATTATCGAATTTTATTTTACCCTTTTACCATTAATAATTACAAAAGTATTTTACAATATTATTATTATTGGATACATGTTTTGAGCTTAGCTGAATACACAAAATTTCTATCCATTAAACTTTTCTATTGACATTATGTCCTTATAATTTCAAAATTATATTTCTATAAGATCTTTACTGTTATGTAAAATTATACAAAAATTACAAAATTATACTTATTTTTGTTAGTATGGAATCCTACAGAATTTAATCCTTATGATATTTTCATGTTCCTTTTATTATCAATCATAATATAATTACTGATAAAATTTTGATCCCATCCTTAACTTTATATAGCAATTAACATTATCCACACATTATGTACAAATACACATTTTTGTTATACATTTCTTTAACTCATTTTCCAAATAAACATGCAATCTCTTTTACTAAATCTCACGTACAATATTTTAAAATCTTATTATTGTTTTAAAACTTAATTCTAAGGTTTTTTCCTTTAAAATTATATCAATTTAGCAATTGGTTTTAAAATTATATCATATGATTCTTCATCTTTTATAATACTTATACTTTCACTTTGGACTTATACAATTCTACTTTACTCTAGTAAATAACTATTCTTACATAATTACTATCTAACTTCCTTTCTATCTTATGTATCATTTCTATAAAATTATCTCCCTGACGATGTATTTTCATGAAATCAAGATAGCGAAGATATAGATGCGTTGGATCAAAATAAACAAGATATTATCCTTTATAAAACTTTGATAATCATGGCACAGTGAATTTAAGGACGCCATAGAGGAGTGACTTTTATCTGTCTATCTGCCTCTAGTATTGGAAGGATGCTAAAGCTATTTCTTCAGCTTCATCACATCAGAAAGTTTCAAAGATATGTAAAAACACTGTCCAGAATATATGTGCTCAGTTATAGGGCGAAGTTATCTATACTGAAGTCACACAAATAATTATGATCCACATATTTCATTCCTTATAGTTTAATAAAACATCCTCTTGGTTTCCTTTGACATCAGTACTCCCAAGTCACTATCTGATTGATTTCTTCAGATTCATCTCTTCATTACATCGACAAATTCTCTGTCTACCTTGCTAATAATAATAAAATTCATTTTTATTCAACTATACAGCTATTCTTAAGAAAATTCTTTACTATACTTCTCGTATATTTCTATCTCTACTGTTCTAAACTATTTGAATATTTTCAATATAAAACTCAAAAGAATCACATAATTAATATGCTACTTATTATTAATCATTTTTAGATTATTTATTGCATGCACATTTTAAAATTTTACTACTCTCTTAAATATATGTTTGATGTTGGATAAATGTGTACTTATAACTTTTAACATCTTTCATACTTCATTCATTAATAGATGACCTATAAAAAAATATATTACATATTACCAATAATATTAAAATTACCAACGATCTCTATCCTCTGGATCGTATTTGTAAACTTCTCCATTCCAGGACTTCTAGTAGGTATTTAAAATTTTCCATACACACATTTTTATTTATACTAATATTTCTCTCATTCCATTAGCTCGTATATTTAAATATAATTATTATAAAATTTATGTTTATATGTTTCCCTAAACTAATTCAAATTTTATACTTTAAATACAATAAAAAAAAAAATTAAAACTATATTTACGATACAGCTTTGTTGGACTCGCTTGGAAAATCGTTCATTGCACAGCTAAAAAAAAATTATATTTTATTTTCTTCAGTCACTTAATGTTCTAATTTTAAACTTTTAATTCTGTTTATTAATTCTTCTTAGACGATGATCCTTAATTTTCTTCATCTTTTTCCACTTATCCTTGAGATCTCCTTTACATAGTCTGCTAGCTTTTTCCCCCGCGCGCTTGGTTTTCCCTCGATGCATCTTGTAATTTTATTTTAAAAAATTCAATAAATTTTTCTTTATTTCCCTGGATCCATTTTCCTCATTTTAGTGATTAATTATATCTATTTAAAATAATATTCTTTCCATTTAATATCTTTTCCTTTTTTCTATGATGAGATAAAAATCCAAGTTCCTCTTAATAAATTCATATAGCACTTTATGCAGGACTATGCCTTTTCTTCTATTTTAAATTTTTAAAACTATATTTTTTTTAATAATGTTTCCTTTAATATAACATATTTTTCTTTATCACTATTTTACTATATACTCGAGAAACATATTATAATTTTTCCATTGAGAAATATGACTTAGTTTTAAAATACTTATAAAGCAAATGTTCGTCATAAGATTCTCTCGATAGCAAATAGTTTCTTTCTTATATTTTCACACAGCTTTTCCTTTGTATTTTTCCAAGTTATAGGATTTAATTTCTGGTTGAACACAAATAATACAAAACTTATACAATTTTCACTCATTTTTCTTTCAATAATTATTTCAATTATTATTCTTGGTATTTTCATTTTATTGTAGGCTGAATGGTCAAATTTGATTAAATCCACTGGTAAGATCACGTAGAAATTAGCAAATCATCTTTCTGGATACAAAATTATATTATCTGTTCAAGACTAACTTTAGAATAATTATTAATTTATAAATTTATATTACTTTTTTCAGCTTCGATGTTACAAGCAATTCAAAAAGGTTACCTTCCTCTTCAACTTTCACATTCCATCTCCCCTTCTGTCTATCTTAGATTTTTTTCTTGCCAATTTAAATCCGTTGATTGGTCAATATTTGTTTTTAGCGCGAACAATATTAGTCATTCTATTTTGGATGATAAATTGTACTTTTTAAATAAATATTTATGAGTAATGTCTGGAATATTACTTTAACTTAATATTATTAAATTTAATCATAGTTTGATAAAATTATTATTTGATCTTTAAAATAATTATTAAGACAATCTATAATATTTTAAACTTTAATTTTTCATGATAGATGACAACTATATCTAGTTTTAAATTCACAAACTTTATTATTATTTACCAAGTGTGTGTGTGCGTGAAAGCATGTAATATACGATCACGTGTCTATTCACTTTACAAAAATAATCTTTTATTTATGTCTCGGTTTAAATTACCAAAACTAATGTATTTTCTAAATTTTGAAAATAAATTGAAACTTATAGGACTAAATATAATTCTCACCATCCCGAAGTTTATTAATAAAAATATACCCTATTAATTTTGACTAATTATAATATTATCTTTCATTTATTTAAACTATTAATTCTGAAAATATTATATTCTAATCATTACTATAATTTTAACTGTCTATAGCTGTATTATTTTGTATGGCCAGCTTTCACAACCATAAGCAATGATATTAAAACTTTATTTAACTGTTTACTTTTTAAAATACTTTATTATACTGTTATCTGTTAGGTATTTTAGCTTAAAATTGTATTACAAATCTATTATTACTTTTATATCACTTAAATATAACTTAAAATTTAAAATTTTTTTCATAATTGACCGTTCTACCCTACCTATGATCTACAGACAAGGGCACAATATATATATAAGAAAAAAATGTCTACTATACAATTGTGCACAATAATATTATGTTATAAAATGATTTAAGAAAGTTATTATTTTCGAGGGTAGCCATAAACAATTATCAGAGATATAAAACAGAGTTTACTTTACCTGATGAAAACCCCGGGGTCTGGAATCTGAATGTAATGAGGCATATCAAATGGATTTCTGCTATCCGTAGTATTTGGAGTAGTTTTATGAAAGCGCGAAGATATAATTTTTTCCTGACGAGTCCGATGTTTAAATTGCCATGAGTAATGTTGGAGTCGTAGTCGAAATCTTGTTTAATGTAACTTTCAAATTAACTGAATTTATATTTTTATACGCACAATTCATTTCTATTTCTTTTCTGTTCCACTATCTGGAATATTCATTAGGTTCCGAGGTTCTTTGGCAGCAGGCGTCTTCTGGTCAGTTTGCATCGGCTATGGGTGAGTAAACCCTTTACATAAGGTTTTTATCCCGTCATTTTAGATATATCTTTTATAGCTTTTTAAGTCTATCTCTCTCAACGGTCAAGATCTAACTGAAAATCCCTCTCTTTTTTTATTTCCCAAAGTCCCCTCAATAATTAATTTCTTTTTCTAATTAATTTCATTTCTCATACAAAGGAAATTTTCTTTTTCTTATTGGATCTTCAATCTAAGTCTTTTTCTTTGAATAGTTTTGCCTTTCCAAATTACTTTTCTTTCTTTAAATTTTCATTTCCATTGTTTTGGTCAAACATTTTCTGGCTTTTTCTTGGAATTTTATTTTCGTAGTAATTAGCGATTGTGATTTTAACATAAAACTGCTTGAAGGCACAAACAACATTCCTTCTTCGCTACCCTTGTTAATTTTAAATATAATTAAACTTAAATCAATAAATAATGAATAACATATTTGCGCACAACTGTAATTTTGTTAATTTGTACTATTTTAAAAGTAAAACATTCTAAATAAATAATGTTTACTAATTAATCCCTTCCCCATTTATTTTTTTAAAAAAAAATACTAACGAAAAAGAGTTTAAAATTTATTTCATGCACATATATATGAATAACTATATATATTTTAACCCTTTATCACCCGCTTGAATATATGCTGGTATTTGAGGGTAATGCGTACCCACTTTTCCCTTTCTTGTAACAGGGTTTGAACCCAGCTACTGTTACAATGCCCCCCCTGTCGGAAAGACTTCAAAATGGGTTATACTTATTTTGAGTTCTAAAATAATAGATTCATTATAGCACGGGTTTTAAAGCCCTAGCATTGTAGGATCCTTTAATCTCAGACCCAGTGTCCACCCAAAATGCATTATTTCCCTGTTGCCATACAATAGTGAATGGTCCCTCATATAAATTACAAAACTTGCAACAGACGAATTTCCCGATGTTGCTAACGTGTGATGTTTTTACCATTACTTTATCTCCCATTTGGAATCGGTGCCGAGTGCCTGATGCTCTTTTATTTCTCTTTTGACTTCTTTTCATGAGGGTCTGGTAAGCTTGAGCTCTGTCAGCTTCTACATCTATTGGGCGCTCTTCCAGCCTGGGCAAGGGTGTTTTTATCAATCGAGGAATGTGTCTTCCTAAGTGCAGCCATATGGGGGCAAACCCAGTCGATTTGTTTACAGACCAATTAACCTTTTAACCGCTAATTATATTATTGGTTGTATGAGGTAAAAATCAAATCTTTTAATTGGCCAACTCACAAACTGAAGACAAAGCCTATTGTTAAAACATATTCGCCTATAATATTAAATTCAACTCAGATACGTTTATAAAAAGTATATTACTAATTTTTCAGGTTATGAAGAGAATGAAAGTTCTTTCAAAAATAAATTGCTATTTATTTATTCTAAAATATTCAATTTCGGCAACATAAAAGCTGTAATATAAACAAAAAGGTCGACTTTTACGTTATAGAAAAGTAAATATTTCTTTTAAATATTTCTTTAATATTTTTACTAAAATCTTCAATATTTTTCGAAAATAATTTTGTTTTTTTATTATTCTCTCTGAAAATCATTTGTAATTACTGAATATATACTTAATATTCTTTAAAATTATATTTGAAATGAAAAACTCAGCGTTTTTCTTTATTTTCTTTGATCAGACGGTTTCTTTGTTCTTTCCAGCCAATCAGAATGTCTTTTTCGGCTGAGAGCATGCTAAGAACCAATCAAAACTCATGTTCTTTCTTTGTTTAGGTTTAAATGCATTTTTTTTATTTTTTACTTGTAAAATAAATCGGAAGAGGTCACCATCTTACAGAACTTTTAAAAATCTATTCAATACCTGTAAAACGAATATTTTAGGATAAGAACTGGCAGAGTTAGAGTGACATCAGATGTCTACGAGGAGCTTCGTAAGAAACAGTCTTTTGGTTAATATAGTCGATGACTTATATAACTTGCTTGACCCACCCTTGATGATTTGTTGGGAGATATGTCATGAACAACTGACCCAGTTCCCGCATAACCCTCTCACATGGGTTTGATTGGGGATTACGGATGGACGTCAATATGTGCTTAATTCCTTGTCATTGTATCCACCTATGTCATTCCCCAGATATGAAGGGAGTGCCATGATCGGACAATAAAATGTTTGGTTTTCCCACCGTGGGAAAGTGTTTATTCTCTAACATCTTTATGGTGTTCTTAGTATTGGCTTGGGATATCGGGTACGTGGCTACAAATTTTGAGAATAAGTCATAGACCACAACAAGATACTTCTTCTTATTAAAAGCTGGCAATGGACCCTAGTAATCCAATGCTATCATTTCCCAAGGCTTGGTTGGAATTATAGACATCATAGGTGTTACATAACTCCTATTAGCTGGCTTTGCCTTTTGACATATTTCACATTGGTTTATCACAGACATGATCTTAGTGTGCATTCCTGGCCAATAAAACCATTCCCGGAGCAAACGCTCCATTTTGTGTGTGCCATAGTGGCCATAAAGTTGGTGTACATGGGTTATAACCGCATCCCTAATCTGACATGGTAAGATAGGTTTCCACTCCTCTTGAATTTTATATTGCAGTATCGATTGTCTCATTCAATAGCGTCCTGCCTTTCTTCCCACCCAACCTAAGTCTGTTGTACCCTTTTCTTCTAACTGTTCAATCAGTGTCTTCAGTTGTCCATCTTCCCACTGGTGGTGGGATAGTTGGGCCAGATCCCGTTCCACTGCTTCATTCACTTTCAAGTTTACACTGGCGATATACAAGTTCTCTCCACTTAAATGGCATGGCTGGGATTGAGCAGGGTTCTGACTCAATATGTCTGGTATGATGTTCTCTCACCCTTTGCAATAATTTACAGTGTAATTATATTCCTGGAGGTATAGACTCCATCGAATCAGCCAGCTATTGGTGAGGTAGCTATGGTGCAAAAACTCCAAGCTTTGATGGTCAGTAATGACAACCACTTTTGATCCCAACAATAGTGTCCGGAACTTTAGAAGGCCCAGACAATCGCAAGGGCTTCCTTTTCAGTAGTAGTGTAGTGACACTCTGGTCCTTTAAGCAATCTGTTTATAAAGTACAGCACTTTTGTCTGATCATCATCTTGTACCTGAGATAGTGTAACTCCCAGACCATACCCACTACTGTCTGTTTGTACAATGAAAGGTTTCTCAAAATCTGAAATGCCAACATGACTCATTTTTTGAAACCTCTTTTTATATTCTTGAAGGCTTCTTCTTGTTCCTGAGCCCATTTCCATGGGACATTCTTTCTTGTCAGCTTGACCAAAGGCTCCATTTGTCCTGCAAATCCCTCATATAATCTGTTATAAAAATTACAGAGGCCCAGGAATGATCGAATTTGTTTCCATGATGTAGGTTGAGGAAATTCTCTAATAGCCAAGATTTTGTCTGGATGGGGTTTCATCCCCTGGAAACCCACCACATGGCCCAAAAATGTAACTTCATTTTGACATATCATGCTTTTTTTAAAAATTAATCTTGATTCCTTTCTCTTGGCATTCTTTAAGAAATATCTCTACATCCCTAAAATGTTCTTCGATGGTTGCCGATGCCACTAATACATCATCTACATACACAGTGACCAATTTTTTCACTTCCTCGGACAACACTTGGTCCAAACATCTGAGTAGCCCTGCATCGCTGTTTATTAGGCCAAATGGCATACGGTTAAATTGATATGAATACCCATCGTATCTAAAAGCGGTATATTTGTGGTCTTCAGGATGGAGTTGGATCTGCCAGTAACTGGCCATCAAATCAAAGGTAGAAAATATTTTCTTCCCCTTAAATCTTCCTAACAGTTCTTGCATAGGAGGGGGAATAGTACAATCTGGAATAGTTATTCGGTTAAGTTGTCTCGCGTCCAAACACAGTCTGACTGACCCATCTTTCTTTTTGACAACCACTAGTGGATTACAATATAAAGAGGAACATTTTGAGATAATTCCCCATTCCATCATTTGGTTGATTTTTCCTTCACATCCTCCCGGTATTGATGTGGAACAGGGTATGACCTAGACTGAAATGGCTGATCCTGATTTATTTTAATTCTTTGTTCAAATCCTTGGATTACACCCGGTATATCTGAAAAAATGTGGCCATACCTTTCCAATACTCTCTGCAGTGCCTGCTCTTCTTGTCGACTGGCCACACCCACCTGCTTAACTTTATCCTCTATTATTCTATCCATTGGATCTTTCTCTACTTTCATAACTCCAATTGAATGGTATAGGTCCGGCATCAGAAATTTAACTACTTCTCCTTCACAGGCAACTGTTTCCATTTCATAGTCTAAGACACATTTATATTTGTGAAGGAAGTCTGATCCCAATATGGCCTCGTGAATCAGATCCTTCATAATAAGGAACACATGAGCAAAAGTTTTCCCATTTATCCATAGGTCTACCCATATCTGCTTAGGTTCTACTTTCGCCCTCTTATTATTTGCCATTGTCACTTGTGTAGCCTTCAGTGGAAGGGTCTGTATGCCAGGCTGTTTCCTAATCAGTTTATGATATAGTGTTTCTGACATCACAGAGATTTGATTCCCCGAATCGATGAGAGTTTCTATTTCTATTTGATTAATTTCCATTCGAGTCTTTGGGCATTCCTGTTTGGCATATTGAGGAACCCTATCATCCCACGAGCACACCAAATTTTCAATATGTTTCCTTTCTCCCACGTGTGTCATTTCTTCTTACTCTGCCATTTATGTTGGATGTTGATCCCTGAATGTTTTATCTTCAATCACACTCACTTGCTCATCTACCTCAATTTGATTTAACATTTTGTCAACTTCTTTGGCTGATCTACTACTTTTAATCCCTATTTGGTATCTTATTTCTAATGGCAAATTTCGACATACCATTTTTACTATCTGATTCTCCGATAGCTTCTCACCCTCTAATGTCTTCAGTGTGGCCACTTGTCATCTAAAGAATCGTTTGTGGTTTTCCTTCCCTTTTTCCGAAAACTTCTGTTTAAGGATTCACATTTTAATATTTTCCTGCTGTTCCTCACTCCAAAATGTCTTCTTCAGGGCCTTTTCATACTCTTGGTATGTTTGGGGTTGGTGTAACATAGAATCCCACCATGTTTTTGCATATCCTTGAAGGTGGATCTGTGCTAAGATTATTTTGAATTCCTCCAGTATCCCATATCTCCTAAAATATTTTTGTAAGCTATTTATATGCTCCTTTGGGCTCTCTTCCTTCTGTCCTCTAAATACCTTCATTTCCATCCCCTCTATCTCCTGTAATCTTGTTATTGCCATATCTATACTGATTGTCTCTCCTACTTTATCTTTGAGATACATAAAAAAAAATTTTTTTTCTCTATATATATAACGCGCCGGGCTC
The DNA here is from genome assembly GCA_028023455.1 of Epiperipatus broadwayi. Classification (NCBI taxonomy): domain Eukaryota; kingdom Metazoa; phylum Onychophora; class Udeonychophora; order Euonychophora; family Peripatidae; genus Epiperipatus; species Epiperipatus broadwayi. The sequence goes on along the minus strand of JAQFVV010006267.1, from coordinate 857,396 downwards.
CTCACCCTAACTCACAAAATACTATGCTGACCATTACCTGCTTTACTGTTGAACTTCTACCTCTCACTCCTATTTTCTCCCCTGTCTAGTGCTTTATTTTTTTTTAAAGCAATATTTGTGAGGCAATATAATTAAACTCACGCAAAAAACAACAAATAATCAATTAATTCATCTTTATTAACCTGCCGTTCTCCTACTTTCGTAGCCCCAAATGTTGGAAAGCCATTTTAACGGTCAATAAAAAGAGCCTTAAACATATCCGCACTACACGGGCGCCATCTAGGCATTTGAACCTAGAAAAAATTATATAGTAGGCAGATACGTAAGTTAAGATTCAAAAAATTTTCTTATATATATATATTATTCTGACTGTTTGCCCAAGGTCACTAGCTCATAGAGTAGCAGAGATTTTAAACATTTATAAGTTTCAATAGATTTCTATTCCCAAAGTATATATTAAATATTTAGAACAATAAAATAAAAGAAGCCACTGCCAGTAATTAACACACAAATAGATTTTTATTAACACACATTTAAAATTGAGGAATAAATTTATTTTTAGATTTTAACATTAATATTTTTTTTTAAAATTTAAATTACTATTTTAAATAGATCGCACAGATGGATATTTAAATTATATTTTACTTTAGCATGTCGAGCATAGATAGTCTACATAGATTTTTTTCACTTAAAAACTTATCAACACATTCATTCAATCTCAGACTAAAAGTTCGTAGTCAACCCAATGCCTGCTTCCAGATATATAGTCGCAATCGATGCAATATGAAGATGCTAGCATGAAACCATGCAGATAGGAATGTGCATCTAACAGCGTGATATTATTTGAAGGAAATGATCCATGTCTAGAACAGGAAAGTGCATCTGTCAGACTAAGGAATCATGTATATATATATATTTTTAAAGAGTGCTACTTATGGGGGGAGAGCAGTCTTTCTGCCGACTTATAAATCCCTGTCCATAGAGCTAGAAGGGGTTAATGGTGCAGGAAATACATCTGCAACCATTACAATGGTATGACTGCCTTTTTGGGGTCATGCATTCAGGTGGGCACGTTGCCCTGTATGCTAAACACGCTTCACATTACATTAATATAAACGTCTATATATCTCTCCACTAGCACTGACACAACCACGAAACAAATAGCCTGAAATTAAAATCCCTTAAATTAAATATAATCGAATTTAAACATAGTTATTAATCTTTATCCATGCAGCTATCTACACCCACCTTTAAATTTAATACATTTTAGTTAAAACATAATGCACACACAAAAAAATGAAATGGAAATGATTGCTTAAACATGTACATAAAAAAATATCAATAATTGAATTTGCATTCTTTAAGTCAGATAAGAGTTCTTATTTTCAGTTATTAATTACTTGCAATTTTAGGAAAGTTCTTATTAGTTATTTTCAGTTATTAATTACTTGCAATTTTAGGAAAGTTCTTATTAGATAGACACAATAGTTCATACTTTACGGATTTAATAGATTGAGAAGTCCATCTTCGTGATCACTTTCATACTTGCCATGCATTTGGTCAGGAACTGTCATCCAGAGGCCTCAGCTGGTTTGTCCGGAAAATTAAATTTATTGCAGACTTCCACATCGTGAAAATCTGCAATATAGCTAGTTATAACGATCTATTCATAGTCAGCTCTAAGATAACAATTATAATAATAATTTGGCTTTTATATTTTTATTAGTCTATTATCATCCAATCTTTGGATTCAACTGGCAAGACGTCACTAATCCTCTGGTGTTTCAATTACGGTCCGTGCTGACATTTCTGGTGTTTGCATTGGTCATTTAATTTCTTTGTACTCTCTTATCTGACCATTTAATTTATTTTAAATGCTTCAAGAGCTAGTTTGCTTTTGAACAATCATTTAATTAATAAGACAATCATTTCCATTTTCTAAGATTATAGAAATCAACATTATTTCTATTTTCAAAAATATCAAATCTTTATATCTTTACTTTTTTACAAAAAAAATTACTTTCAAATATTTTTATTTTTTAAAATAGTTTTTAAAGTTGTCCATCGTGCGATCTATATATACGTTAAACAGTTTTTAAATTTCAGTTTTTAAGTTAAGTTTATTTTCTTTTTAATAAATCAATTTTATTTATGATCCTTTTTTTTTTATTTTTAAAATAATGTAACAGCAAATTATATTCCGTTACACTTTATTATATGAAAAGTATTTATCTAGAGTAAATTAGTACATTTTCATTTACCACTATCAAACTTCTTCCACTCACAACTCCGACGCCATCCATTTCAGATAAATACAATAATGACCATTACTTATCATTATTGAAACTAGAGATTATCTCTAGCACAGATATAAACTTTAAATCACAGTTAAAGATTAATATAACTGGTTTTTTATTTACTTTATACACACGGAGTTATTACCCCCCCCCCCATACTTCCCCATTCTTTTTAAATTCAGTTAAATAAAGTATACTTTATATTTTGAAATTTAAAACATATCAAATAATATTACAGTCAAATTAAAATTTACTAGACAAATAATAATAGCAAACCTTGGATATCTTGCTAACTGAATTTTAAATGAATTAATGATTTGAATATTTTAATGTGATATATAGTATAACTCCAAATTTGAATATTATCGTAATATAAAATACAAAGGCAAGAGTAACAAAGATCATAAAAATGATATGATTAAAATTGCTTACAAATGCTGAATTGTACACAATCAAAATTTATTCTAAAAAAATTGATTTTACATACATTCTGAACGAGGAATGAAGCAAAGGAAACATCAAAACACAAAATAGTATTTAACATATTAAGTTCAGTAATTGTAGCAAACTTGTTTTAATTTTTAACAAAATAAACTTATTATTCAAAATTCAAATGGCAGAGAAAAAGTAAAATAAGAGATAGCTATTTTTGCTACAACAAATTATAATTTACCAAGAATCAAGATTCGAATATAAAATCCACTGAAATTGTTATAGCATTTGACTTCTTATATCTTTGAAATTGTTAACATCAAATCCATTACTGTTTAATGATTTTGGCTAAAATTGATTACCCTAACATACACATATATAAGCTTAATATATTATATATCACTGCAGGAATTTAACTTTTTAGAATTTAATTAGAGTGATTCTTAATTAGTATTTTATTTATTTCCAGCAGCCAGTAAAATTTACACCCTTCATCTACTCTTTAATATATTATAAAATAAGCTTACTAACAGTAAATAAAAGTATCAACTTTACCTGGAAGTTGTATTTACATAAAAAAAGCCTCAAATTTTATTTATGTAAAAGCATTTTATATGGTGCAGAGTTGTGCATCTGACTGTCATGTTTACAATGTGAGGTTCAAATAAGATCGAATGAAATTTTTTTCAAGAAACTTAAAAGGTTTTTTTCAGGAATTTGGCCCATAGCCAATGCTGCTAACCATGCAACATTGGTCAGTAAATAAATATATAATTATTTTTAACCAAAGAAGCAAGGAAAACTATTGAAATCATCAGTACATGGAGTTTGCAGATGTTGTGTATTTCTCCCCCTCCCCACTATTGATGTGATGTGATGTAATGTGATGTACTGTGATGTGCTTAATTAGAGTCAGGAATCTCTCAGCAACTATGCCCAAAGAAATCCATTAGCCACTTTACCTTCCCCTTCCATTCCCCACCCTAAGCTTTCCCATAATCTGCTCCATCCCATTTCCACAACAAAATCTTTGTCAACTTTATGGACTTTATATCTAAATCCCCCTTATATTCTCCCAAACCCAGCATAAAAATGAATAACTCACTTTCTGTATAATCACTTGGTTCATATTTATTCTTCCATAACTTCACTATTTGTGCCCTTTCTGATTTCAAGCATTTACATTCAATCAATGGATGTCTAATATTGTCTATAACTTCCTTACACAATTTGCACATGAAATCACCCATATTTTTTTCATTTACATGTATATTCTCTTATTTCTAAAGATCCTGTTCATGCCCTAAACAATAAACTATTTTCCTTACTATTATCATAAATTAACTTGCACCCAATGCTCCATTTACTTCTATATATATTTAAACTCTTCTTATCTTCCATACTAGTTCTCCATCTCTCCAACTCCCAATTCTTTATTAATGTATCTACTCTTTTATCCCATTACTTACCACTATAACACTCAACAATCCTCCTAACACAATCATACCATCTTTTATACAAGTATACTGAGATAAATTCTTTATCCAAATCTTTTGCACACCACATTACCTTTCTCACCCATCTTGTTACCTGCCCTTTACTCATAACCCAATTAAACACTATTTGGCTATTCTTTTACTTTCCATAAACTGCAACCTACCAAACATTTTCACTTTTTGACAAAATTCCTTCAAAAACTGACCATTCTTATTATCTACATCATCAAATCCTTCTATATGCCCATTTATATTCCTTATAATCATTATTCTCTTCCCCTTTTCTTTAAAACTCTGTATATCCTTAACTAGGCATTCATATATGCTACTGTTCACTCCATTACAGTTTGACTATCTCCAGTGGCTATATATATTACAGACATTATCCATTCTTGTCTACCCAATCTTATTTCAAACTACAAATGTTCTTCACATTTAACAATATTTGAATATTTTTTCAATATAACACCTATACACACCACCCCTTTTTTATTTATACCATTCCATAACAAATATTCCAAAATAGGCTTTTCTTCTTTTCTTAGATGTGTTTCCACTACTGCTAATACCTCAAGCTCTTCATTTTCAACTGCTTTGTTTAATTCCAGCCACTTTATTTGGTCTTCTACCACATTGCATATTTAAATACCCAATTTTAACAATTTTTTCTTTCCTAACTACTCCTTTATAAATTTTTTTGATTCTTTCTTCTCCATTATATTTATAAAAAAACTTTCTTGCCATTAATCTTACAGATCCATTCCATCTCTACATCTACACTATCTAAATCAACTATCTTTTACTTATTTCTTACATCCATCCATTCTTCTTCTTTTTGATAATATTACAATTTAAAAGTGCACCCCCCCCCACTTTAAAAGTTTCCCTAATTATATTCTTTAAACATCAGACTCCCTAAAACTTCACTTCCTTGTTTTTCTAAGTGCAATCCATCTTTACTATATAATTCCCTCTTTCCAATAAACCAATCCCATACATCCACAAACATAACATTATTTCTCTCCCACAATTTCTTCAATCTCTCATTTATAGAACATGCCCTATCTAACAAATTCCTCTTGTCAAATCTTGGTAATAATCCAACTACACCTACTCTTCCTTTAATCTTACTCAAATTTCTAATCAATTCTACATTCTCATCCATTACTCACTCTGATGACTCTGACAAATTATTTGACCCTACCATAACAAACACATCTTTACTACCTTGCTTTCTTACTTTATTTGTCACATCCCTAATTCTAGCTCCAGGCAAACATACTTTTACATACCTGCTTCTATTTTCCCTTGCAATTATATCCCCACATTCTCTAATTAGTGAATCTCCTATCAATACTGTTTCATAGTCTACTTTTTCTTCTCCATGTCTAACATTTTCTACAACCTTCTAGACCTCCTTATCTATTTCTTCCTTATCATTCTTCTCAATAATTCCTTTATCTGCTCACACTTCATCTCTAACAATTTTAATTTTACTTTACATCTTTCACTTCTTTCTCTACTTACTTATTCTCTGATTAATCATTTCCATTGCACTACTACTCTCTCCACCCATATCTTCTGACACTCCACTAAAACCATATTCTGTCCTATCTTCCTTAACTATATTTTTCTTCCTTTTCCCTGAATTTCTCTCTAGACTAGAAACCACTTTTTCACCTCTTTTATCACATTTACATACTTACTACATAATCAGAAACCTGTTACATCCTTCATATTCTTATTCAAACATTTCAAGTGATACACCTCAGCACATACTGTTTTTGCATGAAGGGATGTAAGAGACATTTATCATGCAGTAGGATATTTATTAAAAAGATTGCTTGATTTTTTTTATGTTATTAATTAAATACTTTGTTGTATATTATGTATTTATATAGACAGGAAATATATATAATAATGCTTAGAAAGATTACATTTTAAATATATATATATATTTGTATTTTGAAGATGATGATAAAACAGGTTTAAAAATAGTTTTATTTCTTTAATATAGGGGATTTGAACACAGACTTTCAAGCTTCCTTCAACTATCCACACTATCTCATACTACTGATACATATGACCACATATATGTAGAAAAGATAAATAATCACCAATACATGTATTTCATGCTGAACCAGCACTCATCAGTTGGTCCAGATCATCATCTCCTCCCCCCATATATATATATAATCATGGCTCAGTTTATATTAAGATAGCGAACCTTTACACTTTAATGGACACGCTTCAATCCATTTCAATCTTTATTCTTGAGCCATCCATACCATTGAAAATCTGATGATAGAATGTCCAAATCCCATGCTGCTATCAATATTACTGTTATGCTCATGTTGACCTCAAGTCACTCTGACCCCTCATGCATATGACCTTATCCATTTAATATTAAATTTAATTTTGTTTAAAGTGTCCTTTTTTAAAAACAAACTGGCTTTCATCAGAAAAAAAAATCCCAATAGAAATATATATTCATCTTAATTATTGTTTTCTTTAGTATGAACGATTGACTATATTGTAGCTATAATAATCTTTGAAAAATTATAAACTCTTCAAAAAGCTTTATGAGTATATATAAATTTTATTCCTGCTAGATATTTTATTGGAAATCTATCAAATCTTTTTTTGCCTTGCTGCTTGTTAATCAACTTCATCAAATATGCTTTTCTTCAACTATCATTCAATTATAGTTTTTATCCATTATGTAATTAATTACAAAAGCAATTTAATGTTACAAGAAAAAAAATGTCTTCGTAAAATTATATATATAATTTTAAATATTTGATTTCCTTCAATGCTTTTTTCATGACTATCATTAATTTAATCTTTACTTATTTGTTGCTAAAAAATAATCATTAATTACAGAGTATCCTATCACTGGAAAAAAAATATTCATTTAAAAACACAATTTTTTATATATAGTTTATTGTTTAATTTATCATTATATTATTATATATTAATCAAGCATTTCTATAACACAGTTATTAATTATTCGGCCAGATTAAATGAACCAAAAACTAATTTCCTTTTTATTTAATGAAAGTTTTTAATTTAAGTTATCAAAAAGCAGTTTTCTTTACCCGAGGACTTTTAAAATGACAACTTTAATTACTGTTCTTCCCACAGAACAACCCACCTGTATTCCGTTAGAGATTTGGCTATTGATTAGTAGAGGAAACTTTAATGGCTGTGAACGGCTTTACTAGAAGATACTTATAATTGCTTAATGTACGACAATCACGCTGTAAATATTTTCCATTAACTGTTATTTCATTTATGAAGATATTTATTATTAAACCTCTGTTTGATTTTTCATTAAAAAAAAAAAGCGAAAAGTTTCGACTCTGTCACGTGGGGTAGCTTTCAACCACGCTAATTTAATTATGGAGTAGAATTATTCGCTTAATGGACGAGATATAAAGACAGTTAATCAACAGTACCAATTTTCATTTATTTAATGCTTATTTTTTATTGTTCGCTTTTTTAAAATATTAATTAAAAAAAGTAATGATTTTAACGCAAATTATTTACACATAGATTGTTTTTTTTTTAAAAAAAAAATCAGTTTACTTAAAAAAAAAAATGGTGGTAATTGTTAAATACTGTATATAGAAAACGTCATTGTTTATATTTAATAGTAACTATAAATATAAACTAATAATATTATACGGAAATAGATGATTTACTGGAAGCTGGTTGAATAATTCCAAAAAATATCTTAGCAACAGCCACTAATTCATCAATGGCAAATATGTTACTTGATATATAGCATCATTAATCATGATGCTGTATCTTAATTAACCAAGACAATTTGTCACCATTACCGCGATTGGCTATCTTCCAATATGCAGTTAAATACACACCATTCCAGTTCAACTTTTAAAAATTTATCCATTTCTTATTTGGTTTAAGGATAGCTAATCCTAAAGTAAAAGATTTGCAGAATGACTTTTTTTATATAGAAAGTAGAAGCAAAATGTACACAACTGATGAATTATTACATTTAGTTGCTATTTTAGTAATTATTTTTTTATATCAACAATCAAAATAGGAGTCATAGTTATGCAGGCATTTTATGAAAGATACTAATAAATATTTCTTATGAATCAATGACGTTATTGCAATAACTTTCATTGACCACAAGACATTGCCAAGTTTGAAAACTAGCAAGAGTTTGGGGTGGCAACAATTGCAACTTGACAATGATAAATCAAATTTTTTGCCATGATGCTACAGATTGTCAGTGTTTAAATTTGGTAATGCTATGACTTGAACTGATTATGTTATTATTGTCAAGTAGCTTTCTGATTTTTCATTAAATATCTATCCCTTTATGAAATGCCATAATTTAAAAATTCTAAAACCAGAACATTCAGTATTTTATAAATAAATATCTATAAGCAATAACATTTTCTCTGTAATGATATTTGTTAAAAAAACATTTACTACTATCAAAAGGTATAAAATAAACTTACTTATCTGTGTTTAAAAAAACCAAACTTTTTTTAAAATGAAACACTTTTCAAAAGATGAGATTAATGTTACAGATTTTAATCTTACTATCTTGGCTTGTTTTTAGTAGTAGTTTGTTAGACATGCTCTATATTTAAAGGCAGGTAAGATAGTATGCCAAAAAAGACACTGTGATAAAAAAATAAACTCATCAACAGTTGCAGTTGTTAAACATTTTATTTAAAAATAAATACATCAGTTATAAAAATCAAACATGTTTAGCTTCTCTGCAATTATCAGTGACTCTATCAGGCAGTCACATGCACAGTGTAGTATAACACAATGGTAGAGTGCTGGCATCCAGAACTGGGATTTTAGAGATTAATTCTCAAATGAAAATTGGCTAAGATTAATTGAATACAATTATTAAATGCTTAGTGAGACGCTTAAGGTACTTAAACACGACATTCTCTTGCAATTTATGATATGATTATTTTAATTAACTACATTCTCTGTAATATTTTCAAATAAGCAACAAAAAGTCAAACACTCAAAAAGACTGATGTATATATGGTCAAAAGATTGCATGACCTATAAGCAATTTATCATAAGATTTTAACAAGCTATGCTCCTTCTAACACTTTGACATAAGTCACTCATATGAGAAGATTAATGCATGTGGTCCTAGCTAACACAAAGTCAGTAATTCCTCATTCAATGATATTTTTCTCTTAATAAAATTACTTTGCATTTTCTGACTTAATATTTAGGTTCATTATGCTTATTCATGTTTACTCTACAGTTGGTAAATTCTTTATACTAAATGTAGGTGAATACATATAAGAATAAAAAAATAAAGCCTTGAAGGGATATAATTTTTCAATAGTTTCTAGAGATAGGTCAAGACACATGATTAAGCTTATAACCAATAGCATGTCACTACGTTATCATAAAAATTAGACACAAAAATGTTATGAATATGGTTTAAAATTTATTCATGTCTATTAAAACTAACTAAATAAAACAATAGCATAGAGTTGTAAATAAATAAACATATTAAAAGATTGAATAAATCTGATACATAAGCATATACCAATTAACTTTTCCAATAGTCAAAATTATATAAGCCATAGCTGAATTCTTAATACAAACATAAGTTATAACAACTCTTTATATATATATATATATATATATATATATATATATATATATATAGATATATATATATATATATATATATATTGTAACCTAAATTAAAGGAGCTCAAAAAAAATAATTAAAGGAGTTCAAAAGGTCCATTGTAACATATTAAAGAGAAATATTATTAAAGAGAAATCAATTGTAACTTTATTAAAGTGATCAATATTCAAATGTATTTAATAATTATGAAAAGATTCAAATATAAATCTTTAGCTTAATAAACGAAAAGCATTGTAGCTTAAATTAAATTATGAGAAGAATACCTGAGTAGTGGCTGTTAAACAAAAAGGTCAGACTGAGTTATCAATCATATTAAAGGTCATTGGATTAAATGAAACATTCTTCTATAATTAGATTCCTCAAGATATCACAATATCAATAATTATAAACAAATTATTAATAACAACTATTATAACTCAGGTATATGAAAATCACGTGAGGTGAGTACACTAGTAACTCAATAAAATATCTGCTCAGGTATACAGACAGTAGATTTTATCCACTTTCATTTCTTGGTTTGATGTTAAGTGCATATCCAAACAAATACCAAGTGAATATGGTCTAGCAGGGCGCCACTAGATTATTTGAATCTAGACACAGTTATATCTAATAACCTTTTCACATGTACCGGGTTTGAATCCCATTTTGGTACTTTATTTCTAATAAACATGGAAGATTTTGCTTTTTAGAGCCATATCACTGTATGCACTAATATCTAAGTAAGCATAAAACATCTTTAAACTAAAGTGGAATTCATTAGACATAAATCATTTCTTAGATCTTAGCATAACAAATGTGTTTCAATATTTTTTTATAAGTTTTACTAGCTCAGATTACTATTAATTTAGGATGGCAATTCACTCATCCTTGCATGAAATAGATGATGGAATGGTGGTTATAATATTACTAAGAAATCACTAAATATTATGAAATCAATATTTATTTATGGCCTTTGAACATTTAAACAGCTCATTAATTAAAATGTGATGATGACGATGATGATAATGATAATGATAATGACAATGGTTTCAACCACAGCTTTAGGAATAAGCCTAAACATAAAATTTAAATTCAGAAATTAATAATTATTGTTAATCTTAGCATATTTAATCATATCTTAAACAACTAATATTCACCCATTGATGATGAATGATCACACTTGATAAAGACTACTCTTAATGAAATATATACGCCTCGTTTAATAACATAAACTAATATTTATTACTGCATTTCTAACATGTACATAAAAATTTCTATATTTACATGAAAATTTATATTAACAATAACAACAATAATCATAATCGACTGTTTTAAAATCATAACATTAAATTTTGAATTCTTCCCCCTTTCCCGTAAATGTATTTCAAAAGTATATTGTATCCACAAGAAAAGTATTTCATATAAAAAAAATATTCACTCATTGGCACGCATACCTTATAATCTAACATGTAAGCAGAATAAAAAAAAATGTTAGTAGAATTGAAAGAGCAAGATTTAGAAACAAGTTTTAAATTATTTTCTCCCCCTCTCTTTTACCTCTGAAATGCTATACTTTAACTTGAAAGAAAATAATCTAATATTTTAATACTACTTATTCTTCACATTCACTTGCAATTATACACATATAAATATTATTATGTATGTGCGTGTTTTATCCCATAATAGCAAAATATTATTTAAAACCAAAATAATAATACAAAAAATTATTTTACACATTAATATTTCATAACTGTAAATTAATAAACAAATAATTTTGATACATTCAAGATCATTTATGAAGCTCAAAGTTATTATTAGTAAAACATTCTTGTTTTAATCGATCTGAATAGTCTTTAAAAGTTCTTTAAATAAAATATACCACTTTATTGCTAAAAGTTTATTAAGACTCTGATATCATAAAGAAAATATATCAAAAAAAATTTTTTATACTACCAGTTCTTTGTAGCGACTTCTAATGAGTCAATTTTCTCTTGTTTAATGTCTATTTTCGGCAGCAACAATTTCCATGTTTCTTTGGAACAATCTCTTTCTTAAAGTGTATAATTATTTGATGATGATGATCCTATTGAGTTTATTTGCTTTCGTGGACAATTTGGAAATCTTTATATTAATTTTTCTTCTCTTCCTGTCAAGCATGATTCTTTTAGTGGATGAAATGTAGCAGTTGTTTTCACATTTATAAATTTCCTGGGTTTTAAACTCAGTTGCTGGAACAATTAATTGGACTTGATGATTAATATTTATCAGTAGATTAATTCATCTTTCTGATCTTCGAATGCAGGTGAATGTTTTCTTCTTTCTATTTAAAAACATCTTATTTCTCTGGTCAGTTGAAAGGTGTAGAATATTATTTTTCAGACAAGACATCTTTTCTTTCCTATATGATCTGCAGCTCCATGATGGTCAGGTTTTGATGGGACACATATATAATTTTTCTACCCTGTCATTTCTTATAATTTCAGCATTCAAAACTTCATAAAAAAATGATTTAAAAAAAAAAAACTATCTAGCAGAACTAAAAATGTTTGTCTGCTTTAGTTTCAATAATTTTTAAAAAGTCTCTTTCACAATATATTATAATAACAATAATCTAATAATAGTCTAATAGCTCAACTGATTTTCCAGACTGCTTTTATATCCGATTTTTGAGTCAACTCACCCAATTAGGGTGATAGCGTGAATTGCTATTTTGACCAACCCAAAAAATCACACACCTGATTTCCAGACACTTTTGTCTTAAAAAAAAATAGACTTAATCCTTTTTTCTTACACCTAGGTAACATTTCAAAATTTTGAGCTTCTTTCTTTAGATCTTAAGATAAGACAATTTAAAAATTAGAGTTCCCACCCAGCTTGAGCTCCCAAAGTGACAAACAATCATTTACAAAAACAAAATTGCTACAAAAATAGATATTTGATTCAACAGATTTCCTCTTTTAACATAAAATTGTACAAAAAAATAATTTGACAGATTTAACCCTTCCTTTTCTTTCAATATTTAATGAATGTAAATTTCTGTATGTAATGTACACACATACTTTATCATTTCAAATCATTCATAAACTAACATTAAATAATATAATTGCTAGCTTAATAATTATAACCCTAATATTTAAAATTAAATCTGTGACCTTTTCAATTCCCACTTACAATTATAGAAAAGCAAAATAGAAGTATAGAATAAGATATTAGAATTGATCAAGCATAGGTTAGTTTTAAAGAAAGTTAAATATCTGAAATATAAAACAATCAATAGCTTACACATACACTGCCTATACATATGTGTTATAACTTTGCTTTTTAAAGAAAAATTAAAAATTGAATAGTTTAATTGTGTGTATTACCTTTCTATCAACACACAAACAAATAAAGAATATAATTGTTGACCTACTCTCTTTCTGTCTAAAGCTTTTAGAACTGGATCTTGTAGGGTTTAAACTTGGATGCCCTACAGCTTCATTTATTGTTATATAAAAATGTGATGATGATTTTGGTTTTACATTTTCTTACATGCACATTACTATAAATTTAGCTAATGACTAAATTGTAATGGCACAATATATATATTTTAGATTATATATATATATATATATATATATATATATAATCTAAAAGAAAGGTGAAATGAGAATGAAATGTAAAAGCTGGATATTATGGGAAACAACCTCCCACAAAAAGCCAAAAATAATACTATAGGCAAAACAATAACATTGACTAACCTCAGAGAGTTATGAATGCCTTACGCCACAGTACCAAGAGAATGAGTTTACTACCCACTTTATAAATAAACAACTTCATTTTTTTACTTCAACTCCACAAAATATTAACATTTTCCATACATTTATCTGCCAGCCCCCCCACAATATACCCAAAATATATAAATTTTTTAATGTTTTGACTTTTAATGAAGAGTAATAACTTTTTTTTTACTTTTCAAAATCTCTTAAGCAATCTTCCCACTATAACACATCTTATGATTATAATAAGCAATTTATAATCATGATCAGATTTATTATTGAATTATTTTATAAAGAAAAATCTATATCCTTGCAGCCTTAATTTCTTCATTACAGTAATTTACTCTTTAGTCAAATGAATTCTTCAATAATCTTGTACATAAAAATAAATTAGTATCTCATGGTTAAAACGTGGTTAATATTACTAATATTTAATAACAGTAAATCTCATTCTTTTTTTAATTCTTGAGAATTATTAACAAAGAATGAGATCCTAGTAAGAAAACAGTGAGACATATTCTTACGCCTAAGATAATGTCTCTCTAATTACATCAGTAATAATAATTTTAAAATTTAAGATAAACAGGTTTAACTCTTAAATTTTGAATAAAACAATCTACTATGAAAGCATTCAGATATAATGAGTAGATAAGAAATTTTATGGCCACTCAAACATCACAAAATAAATTGTCTTAATTTATTTTCTAAAATTTGACAAAGTGATTCAAAAACAAGCACAATAATCTTTTACCACTAAATCAAATTGACTAAAGTAATCTTGAATCATGAATAAACAATTATAATTATTCTATTAAGTAAAATCATAACTTTCTTAAATGTCTTCTTAATATCTTAAATGCAATTTCAATAAAGTGACTTATGTCAAATTCTTTAATACCAATGTGCTCACAATACTTGGCAAATACAAATAAATATGTGATAAATTTTATGATATTCAGATTTCTAAAAGTATGTAAATGATAAATAAGCAAGAAAGATAAATTTAATAATAAAAATTACATTTATTTTAACATTAAAACACATCACAAATACCACTCAACTGTCTTACAATATCATCAAGACAAGAGTTTTCCAGATACATTAAGCAAAACTTTAGGATTTACAATATTACTATAAATTAAAAAAATATTAATAAGTAAATGAATGGCTAATAAAATTTCTATAATTCTGATATTTGAACAAGTTCTCAAACTTACACAGAACAGTCTTGCTATTATAGTGGAACTTATTAATGTATTTAATATCTTTTATAAATCATAAACTTAATAATTCAGTAAGGAAGTGGCTGCTGAAGAAGATGTATGTTATTCATTGGAACCATATACAACTTTAAAATTTTAACATTAAACATTTATCAGATTTACATCTTTAGGTTCTGGAAAAGCACAGCTATATGAGTTACACATCAAATAAAACAATCTACACTTAGATATACTAAGAGTGAAACATGGTGTTCTTTAATACCTAAGACAATCATATCAATTTCCAGAATAAAATCATGGTAATATCCTACACGTGACTTTTTGTGGCTTTATACAAAAATACACTTCAAACAAGATCTGCATTTGTGGAATGAAAAGAAAAATGGGCATTTATCAGAGGCAATAAATGAACTAGGATTTTATCTCTAGTCATATAAGTAATGAGAATGAACAACCAGAGACTAATACAAAATGGGATTTTCCTTAAATAAAGCTTAGATAATGACAACAGACATTATAATTCACTGAAAATGTCACTATATAAGAAAAAGCCCAAGTTACAATTTTTATTAAAAACACATTAGCAAAATAATAAATAAAAGAGAGAACTAATGCTACTGCTCTTTAAAAAATATACCAACAATACAATAAGAAAAAGAAAAATGCAATAATCTCTTTTAAAAATATGTTGAGGAGATAATACATGAAAGAAACTGATGTCACAATCTCAAAATAAGGAACAACACAGAGAAAAAATGTTACAGTCTATTAAAATACACTGGCAGAATAAGAATATTCTTAAAACAAAAGAGAGATCAATGCTATTATCTCTTAAATAAATACAACTAAATGATGTGTAAAACTAATAAATGGATACTTGATGCAAAATATAGCTTAATAAAATTATGATGCTAAAATAAGTAATAAAAATCTACATCCACTTCTACATCATTTAGAATTTATATTTAAATTCAAAATAAATAACTTTGTAAGAAGGGCATACATAACACATTTAAAATACAGTGTTATCAAATGATAATATTCTGAGAACTTTGACAATATAATTCATAAATCACATATAAAGTTATACCAAATAAAAATTCATATAATATTAATAATAGCACTTTAAAACAAAAATCATAAATGATTACACTTGTGAGATAAACACTTTTACCAAATATAAAATAAAGTAAAAATCCTTCAACTTGGCAGCATAATTAAATCACACACCAAAAATTAAGCACACCATATTTTAAAATGTTAACATAAATAAGTATGTCCATTTAAATGGATGTGAATATTCTATAAATAAAAGCACAAATAATGATACATAATTCATGGTCTAATATAATGCCATTTTAACCTTTCTATCCTTTGAGAATATTTTTATTAATGAGAAAGAGGGGCATTTTTTAAAAAAATATAATTTAGAGCAAATTTCTAATAATAGCAATGAAAATATATTTTTGACATAAACAGATGATAAGTTTATGATGAACTTGGATAAGAATATTAATTCAGAGTATTCATATCATTATGTAAAAATAATATTTCCAACTATCAACAAAATAGATATAATTTTTGAAATAATGATGATAAATTCCAACATAAATTTTCTATTAATATTTTTATCAATATTATGTTTTAAAATACTTCATAGAATATAGTAAGTTTATTTATATTTGGTGCAAAAAGATGCATTCCCTTGCTTTAAGTTGAAATAGGTATAATCAGCATAGTTTAGGTAGGAAAATTATTTTCACACTGCTTCTATGAACAATAAAATCTACCAGATAAAAATAATAGTATAACTAAATATGTGTCCAAACAATATATGTTTAATAAATTAAACATTTAATTACTAAAGTAGGTGTAACTTCAGGAAAGACATTTCTAAAATATATTATAATGCAAGTTATACTATCTTGAATTTAAAGTTCTTCATTTTAAATGAATTAAAATCTAAAGAAAACCTTGCTTTAAAAAGATGAAAAACTTTATGAAAAACATTTTTCAAATAAATAGTTTTTAAAGCAATTAAACAATACAACATCATTATCTGTATTAATAATTTTTATCAAATATTAAATTTAACTTAAGTTATCAACTACTTGGGATGTGAAAAATATAATTAATGAATGCTCTTACATAGCAGGGATGACAATACTGCTTTATTCTTAACTCCAATGAAGCACAAAGTTCAAAAATTATTTAAACAGTGTAGTACTTAGGTTCTAGTGATCATTTTTTGAATTTTTGAAGCAGTTGTCAGTTGTTAATGCCAAACATTGATATAAAGAGATCAATGAGTTGATTATTATATAATAATTTATGAATTTTTCAGTAAACGTATTATCCATTATCTAAAAAGATATTCAATCAGATATATCTTTGAGGTTATTAATGAGTGAGAAAAAGTAAACAACTGAGAGAGATCTGTCTATGAAAGTTACTGGAATTATACATTGAAGTGCTGGTAATCATTTTATTGTAGAAATTAAAATATTTCCTGTCTTTTGTATATAGAAACATGGAATAATGTGAAGATGAAGTCCATTCATTGTGAGTGGGTAGGCATCTAAGGCATTTAGCAAATATAGCTACTGTTTTTCTGCATAATAATAAGCTTTTGCAGAGGGAGGAGGTGGTGGAAGTAAATCATTTGGTAAACATTATAATGGAGTAGAGTTAGTATTTTTTGTCATGACAAAAAGATTAAATAGTTGCAATTTGAATAGGGAGAGGTATGTCTTGGAGAGTGAAGTGATGATTCATGCTGCGTCATTAATAAACTCATTTTGGGTTAATTGTTTCTTTGTATTGGCTTCTATGTAGAATGGGAAGCCTAGAAACACATTTTCTTTGCTTGGATAGATCTGGGCTTTTTAGTGTATTTAAACCAGGCATCAGGTTAATTACATTAAACATAAGCTTAAAGGTGGAAGTGTATTCTTCTAGAAGTTTTCTGTAATATAGGCCACTTCTTCCAAGAGGGGGAAAAGTCAGTAATATCATCCATATATTTCATTCATGGTATGTGTTGTTGAGTGTGTGCAATTTGTATGCCTGGAATTTACTGATGAATTTTTTTTAGCAGCAGATAGAACTTGGAGGGGAACCTTGGAAAATGAATTATGTGGAAGTTAACGACTGTAAATTTCTTCTACTAAGTGTAATATGAATTTCTCAGCTAAGTAGCAGATAGATGATTATGTATAGAAGGGGGTGTGAAAATGTGGTATTTGCAAGCATATGTACTAAGATATTGATAGAGATGGGCTCAGCAGCTGCTTCAATTCCAGTGTGAATGGATATGAGTGAATATTGTATGGTTGTGGAATGATTTCAATATTCTCTTGAATAAAAGTGTGACTGGAGTTGTAGATTAGATCTTTTTATCAAATTGCATGGATGAAATTAATGGAAGTAGTTTGGTTCAAACTTGTATTTTATGACTCTTTCCAGGATTTTGATGCCTAAACTCATGGAGATTGAGTCAACAGTTAGTGAAAATGAATATGAAAGCCAGCTTTTTGTTAAATGGCACAATGACAATTGGATATAAGCCATAGATTCTTGTAAAGATTTTGCACCAAATAATTTGCAAGGTCATATCACTATTGTGTAATAAATTGTCTAAGGTAGAAAAACAAATTTAGAGATTCCATTGAGTCCAGGGTAAGATACACTGCAGACAGTAGCAAGTTTAGTGGCAAATTCAGTGGTATAAATTGCAGTGTCTGTTTTGCATAGTCTGAAGAGATCAGCTCTTAGTATGAAGATATCACATGTTTTGAGTTTCCATTTAAAATGGTGGTATATGAGAAATGCCATGTTGTTACTGACATAGGTGATTTCTCAGCCTGATATGCCATGGAGACTTGTAAAATGGCAGAATAGTCTATGGACCACAAATGTAGCCTTGAATGCAAGTATGTTGTTGAGTGAGGCAATTTTTTTTGAAGTTAGATAGTCTTTAAGCTTACTATATATATATATATATATATATATATATATATATATATATATATATATATATATATATATATATATATATATATATATATATATATATATATATATATATATATATATATATATTATTGTAGGCTTTGGTAAGTTTCAAAATTTATTGGTGAATGTCATATTTAGACCTGCATATTGTAACCTGATTATGCAATTTATCTGCCAATACAAGCCATCTGGTCAATTAGGGGTGGTTGTTATATGTTAGATAATTAATGATAAAAGACAAAATATTAATAAATGCAAAAAATTTTTTGGCCTAAATCAAGTGGCATATCTTTGAGATTGTATGACATGATTATGTTTCTGAAAACAGGAACTCAGTGATGGGTGTAGAAAAAAGAATTCTTATCATTTTTTTCTAAACAAATTTAAGTTATTTATACTGAAGCTAGGTTAAGCATAAGAGTTTATGTGGAGTGATTAGTGAATGGAGAGGGGTTGAAATTTATGTCAATTAAGTGTTGTAACATAGGGAAGTATAAATCTAGATTGATGATTGTGGCATGGTGCTTGTGAAAAATAATTTGAGTTGGGCAATCAAAATTTCTCTACTACTTAAGAGGAGAAGAGTTAACTGGTGAAGCCATTTAGAGGTAAAAGTGCAATAGTTCATGTAGACATCACTCATTAAAATGATTGGGTGAGGAATTGATACAAAAAAATTTAATTGTGGAAAGTATATGTGAGTTCATGGTAAGAGCCATAGAGATGTAGGCAAATATGATGTTAAGTGTGGATAATATGATCATGAAAACTAGTAATCAGTAGATTTGCAATGGTGTATATAAATTTGAATAAGTAATATAAATAGACTGAGCCAAACTCAGACCAGTAACTGCTGATGGTAATGAAGTGACTCTGGAGAATGTGTAAATATCTTGTTAGGTAGACAGAGATCAATATATATATGAGTTGCTGTAAATATTTGTTAAAAAAAAGATTAGTGAAATGTGGTTGTATAATTTGAATCCACTGGTTTAGTTGATATGCCTTGGATGCTAAGTTTAATTCTCTAATATTAAATGAGGTTATTTTTAACTTCATGAAGATGGTGGTTGGGAAAATTCAGGAGTGTCAATACTAGGAGCTCAAAAATTAATAAGATTTTTCAAAGCTGGGAGAAGTCATAAAGTAGGTGGTCAGTCTGTTGGTGTTACTTTGTGACTATACAAGATCATGGGTGTTGTCTTGGGTGAAATAGTTTTCAGTCTCTTAGGTTAAGAAATTTTGCAGAGTATTACTTGGTGAGTCAGTGTGGTTAGATGAGATGCAGCTGATGTTCATGGAAGTGTGGTAGTTAAGTGATAGATCAGATCTGTCATTATTGTTGTGGACTGACTGTCAGTTATTTTGGCATTCTTGGATCCATAATTATTTTTAGTTTAGTCTACTCTTCTTTTTCTTTCCATTCAGGGTCTCTATAATTGCTGTCATGGAGTCAGTGCTTCCATAATTTGAATAGCAGTCTTGTTAATAATTATATTTAACTTTAAAGCACTTGGATGCTGTGTTAAAAAAATTCCATAAAAATACATTTTGAATCAAGTTTAGCACTTTTGAAACATATTCATAGAGCCTCACACCATATATAATATAGCATGCATGCAAGCTGGATGCAACAATATGAACTGTGATAAATCCCAAGCCAACATTGTTATAAAGCTATTACAAAAATATTTATATAAAAGAGCAATAAATAACCCAGAACACAAGTCTCTTTTTCTCAACCATCAAAACATAATGGCTATATATTTGAACCCATAGTTTCCAATATCACATGCATTGAGTAAATGACATATGTTTGACCAAATAAGCATAGCATATAGCCAACAATCCCAACTCCATAAATAGATGGAATTCTGCTTCCCCTTATCAAAAAAATGAGTCATATAATTTGAATACATTTGAATAAATGTATTACACACACACACACACGCACACACACGCACACACATATATATATATATATATATATATATATATATATATATGCATCTTCTCACTTAACTCTTAGTGCTATGAATATGAGGCCATAAGAGACCTTGAAATCACTAAGTTTGATTCAAAACATATTTATTACAAACTTTTTTTAACACAACATTAATAACGATATGTGGAGTTTTAAATGCATTGGTATTGATTTTTTGAATGGACGGGATGTATACTATTGACAATAGGGTTACTCTGGGTAGGTAAGCCAGGAAAGTTGTGCATTTGGTCAGATGTTATTGGAGTTAGTCTGGAAGAGCTATTGTGAGTTTTTATTTGTTCTATTAATTGTGAGATCAATGGGGATGCATTTTCATCTGTTAGGGTTAATGCATGGGTTTCCATAGTGTGTGGATTGTAAAGTGATCATTGACTGTTCTGATCAGTGTATTGGTTACATATTGAAACTTAGATGTCTAAACAGTGTAGTAATACTGAGGCTTTAAACCTCTGATATAGAAGCTGAGAATGCCCTCCTAATCATAAATTTGGGATGGGTATGGCATTTGGATTAATATTCTTATGGAATTGGAGCTTAAACTTGAAGCTATTGCTGAACATGGGTATTGGAGTGTCTTTAAACTACATGGCCTGGAACAAGTATCAATTTTTCAAATGGTTGCATCATCTTTTGAAAATCTTGAGTGGTATAACTGAGGTAGGTGTTTTAAGTATCTGGTGATGAGGCATTGGCAATTTTCTTCAACAATGATTAATGCAAAATTTCTTAAAGTTTTGACTTGAGTATGGAATCAGTTTTTTAATTGGTTTTGTAAAATTCTACTGCTATACATTCAAGATTGGGGTTGTTCACAATATATAAAACTGAATCCCATAGCCATGCTAAGTGAGTGATTCATAGAACAATTGTTGAGAAAAGTGATATAAGAAGCAGTTGTAGTCTGTTATGCATATTATGATTGATTGCTATATATTGTAAATAGGGGTTGTTGGCAATATGCCAAACTGAATCACACAGCCCATGCTGAGTGAGTGCTTTATAGAAAAGTGGTATAAAAAGCAGTTAAAATTGTTATGAATATTATGATTGACATTGAAGAAAAAATTCCTTTAAAAACTATCCCCCATGGTATAGTGCTGTTAAATTTTTCACAAATGTTGCCTAACATTTTAAATGCCTGTACTGTGAGTGGGGGTGGGGTTATAATATTGCATTTTCATGCTCAAGTTTCTAATATTATTAATGTTAGTTTTTCTAAAATGTGGTAAAGAGTTGTTAATAAAATGACTGATATAATCTCTTTTATTGACAACGGAAGCATTATTCTTGGTGATGCTGGTATAAGTGTTTTTAAAGATAATTTTGAAAATATAGTGGAATTAGTTTTGGCACCAACTACTTGGTGAGGTGGTTGGGTGGTAGCCATTTTACTTAGTTTTAATGATGTCAAAATGCTTTTTTGTAAAAAAAATAATTAGTAAAACTGGAGAAAACAATTATAAAAGTATTTAGACTATTGATATTTATTATTTTGCATTTATGTAAAATTTATCTTTAGATTTCTAGGTTTGATGCAGTTTTTTATCATTTGAATATGGGTACTACTACTATTACTACTATGATGATGATGATGACGACGATGATGATGATGATGATTATTATTATTATTATTGTTGTTGTTGTTGTTATTGTTATCATCATCATTATTTTACTGATCGTGCTTTCACTGATGTTGATATAAACTCAGATCATAATTTGGCTATGACTAAATTAAAGTTGAGTTTAAAAAGAATAAAAAGATGAAATAGATATGTAAAACAGGACTTATATAAATTGAGAGAAATGGAAAAAGAAAAATTTAACTGAATATGTTGTGAAAATGCAATAAAAAGAATTGATAAAGATGAGGAATATATTAATAATTCTGTAAAGTGTTTGTGTAGGATTAAAGAAAGATTATAGCAAAAAAATAAAATAAGCACTATTTGGTTAAAGAAAGCTAAACAGTCTTGGATAGTGGACAGTATGTTGAAAAAATAGTAATATGGAGATAATAAAAAAATGTCAGTATTGAGTAAGGCAATATGCACATAGGTAAATTAATAATGAGCTAATAAGAGAAACAGATGTAACAAAAGAAAAGTGGTTGGAACAAGAATAGAGAGAGAGAGAGAGAGAGTTTCAACAGGTGAAAAACTATGTTCTGACATTTCATAGAATTAGAAAGGTCATACAAAAAAACATGATTAGCAAGTGATATTGCAGATAAGAATAGAAAGACATTAACTGATAGCAATAATATAATTAAAAGATAGAAAGATTAGTGTCTATTTAGAAAAGAAATAATTCAATTAATTATAAACTAAAAATGAAGAAGATATTGAAGTAGATGATAAAAGTATGGACATATTGCCAAATGAGGTAATAAAGTCAATTGTACAAATGAAGAATAGTAAGGTTATTGAATGCAATAGTCTGTAGAATTTTAAAAGAAATGAGAGAATTTTCTATGAAGGAAGTAGTTCGACTTTGCAATTTGATATATAATAGTGAAATTTGGCTTGAAGGGTTTTTAAAGATCTATAATGATTCCAATTGCTATGTGAAGAGTACAGGATAATAAGTTTGTTATATCATGCTTCCAAAGTTTTATTGAATATTTTAACTCAAAGAATTTATAGGAAATTAGAATATTATATTGAAAAAAAAAAACATTTTGGTTTTCAGAGAGAATGTTATTAAAACAATTGCAGAGAGATTTATTGAAAAAGATAAAGAAATTTGTATATATTTTGTGAATTTGAAAAAAGAACATTTGACAGAGTAATCTATGATCATCTTAAAAAAATAAAGAAGTATTTGAAAAGAGAGGAGATTGATTGGAATATGTATACTGGGCAAATGATAAGAATTAGACTGAAGAATAATAAGTCTGATGAAATGAATATAGAAAGAGAAGTTAAGCAAAGATGTAATATATCACATGATTTTTTAAATATTTATTTAAAAGACATGTTAAATAATTATTTAGACTGTGGAGAAGCAAATGTTGGAGATAGAATAATAAAATTTATAAGATTTACAGATGATATGACTTTTGTAGATGAAAAGTGTCTTTAGAATATGTTGAATAAATTAGAGAAAGTATTATGAAATATGGAATGAAGACTAATGTTGAAAAAACTAAGTGTTTATGGACAGGGAGCAATGCAAAAAGACTGCAAATTAAAATTCATGATAACATAGTTCAACAGGTAAAGGGATTTAGTAATTGGATAGTTCGTTGAGTGAGGATGAAAGGAGTGAAGATAAAGTTAAAGGAAGAATAGTATTGGCAAAGGAAGCATTTATTAAGAGAAATAAAATATTTTATGAATCTTTGCAAATTAAGAAAAAGATTGATTGGATGCTATGTGTGGTGTGTACTATTGTATGGCTGTAAAATATGGGCAATAAGCAATAAAATTAGAAACATATTCGAAACCTTTGAGATGTAGGCATGGAAAGAGTGGAAAAAATCAATTGGATGAATAAAATAACAAATTAAGAAATTTTGGGAAAAGTAAATGAAAAAAAAAATTGATTGAGGAAATTAGAAACTGGATTGGACATATATTAAGAAGAAAATATAGTTTAATGAAATATATTTTGGAGAGAATGGTGAGTGGAAGCAAGAAGAAAGGATGGAAAATATTGGCATTGTTGGATGCTATAAGAGATGAATAGAATTATGTGGAATTGTAGAACTGGGATATGAAGAAAATGTAGTGGAAAATGAATGAATTGATGATGTGATTATTTTCTGGAACTATCCATGGGACAGAATACTGATTGATATACTAAATACACAAGCTTTCTATTTTATAAATATGCACAATTGCAAGACAGGTTGCTGCATTGGATTTTATATACAATATGCAATATGTTCTCCAATCACACCAATCTTCAATGTCAAATTTCAATCCCCAATCCTTTCCTGAATTTTAATAGATTAATTAATAATACCAAAGATAAACTGCCATTGGAAAGCACACCATAGAATATATATAAAATCCAATACAGCAATCTAATCTGTACAGCTGTATTCTATTCTATAGAGAATAAAGAGCAAACACCTCCACAAAAGTTGCTCAAAACAAATACCTATATAAACATGCAAAGAATATTCTCAATATAAATCTAGCATCTGGTAGCACAAACAACAATTTGATCATGAATTCGATCCACCGAATTGTCTATTTGTTTTGCATGGAATGATATGGTTTATTTCCAACAGCTATCATATCATTAACAAAAAACAAAATAGTATTCAATTGACAACCAAATGGAATATATAAAATTCTAATTTAAATAATCGTCATACATAATTATTTGTTAATACAAATAGAACAGCACACCTAGCGAATCATTACTATCTATGAATATGGTGATTTATTCCAAAAGAGCATTCAGCTGTATTTAAAAAGAAATAACTATTTCACTAGAGGAAACAACAAAACCTTATTGGTTGCAGACATTAAAAATGTTTTGCAAATAAAATTGTATATATTAATGCATTTTGTCTGGGCTCATTGTACTGACATTTCACATTCATTACATTAAGGACATTATCTAACTAATACAGTAATACTATAACACTGTTAAATACATATGAATAAATAGAAATAAAACACGCTAACTCCTTCTTTTTAAAACTTGTTTTTATATGACTATACTCATGTAAAAAAAAATATAAAAAAATCCAACTTTTCGACTATTTTAAAAAGACTATATAAAATAGTCGAAAAGTTGGATTTTTTTTTATATTTTTTTTTACATGAATATAGTCATATAAAAACAAGTTTTAAAAAGGAGTTAGCGTGTTTTATTTCTATTTTGGATATTTATGAACTATTTTGAAAAGAAGATCTCTGTGCTTGATATATTAAATTATATGAATAAATCCAAATATTTTATATTAAAATTATTATAACATTAACATTTAAAAAAGATGCAGTGCATCATTGTCAAAGTTTTGTTAAAAGTTAGATAAAAATAAGCGCATCAAAGATCAGACATAACTTAAAATCTTAATGCCATAACAATAATTAATAATCTGACATCATTATGGAATCTAATTTTTTCATTTTATTATGGTTAAATATTTTTATTGTATATATATATAATGTTTCCATTAACTACCTTTAATAGTTACTTTTTTTACTAATTAGAGTGGATTTGAATTCAGGTATTCAAGCCCCCTTCACTTAACCACTCTATCTTATACAACTGATACATATGACAACATACATATAAAAAATATTTCATGCTCAACCAGCACTCATCAGTTGGTATGGATCATCATCTCCTACACACACATATATATATATATATAATAAGTGTTCAGTTTATATTAAGATGGCAAATCTTAATAGAAACTGAGCATTGATTATGTGTGAGAGATGATGATCTGGACCAAGTGATGAGGGCTGGTTCAATATAAAATGAGTATATTGGAGATCAATATATCTTTTCATATGTATGTGGCCTTGTGTATCAGGCGTATAATATGGAGTGGATGACTGAAGGAGGCTCGAAGGTCTGGGTTAAAATCCCCTTTAATTACATATAGCTTAAGTACATATACTATACTTATATTTTAATATTATTTTTTAATAGTAATTTTTTTTTTTTTTTTTATAATTAGTTTTTTTTTTTTTTGTATTTAAAAAAGCTAAATCGAATATATACATACAATGAAACGAATAATTTTCTAGAAACAATTTTCCTATCCCATTAACAATATTAAATGATTTTTTTATTTTATAAATTAATAAAAAAACTTTTCAGCTCTTTTTTTCTCATGTGTCATAACATCGGCCGGGATGTTGAATTGTATACACTTGTATGAATTTTTGTTTTTATTTCTTTCTACTTTACTGCAATTTTTAAATGTTGCATTTACAATGTTTGGGATTTCTCTTTCTGTTTTGTGAAATATTATTACTAGATAAAAAGATTTCAGGAAAGACAAAAACAAATAACAATAATAACATCAGTCTTTGACTGCATACTATTGATATAGAGGACTATAACAACAAAATCAAGACTCAAACACTGGAAAGAAAACTAAACCCAGCGCCGCAATAGATATATAAGTTGATGTTTGAGCAGTGATAACACAAGACCTTTGAGAACTCAGATTACAGCAAATAATGATCACAAATGTAACACATTTGCATAAGACCTATCCAAAGAGAAATTAGTAAATGAATAGACTAACTACCATGCCTATCCCAAAATTCATAATTCTAAAAAACATGTTCAACAAACACAACAATGTTTAAATATCTTTCCCTCCTAATTTAGTTTTATTTTTGTTTCATCACATATACACCCTTAAACTTGCTCCATTCACTAGCAGATGTAAACATATGTATACGAAGTGACTTTTAGCAAATATAACCCTAGGGTCATCAATAAAAATCCTTCTTTGAAATAATAACAATAATAATAATGATGATGATGATAATAATAATAAAAATATAGCACATGCATGTGTATACCTAGGTCATCAAGAATGACGGTCTTATTAATAACTTTTTTTTCCATATTCTAATCGTTTTCATACTTCAGAACTGTGATAGATAATGACGGCAATGGCAGATTACTGAACTGTTGTTTTCTAGCAAAAAGTAAATAATATGGTCGTTCATAACTAAAAATAAATTCTAACATCATAAACAAGCCTGGTGTTGCATCAAGAAAAGAACTATATAAATTGTGCTAAAACAAATGTCGATAAAATGGAAATCATGACTAATGCAAATACTTACGTGAACATAAAAAAATAAACCAGCAGCCACCCAGCATTGAAAGAAGTTCAGCATTACCACAGACAACAAGATTTAGGAAGGTAAATCAAGCCAACATAAATAATTTAAATCTAATAGACAACAATAATGAAGAGCCCTCCCCAACGATATGGAATCAAGATGAACTGCAAGAAATAAACATTAGTTTCTACAGCACCATCCCTAAAAACTATTTGCCACTTTCCAAAAATTTTTTTCACCGAGATCACTAGCATTGGCAGTCACTGATACGAATTTAATACTTTATAAATTCCTCAAAGAGCTTCTTTACGAAGAGCTGACATCAACAACAATGTGGGATATAGTCTCTAGTATTGGAGAGCATCCAAACTTGTGATACATTGCAATTCAGTTTTTTGATGAACATCAGCGTGCATGATTTCAAACACAAGTGAAAACTTTAGGATGTTATGCGCTAATAATAGTGTATCAAAGCTTGCAAACCTATTGTAATGGAATAAACACTTATTTCAGATATACCATACAGGATTTTCAAAAATTAATTCAGTCATTTGGCAAAGCTATTTATATAAAACAAATCTACTTATCCAACACCCCCATCCCGGTTTTCAGCAACAATTTTCATTTCAAAATAAAGCTGAATAACAGTGTAAACCCGAAAGATATCCCCACACAAATAGTTGACCAAAATGTAATACTGACCATTCACATAAAAGGATTAAGGCCGAGATTTTTTGTGTGCAGTGAAACCGGACACTTAGCAACCGATTGCAACACTAAAAAGAACCAGAAAAATCAACCCAGCACTGAAGATCAACTAAGTGAAGCTCACCAACAGGAATCAAAAAATACAAAACAGTTAACAAAAACAACTAATAAATAAGAAAGAACTAATAAAAAACCCACAGCTCAGCAGCAACTGAATAATAAAAAAACTACACACACATTGTCAACACCTAAAATTCTGGATTTATCAACAAAAACAACCAGTAGAATTCAAACCCCCACTGATAAAAAAACAGAAAGTCAACAGCTTCAAGAGGCTGCAATGGAAAAAAGCAGCGCACAATCTAACTCAGCCTACCAAAGAGACTGATGGAAAAGAGATAATAAAAGAACAAATAAACTTACACAATAGTAGTGATCAAGAATATATATATAACACCAAACACCCAGTATTAAAAATAACACAACAAAGGAAATTATGGAAGCTATCACCCCAAATATGTCTCAAATCACGAAAGCTAACACAAAACAAAGGAGAAAACCAGGCCGTCCACCAAAAAAAAAAAAAAAAAAACAGAGGGCCCAAAAAAATCAAAATAACAGAATCCAACCTTAGCCTTGCTGATCACAACACTACAACTACAGTAGAAACAGATGAAGATCTGGAAATGGAATATGAGAATGAATGGGAAGAAACACCAGATCAACCCTAACATTTAAATCTCAACCAAAAAACAACATATAATGAAAGTAAAAATTGCAGCAATCAACATCAGGGGTTTGAACTCAACCTCAAAAATTAATAATTTAAAACACTGGATCAAGGATATACAATCACACTTGCTTGGCATACTTAAGTCAAAAATTTATGCTGGATCACAAACTGACCCATCCAAGCATTTAAATATGGAAGTTTCTGTGCATGCTCAAGAGACTCTTCCTCTCCCTCAGCTGGCACCAGACTCATAATTGCTAGAAATTGCCTGTTCACAACTTTCAAAATAATTTACATTAATATGAACTTATTAATTGCAACCTTCAACCAAAAAACCATAACAATAAATCTGTTTTTTGTATATATGCCTTTACAGGATAAAAAAAAATAGATACCATAATTGCAAACATTAATTCAAGGTTAGCTACAACTTCAAATCCAACCGTGTTAATTGGAGATTTTAATTTAAAATATCAGGAATTTACACAACGTTGGCTTCATAGAATAAACATACCACTAATGGGTGGCCAAGGTTTTTTGCCAGATGATACCATCTCTTTCCATAATAGACACTTCTTCTCACTTATTGATCTGTGCTTTTATTCTCCAATGCTCCATTACCTAACTAAAATAAAACTAACTCCCTCAACTTTTTCCGATCACTCCACTCAAATAGTCACAATTGACTGTATTCAAATTCAAATATCACCTTTTCCACTTACAAGAACAATAAAAGTTTTACTCCCAGAAATAACGCCTGCATTTCTGTTCTCTGAGACCTACATAATGCTAAACAAAATCAAAGATATGACTTTGAACCTGGTTCAGAAATATCTTGCATTTATGGGAATGCTGTCCTTTAACATCAACCATATAACAAAAAAACAACCTCCACTATCAAGTCTTTTGTCTTTGGCAGATCAGTTGTATCAGAGAATAATCATGATTAACTCATCGCATTGCACCCAGCTGTATATATTCAAGTTTACACATGCATACAATAAAGCATGCGATGAACTCAAAAGCTATCTGAAAATAAAGAAAAACATTATTTACCTAATAAGGCCACACACTTGGACAAGAAATTATATAAGATGGGCAATGGTGAACCAACCAGATGAAAAAGTTCCAGTGGCACTATATACAAATAATAAAACATATGCAGGACACAATATGATTATGTCAATTTTTAAATATTTTAAGCAGAAATTACAAGAAAAATAACCATATAAAAACCACATAATCTGTTTAGCCCACCAGAGACTAAAACTTCATTCACAAAAGATTTATTCACAACAAAACTGAATACTATTCAAAATGCTTGCCACCAAGGTAGTTCTGGAGTCCCACTGTTAATATAAAAGCACTTAAGTAAATTCACATCAGAATAATTGTGTCAGTTAGCAAACCATCTAGCACAACAAATTCAGCCCATGGAGGGTGTCTATCCAATAGCCATAGTACTCTATAATAAAAAGAAAGCAATTATTCCATTTGCAGACATCAGGCTAATATCTATGGGGCGATTGCCAATCAAAATTATTGAGAAAATTATTAAAGATGAAATTGAACCATATATAATGCCACTTATCTTTGAAGCACAATATGCAAGAAAAACTTTTCAACAACAGAAGCAGCCTTATTCTTCAAAGTAATTCTAGCCACAGTAAAACAGTGGAAAAAATTGGACCCATCATCGTGCAACTTGACATAGAAGCTGCTTATGACTCAGTCAATATATATACACTTCTGGAAATGCTAAAAGACACAGAAATTCCTAGAACACCCCTATATATAATTTCAAACCTGCTTCTGAACAAAGAGATTCATATAACTTTAAATGGAAAAAACTTACCATCTTTCACACCCACCAAATCTATATCCCAAGGATCCCCTCTTAGTTCATTATTGTTAAGATTTTACATCAATCCCCTTATTAAAAGCATACAAAATGCATTTACTGGGATTGAGATACCATACACAACACAACACACTACATGCATTGCCTATATGGATGATGTTACCATATTCCTAACATAAAAAAAATAAATACTGCAACTCCAAAAAATATTGCGAGAATATTCATAGAAATATGAATTAAGGTTTAATCCAGCCAAAAACATAGCCTGCTTACTACACAACATTAAACCATGTACATCAATTTATAAATCAAAAACAAGCTCACTCCTTGGTTTCCCATATCATATGGAAATTATGGGAATGAGATGCCACATCCAAAATAAACTTAAAGAAAAAGCCACAAAAATTATAAAATCCTTGTCCAATGCATATTTTTCACTATATTCCAAAGTACAGTTAATTAACCAGCTCATCACAACCAAAATAACATACTATGTACCAGTTATCTCATTCTTGAAGGTGTTTATTTCAAAAATTAAAACCATAAACTATTTTGGGCTAGAAAAACAGTAGCATTCTCCACAAAAAAATCTTAGCCAACCCCTAATAAAGAATGGGCTTGGCTTGCAGGTTGGCTTGCACAACATCAACATTTTTTGTCTACAGAAGTTAAGAAACTCAATAATTACAATACTTGCCAAATACCCAAAAATTAACCACTTACTAGAAGTTACTCCAACAGATAAATCACCTACAAAAGATTCTTTTTTCACTAACATTATATACAAATGCAAAACCACAGACAAGATTCCAGAACAATATTTGCATAAGTATTCATACTGGGATATTTATAGTTTAATGAACAGAGAAACAGATACTAATGTTATACAATCTATGCTAGGAATTGACAGCAAGAGACTACTCAAAGAATATAAAAAATGGGCTCTAGAGCCCAACTACTTTGATTTTTTCATTAAAATGAATCTCATTGCCTTGCCAACAACCCACATTCTTTATCATAAAAGAATGTACATATCTATTGACCCTTTCTGTGGACTCTGCCATTGAGCAGAAGAGATACTGGACCACATTATTTATCGATGTATAGCACTTAACCAAACATGACAGATGATGTGTAACATCTACAGAAATTCGAGTACAATCATTAATCACATAATGGTTGCGTTTCAGGGAAGATCAATACCTAGCATTAGGGTGGCCATGTTTGTACTATATGCATACTGGTACACCAGATGTACTTTCTTAATTGGCAATAATACCAGATGATACCCAGCTACATTTAGCAACAAACTGTTATACATTTGAAATAGAGATAGAATAATAACCAACCCCCACTTATATGCAGCAACGTGGTCATTGTTGAGGCAACCATCAAAGCTGTGAATGCTGCAAAAAAAACTATCATACAACTAACATTCAAAATGACATGCAGACAAAACTAAATAAGCTGATCAAACTTTAGAACTCTGATTATTTTTGTTTTTTATTCTTTATATTGTTATAGTCCATTAACCACAAAGTGTAACCACTAAATTTCTTAATATATGTTCACCCTAATATTACTCATTGTATGTTAAATTTGAAATTTTCTAGATGTAAACTTGTGTAAACCACTGAGATCAATAAAGCCTTTATTGAAACCATCATCATCATCATCATCATCATCATCTTCATCATCATCATCATCATCATCATCATCATCATCATAATAATAATAATAATAATAATAATAATAATAATAATAATAATAATAATAATAATAATAATAATAATTTATTTATTATTAATCAAACAATACATATAAAGAAAGAGAGAGAGAGAAATACTCCAAACAAGATAAACTTGTGCTAGGAGTTTTTCTTAAATTATTAATTACAAACCAAAAACAAAAACACCAACAAAAATAACAACAATAATAATAAAATACATTATTATACTATAAATACGAAAACAAGTAAACCAAAACAAATAATATAAGAATAATACAACCAAAGAGATATACATATACATATTAAATAAAATATATGCATATTAATTAATCAATATATTACACATGAGACGATAACCACAATTTTATAGAAAGATAAATTATCATCAATTGAACAGTAGTAACAAAAGAATTAAAGAGCCTGAGTCCATTGTAACTAAATTGCATAATAATAATAATAGTAGTAGTACTTAGTATTTGAAGGAGTCACCTAACATTTAAATTTCTTTGTGACAGAATTAGCATAAAAGATTCATTTCAACAACTGAATGGAGATTTTTTTAAAAAAAATTTTTTATCTGCTACTTATTATTGTTTTAATTGTAAAGGGCAGAAAATAAAAAAATTAACTGCCCTCTCATTGCAGAAGAACTAAATAAATTAACTACCAATAATATTATTTTGACCACAAAAGTTTAAATTCAACTTATCATATTAAAAGAAAACCCAAAACCTAATTTTGTTTTATAAATGTTTTGGGTAGAAGTTTTATATCATAACTTTTGAATTATACATAATATTTGACATGAAATGTATATTTAGATTTAGACAAATGTTTATATCAAAATTTTATATTATCTAGATTAGAATTTAAAAATGTTAAAACCAAAATTTAAATCTCCAAAAAGCCAACTATGCATTTTTTTTTTTAAAAAAAAAAAATGGATTGAATTTAAAAAGAAAATTGGGAGGGTGTGTGTGTATTTATTTTATAACTAAGAAAAATTGTTTTCATGATTGGAAATTATAATAAAGATATAAATAAAAATTGAAAAATAGATGATTTAGAATTTAAAAGTGTAGGTTGAGAGAATAGAAGAAAAAAAAGTTTTAATATTAAAAAAAATAAATGTTTATTTTATCATTTTTAGAAAAGTATTGTGTAGAATTTTCATTGGTTTCATATTTTTATTTGTTATATATTGTTGGCACCTTGGCAATGCCCATATAAAAGTGATCGAAATATTGATCATTTATATAATATGCTTTTGTGAAATTTAATAAAATGGAGCAAGCTTGGAAAGAAAAATGTGGATTAGAAAATATGATCATGATTATAATTAAAAATGTTGTGATATATATGATAATCCTAATCCATTTCGCTAAACTGAAATAAATATCCAAATCTTAAATCACCCCACACTGTTAAGAAATTCAGAACCGTTCTATGTGAAATAAATAAATAGCCAGCCTCAGATCATGTCTCTAATATATATATTTTACAGAGAGCGGTTCTGAATTTCTTAACCCTGTGGGGTGATTTAATATTAATATATATATATAATGTTCTATAAAATAATAAAAACTGTGGTAACTGCGCTACTGAAATGTGATAAATTAAAGATAATACTGATGCTGTTTTATATACGACGAATTTTATATACGACGAATATTATAATTTGATACATTAAGATAATGCGACCTCAAATACTTAATCCAAAAGTTATATTTGCTGTTTACAACTAATTATTTCTACTTTGCTTTAAAAATATTACATTCTATAATAATAATAATTTTTATTATTACTAATATGTTTTATTCAATATATAATCATTTACATAAACTCAATTAATTCTAAAACACATTCATTTGTTCTTATCAATCTTTAGTTTCCACCCCTTTCCCTCTTTTTTTTCTTTTTTCTGCTTTTAATTATATTTCTTATCCCTTCTGGCTTAGTAGTATTTAATTTTGTAAGGAATCAATCTCAATCATGCTAACAAATTGGATTAGAAAGAATCTTTTGGAAGTAATTGATTTAATTTAAGTCTCCCACACACCTACAAGAACAGATAATTATTCATACTGCTAGAAGTGTCAGAAAATATTGCAAGACGCACACTAGTGTGAAAATTAATTACAGCAGTTTACAAATTTTACTAAGAAACACTTCAGTGCACATTTATACATTTTACTAAGAAAAACAGCATTTATGTGTATGAATGCAAACACTAAAAAAAAAAAAACTCATCGCTAATTTTCTCAGCAAAAATTAGCAAGCATGTTTATGTATATATATATTTAAGCAAGATTTCTCATGAGAAAGGCAATCTCCGTTTGCGTTATAAAAATTATAACAAAACTCAGACTAAAACAAGTTCAATATTGATTACTTTTTTTTTAAGTGTCATAGCATCGGCCGGGACGCGAACCCGCAACCCGGGCAACTGCCTGCAAGTGCAAGGCAGTCGCGCTGACCTCTCGATCACCAATGCAAGACAAAAATATTGATTACTTTTATTGGAAAAATATAAATGAGTACATAATCCGTTGGAGAACTATAACTGAGAAAAATTGAAGTCTTTCAGAAAGAAATGTATGCTCTAGACAAAGTTAAATAATAGAATCTTAATAGCCAAAATATTAAATAAGCAAATTAACGGATCAGTACGTTACATATAAAAAGCTATTTATTATTGGTTTTTATAATCGTCCCAAAATTATATTAGAAAATAATATATAACTTGTAGAATATAATTTAAAGATTTTTTTTTTTTTTTTAGATACATAGTTGTAAACTTACATTTTTTTTTTTTGGGGGGGGGGGCGTTGTATTGTACAGTATTTCTAAATAAAATGTTTTAAGTAAAATACATGTATCATAGCTTATTCATTTAATTCTATAAAAAATTCCTAATATAACAACAACAGCAACAAAAACAATTATTTATTTTATATTACAAAATACAATCATAATCAATCCTTTATGTGAACAGCTATGTTGTACAATAAGCTAATTTCCATATGTTGATATTTCGTTTTGAATT
This sequence comes from Epiperipatus broadwayi, assembly GCA_028023455.1. Classification (NCBI taxonomy): domain Eukaryota; kingdom Metazoa; phylum Onychophora; class Udeonychophora; order Euonychophora; family Peripatidae; genus Epiperipatus; species Epiperipatus broadwayi. The sequence continues at coordinate 821,669 of JAQFVV010006267.1, read as the reverse complement.
TTCATGAATTTTAAGTCAATGTATTGTAAACGTTGCCCTGTAATTACCTTGTTTATAATCTGATATTTCATGCTTGCTGAAGTGAATTTGTATTATTATTGTCTTTCTATCTTTTTTCTTCATAAGAAAAATTGAAATGTCCATTCTCATTATTTGCAAAATAATTGATTACTGCTTTTATTAAGATTTTTTTAAAAAATTATTTTAGAATTTTTTGCCGTAATTAAATTCTTATTAGATATTATGCAAAATGATAGACTCAACTCAGGCTGGTATAATAGAACTGCTCAAACTAAGACAATGTATAATTAAACTTTAGGGGTAATCAAATACTTACTAAACGTAGAAACAAATACAAATAAATCAAAATTTAAGTAAAAATAAAAAAACAGTTAAGAAATAATATTATCTTTAGTAAGGTGAATGTACTGGTTTATTTCAATAAAGTAAATCAAATTCTGTTTTAATATTTGTTAATGTCGGTCTCAAAAATATTGATGCTTTAAACATAAAAGAATTTATTTTATTTACACTCAATGTAAAAATGCTGTTTCATATAAATAAGTGATAACAAAAATCATAAGAGTTCTCTACTGCTAATTTTGTTTAACGTTATTAAAGGCTCAACTTTAGCATAAAGGTGAAAAACAATTTTTGTTTTTTGGAAAACTGAAAATCATCTCATTTGAATCACTCAAAAACTCCGCAAATTCTTTCTGACCTTTCAAAAAGAAATATTCACTTATAATATTTTTATGTCAAATGATTTTTGGATAAGTCTATTAGATTATTACTTAATTTTTATGAAATATTTATAAAAATACTTTTTCAAATATACCAAAATGATTGATTAGGATTTACTTAACGAAAATAAACTTAACAATAGTTCCTATATGATACATTTTAAATTAACCATTTTATCTTACCATATGATAATTATACTTCTTTCTAATGATTAAACATTATATTTCGATGTAAAAATTCTTAAGTTCCTATTTACTAATATATATTAAATTTGTAGGAACATCTCTTTGTTAGGCAATATGATTTTTAAAAAAGATAATAACTTTAAGAGTATCATATAGAATTGAATTTACACCTGAAAAACTGTTTTAGGAGCATTGTATAAAACTGCATTTATCTGAAAAAATATGTCAATTATACTTTTTATGATGAATTTAGCAATAAATATGGTAGGTCTATTGATTCCGTTTTCTTTCTGTTGTTGTCATTGGCCCCATGAGTACATACTAAATTTAAGAGATTGATTACATTTTAGACTTACTTTCTTAAAATGTTCATTTCAATTGAGAAAAATATCTTTAGCCACTTCATATACATATAATGATTGATAGAATAAAAAGTCTAATTAGATACTATTATTATAGTAATTTTTGATATATGCCATAATTTGTGTCAAATTTGAAAATTCAGATAAATTTATTCCACTGAATTGTATATTGAACACTTTATTTAAATTATCAGATTACTTGTTCACATTGGTAATTGGTAATTTTCAGAATTTATCTATACCCAAAATCAGTTGAAGATGGAAGTTTTCTATTTTTTCCAATTGTTTTTTTCTAAGGACAATTTCTGCCTTTCTATATCCCACTGGTAACCTAATTTTTTTGTGATATCATACAATTTGTTAGCTTTTCCAATTAAGGATAAGTGTTCATAAAAAATTCTTAAGCTTTTTTTATAAATCATTATTAATTTTTCAAATGATTTTTTTATTTAGCTGAATCAATTAATTGCTTTTAAAAAATTCTAAATCATATCTTTTATTAAAATGATTTTTTATTTTATTTTATAAAGTTCATAATTTTGTTAGCCAATAATTCAGTTCAAGCAATAATTCAATATTCACAATTATTAAGAATGAAAGTAATATCATATTCTTAAAAAAAATTGATTTTAATTTCACTTTTTTAAAAAAAAAATACAAAGTCAATGGTTTCATCTTTTTTCAAGATTGTATTACAATTGGGATAATTTTAATACTACAAATCCTATAGTTTCAATACTAATTTATTTAACATTTTCTCCATTTCCAATACATTCTACATTCTATATAAGTAAAGTAATTTGTATTTTTAAACTGGACATAACAATATTAAAAGATCATAATGGATTGTAATTTATATATATATATGATCACTAGATGGAGCTTTACCAATACCACCTAACAAGCTTTTGTTTACATAAACACTGAAAGAGATAGAATTCAATATCTCTCTCAGCATTTATGTAAACAAAAGCTTGTTAGGAGGTATTGGTAAAGCTCCATCTAGTGATCATAAAATGCAAGCTAAGAGCAAGTTACAAAATTTATAACCTGTTTTGTTTATCATATATATATACCCAACTTAAAACATTTTCTTTGAGGCTAAATATCTAAAAAAAAGTTTTCACAAAATAAAAAAAATCAATGCCAAACAGCAATTTTTTTATCAGGATTTTTAACAAATAATAGATTCAAACCTGGAATTGAATGAAACAAAATATATTGTTAATATTTGACTTATTGCAAGAGTTACCACTCTATTAATATAAAAGTAATGATTTATGTATAATAAAATCTATAATAGTTGTCAATAATAAAAAAGACTCAGTTTGAATAAAGTCATAATTAATCAAAAATTCAATATATTTATGATTTGTAATAAGTTTATGAGATTATTTAAAAAATAAAGAAATATGATATGTTTAAACCATCCAGTGTGAAAATTTCTTTTCAACATTGCCAAAAAAATAATGACTTTTTTCATTATATATATATATGGCATTTTAATAAAATAATATTTGTATGTGTTTGTGAAAAAATAAACATATTTTATAGAAAGTTTCATAAATATAAATATTTACATTAAAATAATATTTGAATAAAAAGTGTTATAAATTATAATTAAAAAAATGGATAAATATTCTTACAGATTTATATTTAAAAATTATTTGGATAATTTAATGTTATAATTACATACATATAATTTTAAATTTTAAATAAAACAATTTAAATATAAGCTTTATTAATTTATTTAATATTATATATTTTAAATAAAATTTTTTTGTATAATTTTAATTTATTTTGCACCTTAGATTCAGTAAATTGTTCTACCTTCTTATATTCATTTATATAATCATATGAATATAACATTATAGCTAAATCATAGTATATTTTATATAAATAGGTTTCAAATTATATATAATGCACTAACACACACAAGCACAAAAAGCTAAAAACAAATAAAGAAAATATATATTATTATTTTAATATCTATTCCATTAAATGGCTAAGTGCTTTCAAGAGTCAAAGCCCTCAAAATCATAGCCATTTTTCAAACTATAATAAATTGACTTGGAGTGATGCAAATTTATGCAAATGAAATGATTACGCATTCCATTTCTTGGATATTTTATAGCAAGAGTCTTTTCTATTGATGGCATCACCTTTGTGAAAATCAACTAACTATAGTGATAACATAGCATTCCAAAATATTTCAGACAACACAGAGAGTGATGCAGAAACCCTATTCATAATATGTATTGTGATACATTGTTGTAAATGATAAAATAAACATTAAATATATTACAAAGACATGTTTACCCTTCAGCATTTCAACTACATTTCATCCTTTCCCTAGTTGCAATTTGAATTAATTATTAAGCATTTTATTTTAGTATTAAGATATTTATTCAATAATATAAATCAATAAATAGTACTTGATCTATTAAAAATATAAGCTTCCAAACAAAATACATCCTAAAAATTATATTTGAACTTTCCAAATATAGAAAAATAATAATAAAATGAAATACATAATAAGAACAATTACTTTGATTTAATTGGCTGTAAACAAAATTGAATTTTATTTTTAAAAATGAATGAATAATTGTAAAGTCACATAATTATTAAATAATTTCTGTACTATATTATTTAATAAAATATAATGATCATAGTTTCATTTTATTATTACTTTAAACTTGATTAACTTGTATTTTTAAAAATAAAACATGTTTCAAAAAATGTAAGTGCAAACAAGAATATATTTCATTTACATTTTGGGAATTTTTTGGCAAAAAATATCTAAATATTTTTTTTTTTTTGAGGAATAAATTTATTTAAATAAAATGAATTTAATTAATATAAATTTTGAGAGGGGGTTAATAAATAACTATACAAATGTTTTGTAACAATACTATAAATATTTTAAAAAAATTATGAAAATATGAAAATTTTCTACTCATTGGTAATAATAATTAAAAAGAGGTTTACAAATTTGTTTATATGTCCAAGATCAAAGAATCTACCAATAAACAACTTTCTAGGTTTTGGCAGTTTATTTGTAATTTTCGACTGTGGATTATTGACATCTTCAGATTGTTTTTGAATTAAAATATCTTTATTTATTTTGTTTCCAAGTTTTGCTGTACGATAAATATAAAACTGCAAAAGTAGAACTAAAAATAGCTGTAAGAAAGTGATTTAAAGTCAAAGCATGGCAGCAGCATCACATTACTTTGTAATGTCATGCATTTAATAATTAATTCATTGTAAACAAATTCATTAAAAATAGTCAATACCATTGATACATAAATCATATAATTTTTTATAAAATTTAGCATAAGATTTGACAAAAAAATGCTTTTATAAACTAGTGTATGCTTTTAATTTATTGCAGCATTTTTATATAACATTCCATTTGCATTGTAAGCAAGTTGAAATAACAGTAAGAATTTATTTAGATCACTTGATAGCAAAAACTATCAATGAAATTTAAGCTTTTAATGAGTCTAGAAGTTGAAAAACATTGAACAAATTAAGTTATTACTTACAACTTTTGTGTCCAGTTGTCAGCAGTAATCAGTAATTGAGAAAGATAAATTTCTATATTCAGTAGAAAGCACATATTTGTCATTATGTAACAAACATTTGTTAATACTGATAAAATTAAGTTTAATTTGTTCATGTTTATTTATTTTCTTCTTTTTGTAAATCATTAAATATTTATTTCTTATTAAATATATAATGTTTGCATGCAGTTATTGTTTGAATTTATGTGACTTTTTAGGAGAAAATTATCTTGTTACAATTACATCATGTTAAAGAAAAAAACACTTCTTGTTAATAAATTTATTGATGTCTTTTTACTACTACTTTAAATTGGAAAGATGATTTTTAATATTTTAATAATATTTTCTTTTTGAAAGTTTAGATTTTGATAACATAAATAAAAATGTTTTTTATTAATTTCTTTTTGTTTAGATTAAACCTGACATAAAATTATTTGTGATGATAACAGTGTTCCTAATTTTTATTTGCAATGCTGGAATTTTATTTTTAAAATTATCTTAATTTATTCACTGTATGCTTTCAACAAATTTTATCTGAAACATAGAGATTTGTTTAAGTTTTCTTTTTCATTAAAAAGTATAACAGAAGAAAAAATGTGAAAAAATAAATAAATAAAATGTATGAGTGTGTTGCAAAATAAGATAGTTAAAGAGTTAAAATACTGCCTTTGTTTGTAAATATTTGCCAAAATATTTTAAAGGTTTATTAGTATAAAAAGGACTTCTCTGATCCAGATGTTTTTTATTAAATTAGAATGTTTTATATACTTAAATTCACTGCTAGAGTAAAAATAATATCAGATTATTAAAAAAAAAGCTATATTTTATTTTTTATTTTTTGAAAATGCATAAATTGTGAAATTTCTCCTGTTTCAAATTCACACTATAGCTAAATGTTCATGTTATTACATGTGATAATATGTTGTTCTATTTTCATTATCTGTAATTAAATGTTGAATGCCTAAAAAAATTAAACTTTATTTAAAGTTTTCAAATGCAAACAGATGTTAGTAATATCACACAAATAGATAACACAGGTTAAGAGATTATTCATTGTTTCAAATGTATTATTCTCTACTATTCTTCAAGTATTGCTGGTCTGACCAGTGGCAGCAGCGTACTTTAAAATTTTCTAGGTGTTCAACATTTAATGATAGATTAGGAAAATAGTCCATCATATTATCACATCTAAAATACCACCACCACCATAAACCTTCAGGCAAATTATGGCATAAAATTTTTATATAATTGTTCATTAACAATAAAATGTTTATATATTTTAGGGACTGCAGTAATTTTCATGTGATCTTAAGCAGTTATAAATCATAATGTGAAAAGCCATATGATAGCCAACAGTTTATTTCAAATCTTGACAATATAATTTACATAAAGAGATTATAATTAATAATTTGTTTTGCATACTCATTATGTAAGTAATATATATTAAGGCTATAACCTTAAGACTATGTGCCTAAAATGTGACAGTAGGGATCTCTACAAATATAAACACAAGATTAATATTTTAAAAGACAAGAGCAGCCACACTCTTATCTTCAACCTAGTTTCTAAATATATAGGTAAATCTAAAGCATTTTGATTTGAGAGTGTGAAGCTATTAACTACTTCCCTGATTAAGTCCATAATTTCTATACAAACTAACATACACGAAATATTTCAATTTACAATGAGATTATTATTGACTATTGAAACTAAAAAATAACAATGAAGTGCATTCACTTTGACATTAAGTTAGGTTTTATCATTAAAGGAGTAATAAAAAGAAATTAGTGGGCTTTAATTTTTATCTTTCAATAGATTACAAAAATTAAAAATAATTCAACTTAGTTAATATTTTGAAGTTAAATAATGTATTTTAAAATGATTTATTAAAATCATACATACACACACATATATATACACACACTCTTGTCAATGAACTAAGGTTAAATACTCAATAAACTAAGAGATAGAGTAATATCATTCTAACTTTCCATAGTTTATTGACTTACATAACATGGGTTACTTGTTTCAATTTTGTATATGTAAATTGATCAAAGAACAACTCCATTTTATAAATAAATTAAAATCTACAGAAAAGGTGTATTAAAGTGCAGTAATTAATCAGAATGATCTTACCAGGCATGGATGAGTTAACTATTGTTTTTTTTTACCAGCCTAGTGAGATTAATCCATTGGTTATTGCACTTTAAAGTACCTTGGTTGTACATTTTAACTTATTTATAAATCATAGTTTTTATTCAATAATTATTTTTCATCACATAGGTCCTAATTCTATTTATTTAAAGAGAGGATTGTCTGTACTAAGTGAGAGGATAAAAAGAAAAAAATCAAGGTTTGGACCATAGACAAAGATCAATTCATGGTAAATATAAAAAACTCTATCATCCCCCTTCTCTAAGAAGTGGGTTCTATGAGAAGATTTAAATAAAAATTTAAATAACAACACAATAAATTTAAATAAATTTGAATATAATTCAAGTATACATAAATACCAACACCAATAAAAATATAAGAGCTATGATTATGATATACAATATATTGAAAGCATGCTTAGCATGAGTAAAGCTAATTTTAAAACAATATATACCTATATTCTCTTTATAAATGTCTGAACATATATATATAATTCTAATGGAGTAATACATAGACCATGACAGTATATTTATTGGATCTTAAAATTTTATTATATATATATTGTACCCTCACTTCCCGATATATAATATAACTTAAAATATGACTAGCTCAATTAAATCGTTATGCTCGGCTAAAATATGTATAACTATCATTAATATATTTTTATAATACTATATCTTATCAGATTCATTATAACTTACCAAAATTAATATAGTTCAATATCATGTACTAATTAAATAAGTATTTATTAAAATCATGAGACTATGAAGTGAAGTTACAACTGGTAATTGAATTTACATTGAGCCAATGTCTTCCCAAGACATTATCTCAATGGCATAAGAATACTATTACCTCTTTATTATCTCATTACTACATTTACAGCACTCTTATGTCTTTTATAAAAATTAACTAACTTCAATAATAATAAATAAATCTCAATCTTTTATTAAGGAAATGTAATTAAATAATCTCAGGTTCTTTTAATTATCTTAAAGTAATAATATTTCTTGCAGATAGGCATGATAAGGGATTTAATATCAAACCTAACTACACCTAACTTATAATAATAATAATAACTAACAATAATAATCTCTAGTGTATAAATTAATCTTATCTATTTTAATATACTACTAATCATTAAGAACACAAGTAAATCATCTACATGTCTTTCATTTTCATATAGTATCTTAATTTTAAAATATACTAAAATCTTATAATTTAATAACCTGTGGCAATAAATAATACTATACTCTTATATTGTGCATTATAAGTACTTTGTGACCATTATAATATTATATGTTAATATCAATCAATTTCTATAAATTATATTAAGAAAATACTGTGTTTCTTTTAAAAATAATAATAACAATAAATTCATATTGTGCAAATATTATGTTTATTCAAATTATCTGTTGTCAAATGCTGTGGTGTAAAATAATGAATTCGACACACTTTTAAAACAACTTAAACAAATTTATTTACATCAACTTTAATAAACAACTTATATACATTATGTACATTACAAGTGGAAACCAAAGAAAATAAAAAAAATAAGAAAATAATAATAATACAAGATTTTACACTGTTACTATTTCCATATCCAAAATAGATAATCTATACATTTCTTAAATGTTTTATCAGTAACATTTAATTAAGTTTCTGAACTTAAATCTTAATAGATATCATTTGTCATTAGTTAGTACAAAAGAAGACTTTTATGTAAAATATCACTTATGTAGCATATGTAAAATAAACAAACTTTAACAATTAAAATGCTACTTCACTTAAGTATTATTGCTATTTCTATTATAATGTACTAGTATATATTACATTTACTATTAGCATTAATCACATATCAACTAATGTATAGACTGATATAACTTTATAATATAACAACATTTATTGATTATATAATTATTTACTTCATTCTGATGTAATTTCATAATGTATGTCTTACCAAAATATGCAATACATATATGTTCTTTTCTTAAAATAATATTTAAAATTATTCAACAATTTCAAATTTTATAAAGTATTATATTAAATAAAATTCTATGATTCTTTTCTATTTAAACTACTACTCTTCTCTACTTGTTATTCCTATTCCTTCCTAATAAAATTCTATCTACAAATATCATTTTAACCTTATTTAACTTCAGTAATAGCTTACCAATTTTTAAAAAAAATATACGACTATCCAAACTCTCTTATACCTCATCATCTATATACGATAAACCCTTCAATCAAAATATAAATTTCTATATAAAATTAATTTAACTTATCTAATAAAAATAAAATATAAATATTTTAACCTCTTACTAACTTGAAAATAAATATAAATAACTCATACTAATATAATAAATCAAATTCCTAATATTGTAACAGAAATATTAAAACTTATTCACGAAAGAATCATATAATTATTTCTGGATTTCTCTTATTACGTTGTAATAAATTTATATCATAAATTTAAAGTATGCATATTAAAATAAAACTGTTATTACTAATATTATGTGTGTATATTCTTTAAATATTTATACATTCATTCAACAATCAAATTATATTTGGTTGATCTAAAGAAAACAAAGCAAAATACATCAAATTATTACTATTATATAATTTTTTACCATAAATGATACTCCAATTTATAATCCGCCACACGATGTCCTCCAGGATTACAGTTTTACAAAATAATTTCATTTATACTCAACAATTATTCTTTAAAATATTACGTGTTGTATAATTATATAAAAATAAACTTTATGAAATTAAGTTTTATATTAATATTTAGTTACTTTTTAAAAAAAATGTACCTCTCTTATCTTTAATAGATCAATAAATAATTAAATATCTATGTTAGTTAAGAAAAACAAAAGATGTTACATAAAATCCAACGGTGTCTTCTTTCCACCTATAATTGTTCTTTTTTTCCTAGGCACAAACTTTTACCAACATTACTTCCTTTTCCGGTACATCACGTGTTTAAACAGTTTTTATGAAATAAATGAAAACGTTTTTTTTTTAAATAAAATAGAATAAGTTCCACCATAAGAAACAAAATAATAATTAAAATAGTTTATAGGATCCGGATTCATTTCTTTAAAGAAAAATTATTTAAAAGTTATTATTTCTAGGATTAGTCAATAGTTTATAATGTTCTTATTTAATTATTATAAATTGACTTGGATATCCACGTATACTTATTTGCGCATTCTTTAACAAATATTTAGGTAAGATTAATTTCTAAATTCTTCTGTACGACCAGCGTCCAGACTTTACTATATAATATTTTATTTACAGGTATTTCTTTGCCAATTAAACTTCCGATTTATTTGCCTTTTAAAACTATCGAAATCTAGTCTTTTAAACCACAAAGACTTAACAAGGCAAGTAATTCTACAATTACTATTAATTACCATATCTTTACCAAGATATATACTTAAATTTGTAATTTAAAAATACTTTCTTCATAAAGAAGTATTTATCTTTCTTTAAATATTTTTTTATAAAAATTAATTATAATCAACTTTTAAATTCATATAATGTCCAATATATTACTTTTATCCAACTAGTAATTCTCCTAGTTAATCCAGCGTTTGTTATATTTTTAGTATAAAGTCTCCAATACATTTTATCCTTATACGATGCTTTCCTGATTATTTGATAGTAAATTGAGCTTCGATAGAGACGATCAATAGGGAATTATAAATAAATTAGCACTGCATATTTAACGGTAAAACTTTTATAAATTATTTAAAACTACTCTCTTATAATTTTAAAATGATTACGAGAGCGTCTATAATTTTACTTAGCTATATCTAATAGCACACTTCACTTAAAAGAAATCATAATCATAATCCCCCCTGAACAATTGAACCTTGGTTTTATACCGGAATACATTCCCCACTTGATTGGTAAATTAAACAATCACCTTGCTAGCCTATTTACATATTTTACCAACAATACAGAATTAAAAATAAATAATGACTTATTTAATATTTATTATTTATTACATTATTAAATTCTTAAATGGATCTTTATCATTTATTTAAATCCATTAAACATTTTTTTAAAATATATTTTTTACTTTATTTCACTTTTAACTTTTATAAGACTATTTTTTAAACAAACTAAGTCTATTTTTATACGTTACGTTTTTTTAAACAGTATTTTAAAAATCAGATTTAATATTTCACATTAATTATCTTTATTTTTATCTCGTGATAGCCAATATAATATTTATAAATTTTATAATAGAATTTTAGAACAGTTTTGCAACTTTACTATAAAACTTACAAGCATGTGTGTACATATGTCTATCTATCATCTGTTTTACAACACAGATACAAACGCTTGTAATTATCTAAAAATAAACTAACAATTTAATTTTAAAAATAAATATTTTTAAAATAAATAATATATTATAACAACTTTAAAATAATAATTCGATATTATTAAAATCAAATATTAATCTTCTATTATATACTATTAATAATTAAAATATTTATATTCACTTATTAAATATTAATCTTTATCAACAATAAATATATGCATTTAATTTTAACTTATCTTTTTAACTTTTAGCTTTAAACATTTATTTATAAAACTTATTAATGCAGTATTGATCATGGCCAGTTTTCCCAACCCTATAATATTATCATTTTTTATTGAAACGTCTCTCTCAAACATTAACACAATTTCACATATCAAATATTCATAGATTACTTTAATTAAACTTTTTGAAAGATTATCATAATAAAATCAACATCATATAGCTAAATATATCTTAAATTTAAAATTTTTAATAAATTGATACAACAATTCATGGCGACCCATACAAAAGGGCACAATATATATATATATATATATATATCTTGAGCATTATATATATATATATATATATATATATATATATATAATGCTCAAGGCTAAATGGGTTTATAAGTAATCATTAAAATCAGTCAACACTTAGAAAATTCAAATATCAATCGCAATAAATAATCTTGACCTGTTCAAAGAAGATTGTCTTGACAATAGATTGAGATTATTGATTATTAGAAATATTGGGATTATTCAAGAGTTGACTCAGATTAATGATTATATGTGTATATAACTAAAATTATTCTAAATTCAAAACTAAACAAGATTAGCCAAAGAAAAACAAAATTGTAAGACACAACCAATAGTTTTCCTGCCAAAGCAGACTTTTCAGGAGCAAAAGACTGTAAAAAATATATCTTCAACTATATAGTAATTATATTCTTTTCAATTCTCAATTACCTCTAATACACCCTTAATATTAAAAAAAACTTTTAAACAAATTAATTGCTTCAGAATCACACATTTTTAATAATAAAGTTTCTTTAATTCTTCTTTCTATTTTTTTTTTAAAAAAGACAATCTTAGCCTTATCAAAACTAATAATATGACCTATATCTCTTTTATGGGTATATTGTTATACAGGCCTCATTACTAGTTTTGATGAGGCTATATTTGCTCTCTTTGAAAGAAATGAAAAGAAGAATTAAAGAATCTTTATTATCAAAAATTTATGATTCTGGAGTAATTAACATGTTTAAGAGTTTTTTTTAATATTAAAAGCATGTGAAATGTAACTGGGAATGGCAGGAAGTATAGTTAATATATATTTCTTGATATGTTTTTTAATCCTTTGTATTTTAGAAATCTACTTTTACTGTTTCACAAAAGTGAGCTGTGATAAAGCTATCATATTTGATATTTTATGTAGTATAATGATGCTGTAATCACTACATTTCTATGATGTTTTAAAGCATTGAGTATATTGAATTATGGTGTGTGACAGGATACAGTAATTATTTCTAAGAAGCTTCTATTTTTAATATATTAAATTTAAAAAAATTCTAAGAGATGTCAACAGCATATGGACCTTTGTCGGTGATTGGCAATATATTCTATTGTTTTGGCAAAGCTATGAATGTGGTGGCAATTTGTGATTGGCTGATGCTTTAGATTCATTTTCCCTGCAGATAAATGCCACACAAAACATGATTTTCAGTAATTGATACTGATTATGATGCAATATTTTTGTAAAAGAATTATTATCAAACCAAAAACTACACCTCCAGGAAGGGATTTGTTTTTAAAAACATTTTATTTTTAAAAATAAAGGTCTTAGAATGTATACAAAGTATATTAAGAATGTGGCTGGGTGCTTTGTGGTATTGTCTTCAAGGCAGAAAGTACATCTGGTGTACCAGAAACTATATAAACAAAAAGTTGCTGATGTAATTTTGTCTATATGTGTTAATCATAATTTCTTGGGTATTTGGTAGAGCTGTGCAGGTGCTGTTGTGTTTCTTCTTCCCTGTGGCACAAGGAACAAAAAGCACCAATTTTGTTGTAAAAACCTGTGGTATTTAAGAAAATAGGAGGTAGGTAGAGCATGAAGATTTATCTTTAAAAGAAAGACAAAAATTTGGTTTCAATGACCATTTTTTAAATCACTGCATCAAACATCTATTGTTCTTATTTAGCATAGGTGAGTGAGGATCTGTAGTTATGTCTGGATATTGCTTATTGTAAATAGTGCAATAGGTGTATCTACCTACACCCAAAAAAGACACCTGATCATAAATGCTTTAATGTTGGTTTACGAGCAGAGACAAATATCCATGTGTAGGTAGTGGTCAGTCTGTGGGTGTTATTTGAAGGATGCATTAGAGTGCTGGAAAACTTTTTATCAGTGCAGCTAGGAGATTAATACTTTTTTGTTTGTGAAAAATTTGTATGGAATGAAGACCTAATCCATTTCTGGTTGTTGGAACACTAGCTCATTTTACAGAGATGGAGACTACTTTTCTGCACCATAATAGCTTGCTGCAGAGTGAGTAAATAGATGAAGTGAAAGATTTAGTGAAATTTATGATTGGTGAGTAATAGGTTATTTTTGTAGTTACAAGCTGATTGAAAAGGCATACTTTTGCATATAGTGAAAAGTAGGTTTTGGAGAGAGAAGTGGTTGTATGTTCAGAATCATCTTTCAGTTTTTTCTGGATTTTTGTCTCATTGCAGAGGGCCGTGGGTAAAAAGAAACCCAAGGAAATTTGTTGGTTTTCCATGATAAACTTGTGTATTTATCTTGTCAGTGTGAAGAAACCAAGCTGATGTTTTGTTAATATTGATTTTGAGTTTATATTTGAGGGTGTATTCATTAAGTATTTTTTCCAGAGTAGGTAGTTGCAAACAATGAGGATTGCCAAATTCCTCAACAAATTTTGTGATAAATGCTTATCCAGAGTCAGCACTTAAAATATCTCTGTCAGGAACACCCCCAAACCCCTGACCATGGTTTCATGCTTTGGCACTCCTCAGAGAGATGCCAGGTAGGTTCAGACACTAGATGTAAAATACCAGCCCAAAGCCAAGCACTTATCTAAAAGTTATCTATAGAGTGAAAAATATGAAATTTTCAGACAAAATAAGAACCTATCCTGGCACCTCTTTAAGGAGTGCCAAAGCATGAAACCATGGTCAGGGGTTTGGGGGGAGGTTCCTGACATTTAAGTGCTGGCTTTGGCTAAGCATTTATCCCAAAGCTTGTTGAGGAATTGGCAATCCTCATTGTTTATAACTTACAAGCTTAAGAGATAGGTCATGTGATCTATGACTCTTATTTTGACTCTTTATAGGTAGTTGTTTTTTGGATGTAAGAAAAACAATAAAATTGTCTATGTATGCAATACACGGTATATATAGTCCAGTGTGGGGAATTTGGATTCCTTGTAATTTTTGTTGTATTTTGTTTATGAGAGGGTTAATGTAGAACATAAATAATAATGAACTGAGTAGAGATCCTTGAGTTATGGATTGGTGGGAAGAGAAGGAAGGTGATGTTCTACCATTAATTGTAATATGGATTTCATGACTAAGCTCAAACAACTGAAGGCCAGAGATGGCAAAATTGCACACCCAGATATATTTGATGCTACATGATCAGTAATAAAAACCTGAGACAAACCATAACCTCAAAAAACAAATTATGACTTTTCTGTAACAAGAACAATTATTAATTTTTTTTTGTTGTTGTTGTTTTTACATATCCCTTTTTTAACATTTTTTTTCTGTTTGTTCAAAAGCCATATAGTTTTAAACCATGTATTTTCAACAATGTAATTTTTGGTAAACAATAATTTCATGTAATCTATTTTTGTACAATAAAGTATATTATTGAAACACAAATTTAAAGAAGAATAAAAAGTTAACATGGAAATGGAAACTGAGCAATGACAGAATTTTAAAAGATAAGTAAAAAATAAAAGTTTGTTTAATGAGAAAGCAGCAAACAGAAGAGAAATCTATTTGAACATTTAATCAATACAGAAAAGTTATGAAATATGTGTGGTAGAAATTTGTAGAAATAAAAAAAGTAAAAGAAAATGATTAATAATCTTGGGGGAAAAGATAGTACAAGTATTTAAAAAGTAGAAAAAGTCAAGAGAAGATGGAAGTTACCTGTTTTAGTGAATAGATGAGATTGTGTTTAAATAGATAAAAATTGATGATAAAAATAAGTTAGGCGAATTAATTTCAAGATATTGAAAAAAAAATTGAAATGATAAAATAACCATTAAAACAAAATACAGACTTAAATATACTTAAGATTATGCAATATATCAGAATCCTCTTGGTCTAGTGAAAGAAATGTAGAATACCATTTGTTATATTCTGTAAAAAAAAATTTTTTTTCTTACATTTTCTTTGTGAAAAAAAATCAAATAAATGATTTAAATATCTTTGTGCATGCATAGAATAGAATTGTAAGAAAGCAATGTCATAAAAATAGTTCCTCTTTAAGATCCATGTAATAATCAAAATCTTGAAACTGATTTATTGGTAACTATCGAGGTGGAAATGGATTATAAAATAGTTTTAATTTGATTAATAGAAGTCTGACACATAATGGGACTGTTTATTTTGGCTGTTTACTTCAGCAATATTGTGATAGTTCTGCTTCTTTAGCTCAGTCATTTACAGCTATATATAGTGACATTTCCATAGGATTTTGCGAACTAAAATCTGAAAATATCAATTTCCAGTTCAGTAAAGACCAAAATCCATGTCTCCAAATTTAATTCTGCCTCCAATTTTAATGAATTTTTTTCTTTGTGATCTAGTTTCCACAAAAAAATATGAATTTTATGTAGATTATTAAATATTTTTGATTATTTTTACACAATAATTATTTAAAACCAAAGTATATTATGAAAACAGGAATTTACCACAAAAAAGCCATTAGAAGATAAAAAGAAGATCATTTTTTGCAAAAACTGTAAGTGAAATATTTTAATAACAATTAATAATTTATCAATTTTAAAATGTTTTTTTGTTTCTTTGATGATATCTAATTCTAAATATATTATTTTTAATAACAAAATTTTAATATCTAATATTTTGTTCTTTTAACTTTTTTGAATAGATATTGTGAAGCTGATAACAATGTTTGCCTTTGTCATTGGTAAGACTGGCAATTAGATACTTATTTTCACAATTTTAAAATATTAATTTTTCATGTTTTAAAATTTAATTATTAGAAGGCTTAATCATTTATTTTATAGCCTATAAATTTTATTGTCTAGTTTAGCCTTAGGATTTATATATATATAAATATTAAGCAATTAAATCACCCCACATGGTTAAGAAATCCAGTACTGCACTCTGTGAACTAATATATAAATACATTAGAGTTTGTATTTCAAAATAGCCAGGTCAAAATGATTCACTTTGACCTGTCTTCTATATGATGTTATATATTGAAATATGAACCAACTCAAACAAAGAACTTAAAATTTTAGCAAGCAACAATCTTAATTTTTGCTACAAACAAACATGTTTTACTATTATTATATGAAGACAAACCAAACTTTAGTAATTTTAATCTTTAAACCACCTAACACAAATGTATAGATTATAATCCCAGTGCATAACGCTATACTGAAATAAATAAATAAATATATATATATATATATAATGATAAACAATTAATATATATATATATATATATAAATATATTAATATATATATATATATATATATATATATGATGGAGAAAAATGTAAAAGGTAAGGGAATTGAAAGAATTATGCCACTTTGTTTATTTTTGCATTCTAGATTCCTAATCTCACTTCAAAGCAAATTTATATTTTGGGATATTATATAGATTAACTTTTATTCACTAATGATTAATTTGTACATTGGTTATTTTCTTATATATATTTATGTAATAAGAATTTTTCATAATCAATGATTAGATTGATGATGATAATCAAACAACATATATTTATTTTGCCAAAGATCACAGGTTGTATTTCCTGATCTTAATCACTTTACAACTATTTATGCCTGATCATATTAAGAGCTGCTTTATGCATAATTAAGATATGATAAATTCTTTGAGAGTCAACATAATTACAGAAGACTATATGCAATAAAGTAATATCTTCATTTCACTATTATAATTTGTTCTCTTTTAACATTCTGACATATTTTATGCCTAGAGCAGAAGCATAAATAAACTACTAAGTACACAAGATTCTAAGTAGACAAGATTTAAGTAGACAAGATTTAAATAAGAATGGCATAAATTTTAAATTTACTTTTAATTAGAAAAAATAATTTATTAAAAAAAAGGTTTTATTAAATAAAAATTATACATTGTTATATGCACATATATAAGTAGACAATATTTAAATATGAATGGCATAAATTTTAAATTTACTTTTAATTAGAAAAAATAATTTATTATTAAAAAAAAGGTTTGATTAAATAAAAATTATACATTGTTATATGCACATATAAGTATAATACATAAAATAAAAAAATTATATAACATTACATTTATACTACCAACATTACAAATTATTTTAAAATTCTCTCATGACCAAGGATTTTTCTAATAACAAATAAACATTCTCAAATAAAATTCAACCAGACCCAAAATACACACACTTATACAAAACAGAATAACTTTCCCATAATTCATTTTAAAACCATTCAACTTTTTGATATCAATTATATAATGGTTATTCCTATTATATTGTAATATTGTAGTTAGTGACCAACTTTGGCCATGTCAAATATTACAATCTTATAAATAAGTAAAATTAGATTGGGGAAATAATATTTAAACTTCTCATAATTTTTAAATAATAATTGGCATTTGATTTACTTAAATATTTTTATTTCTTAAATGATAATATGAAAACCATAATGTGAATGTTATTTTAATGTCTTATAAATAATTGTAAAAAAAGAAAAAGAATAATAAAACAAATAATTTTCCATGTCTCTTCAATCGTTTTAATTATCTACCAATTTTGATTTTAATTTTGAAAAAAGAAGGTACTAGGAACAAATTATTTTTTATTCAGTAGGTTATGGAAAAGCTTAATAACAGTTCTATTTTCAACATTTCAAAAATAATAATATATAGGGTATATGAGCACAGACTTTCACACAACACAACCACTCTCCACTCTATCTCATAATACTGATACACTTGAACACATATACGTCGAAAAGATAAATAATCACCAATATATGTATTTCATACTAAACCAGCAATCATCCCTTGTATATGTATTAAATGGATTATGTCCTGTACATCAGGGGTCATATTGACCTTAGGTCAACATGGGTGTGACAAGAATCTCAGCCTCAGGATGGCCTTTGAGCATTCCATCATCAGATTTTCAATTGGATGGACAGTTGAAGAGTTGGAGTTTGGAGTAGAATGAATCCTGTCCATTAAAGTATGAGGATTGGCTATCTTAATATATATCTGAGCATTTATAGCATATATGGGTGGAGATGGTAATCTGGACCAACTGATGATTGCTGGTTTAGCATGAAATACATATATTGGTGATTATTTATCTTTTTGACATATATGTGTTCAAGTGTATCATTGTTATGAGATAGAGTGAAGAGTGGTGTGTTGTGTGAAAGTCTGTGCTCATATATCCTATATATTACATATATAGACACAGGCATATAATAAGCCTGTGTTTCAGTTATTACATACTAAAGATGTCTGCCCTTCCCTTGTATATGTATTAAATGGATTATGTTCTGTACATCAGGAACCAGATTGACCTTAGGTCAACATGGGTGTGACAAGAATCTCGGCCTCAGGTTGGCCTTTGAGCATTCCATCATCAGATTTTCAATTGGTTGGATGGTTGAAGAGTTGGAGTGTGTAGATTGAAGCCTGTCCATTAAAGTATGATGGTTGGCTATTTTAATATATATCTGAGCACTTATAGCATATATGTGTGGAGATGGTAATTTGGACCAACTGATGATTGCTGGTTTAGCATGAAATATGTATATTGGTGATTATTTATCTTTTTGACATATATGTGTTCAAGTGTATTAGTGTTATGAGATAGAGTGGAGAGTGGTGTGTTGTGTGAAAGTCTGTGCTCATATACCCTATATATTACATATATAGAAACAGGCATATAATAAGCCTGTGTTTCAGTTAAAAATAATAATAGGAGAGATAAATAAATAAATTTTTAATAGGAAAGAAGAAAAATAAAACCTCAACATTTTTGTTAAATTCTGTGTTAATTAATTAGAATTGATTTTTTTTGTCTTTATTTTTCATCATAACAAAATGAAATGTTTTTTAAATTATGGAAATTATAAATGTTATCTGATTTTGTGCATAAGAGAAAAATAACTATAGTGGAATTTTATTAATTAAAAAAATCTAATTGACAGTGTTTAATTTGGTGATGTAAAAAATGTCATTGGGTGGATACAGAATTTTACAAAAAAATATTATTGGGGGGTAAGTAGACATCATTGTCTTGTGACAACAGTTTTTTCAGATGGAGCTGTTGAAGAATATAGAAGCATAAGTTCAGATGAGAGTGAGAAATACAGTCTCACTACAAATAAAAAAAAGTTTTCTAAAGTAAATTGTAAAAAAAGCTAGCTAGAAACTGAAAATCATCAGCATCACCATGTAATCTGTTCCCCTAGAAAAATGTAAATAATAAACATGCCCCTAGCAGCAACAATTCTGTTTTTCATCCATAAGCATGATTATCTCTATGGGTGTCATCCTTACCTGGAAAATTATTAGATTGGAAATAATAGTTAAATTCGTTATGCCTGCAGAAAACCTGAAAATATTCTATGATAAAAAGAGATAAATTTAACTTTGTACATTATCATGGGAAAATGTGTTAATGGACTGGATTGCAAGAAAAACATATTTGTAAAAAAAACTGAAAGTTACAACTATCACAGAGGGACTCAAAAACAGAAATAAATCCATGGTATAAAGATATTTTAATGTACCCATTTATATCTGCATCTAAAGATAAATTATTTTATGTAAATAATAATCAGTAAGAATTAATAAATTTTGACAAGCATTTTTTGTTTCATTAAAATATGGTTTTTTCTTTATATTATTTCTTCTCCCAAATTATAAAAAGCGGTTTGAGTTAGTTTACAATTTGTTCTATCCTCATTGTTAGAAGTGGGTTTTCAGCTTGTGTTATTGACAGGGAAATGTTGGTCAATTTAATTAGTAAAAAAACCATTTTGTTAATCATATTTGTTATATAAAATTATAATTTGTTGATAAACATGGATGTAAGTTAGAATTGTCATTCTATTCTATGTGGAAATATTATATGATTTTATTTATATTTTATTATAATTCATAACCATGCTAACTCTTTTTTTTTAAGTGTCATAGCATCAGCCGGGACGTGAACCCGCAACCCGAGCAACTACCTGCAAGTGCAAGGCAGTCGCGCTGACTTCTCGACCACCAATGCAGGTTTACAATAATTTTAAATATTATTTATAGAATATTATTGTGTCATTGAGTCTTTATATAATTTCATTTTAATATTGAAGCAATCATTGTCTAATCATCATCGATGCTTCATGTTTCACCATTTAGACTAACCTCCTAAGGGTCCACAATTCAGACCTTGCTATAAATATATGCTATTCACTCACACACTGTATGCCGAATCATTAGAGAAATTAGTAAAATTAATTTTTATTTAGTAAAGTAAAACAGTAGTGTGCCTGATGCGTATATATATGAATGAAGCAATAATGTTATTAATGTTTATTGCTGACAACTAAACATTTTCTTTATATAATTGTAATTTTTTTTTGTTATATCTATATGTATTTTGATTTAAAGTGTTTAATTAAACTATTGGAATGTAACAACAAAGAAAAATGGGGAAGGCTTAAAATACTGAAATTATCTTTATCTCTAGTCAGATCATTGTCTATAATTAAAATTTATAACTCTTAATTTAAGATCGAAAACAAATCGTTTATCAGTTGTTGTCAAATGATTTAAAATAGCTAAAAATGGTATTTGAAGCCTTATCTATTGAATATTTTGCTAATTAAATGTTGTTTTTAAAGGGATTACAGAGATAAGGTTGGTATATGAAAGTGCATTCTGGGCGGTATTAAAATGTTATAAAAGGAACCACAGACCAAAGGGAGTTTTTAGTTGACTTTCAGTTTTTAGTTAAGTTCAGTGGAGTTTTTAGTCAGTTGAGTTTAATTACTTTTAAGAAGCCAACACAAGTTCTGTGTGATGAAGTGTGAGTAGGGGAATCTTTTCACCTTTTTTTTCTTCTCTCGAAGAACTGTCTACCAGCCGTCAAAATTCCATCGGACTGGCCATATGAGATGACGTAGAATTGCCAACATGCCTGCCTGCTGCTATGCTGATATATTAGGTAAAATCATGTAATTTAGAGCTGCCTTAATATGAACATTCACAGGTGATTTATAATTTGCAGCTAAATTAATTCATAGATCCATTTATGATGTTTTGCTAGTTTTGCTCGTAAACTCTCTCTCTATAATCCTTTATTAATAATGTAATTCTAAATATACATTGCTTTCATGCTTAGTTTTTGTTTATATAACTTTATGCGGCTCAATTAAATGTATATAACTTATTTTGTTTAATATATATATATATTATTTTCTCTAATATGTTAGTATCAATCAATCTCGCAACTTTAATTAAATTCATTAGTAAAATTATATTCATTTGTTTATTTAAAATAGAAATCGTTCACTAGGTTGGTTGAATACCTAAAAGTATTTTATTGTGGTTGCTTATTTTATTTGTTTAGGTACCTTTATAAAAGATTGTGACACTTAATATGAAATTCTATTTTTTTTTCTTACCATTGCCTGAAGGGCGAATTCTACCAGTTAATACGTATTTGGGAATCGATTCTTTAAAATATAAATGTTGTTAGTTTAATAATATTATAAACAGAAGCGTTATTATTCATTATGATTTGTTAAATGACTCAGAATTGAAAGCAGATTATTGCGCAAGAGGTTAGACCATTTCCAAACTTTAAATAATATTATAAAATTATATAAACATTGCTGGCATATATTTTCTTTTATTCTGATATTTTATCTTTCCATTTCTTGATTGCTTTGTCATTGAGACGTCGGAAGTATGAAGCTCCCGTCCTACTTTTCAAAATCATTCATAATCAGAGACACTATTCTCTCTGTGGTACATAAGGTTTATGAGGATTATGTGCTGTGGATGGCAGTACATAATGATCTGGGGTCTCAAACTCAGCCTCTCCTTCGATATTGCTCTGCCAGAATGTGCAGACATATCAAATATAAGTTCATCTCAAGTATTCTTTTTAATGATAAAATATCCAATCGCCATGAGGCCTTATTTCGTTATTGTATGCTAGCACCGTTAATTTGCTCTTGAATTTGATCATCCGTCTATCTAATCTTAGTAAGTTGCCATGAGGTGTTATTAATAAAATACATTCAGTATGTTGATCTTAAAACTGCTTTCATTTACAAAAACTTTATCGATTCCCAGAGACATAAATCGGTGCTGATTTAGTATGCGCTCACGGCCGCCATTTTGAATTACAAGAACCACCCAAACCATGCTGAAACATCCAACCGATAAATGGCATCGCTCAAAATGGCCATTTTCGTATTAGTCAATCACGTGACAAAAATGAGAAAACATAAAAATATTAATTTTCATTAAAAAAAATCACGTGATTAAAATATTAAAACACAAAATCGTATGTGATAAAACATAAAAATATTAATTTTCATTAAAAAAATTTCACGTGATTAAAATATTAAAACACAAAAAAATCACAATTTTCATAAAAAAATCACGTGATTAAAATACTAAAAATAAAAATAGCAATTTTAAAAAAGAAATCACGTGATTAAAATATTAAAACACAAAATCGTATATGCCAAAAGATTATAACTTATAAAATCTGAATGCTAAAAATGATAAAAAATAATGATGAAAAGATTTTAAGCAATAATTATGTTTTCATTCACTTACAGAAATGGAATCACGAGACCAAAAAGGCGGTAAAGATCTTGAATACACGTTTACTCCTAATCAATATGATGACTTAAAATTGATAGATTTAAAATACGAATTATACTATATGCTAAAAGATTGTAACTTATAAAATCTGAATGCTAAAAATGGTAAAAAATAATGATGAAAAGATTTTAAGCAATAATTATGTTTTCATTCACTTATAGAAATGGAATCACGAGACCAAAAAGGCGGTAAAGATCTTGAATACATGTTATCTACATCAATCTTTTTAAAAAAATCATATTTTAGTTTATTAAACCATTTACTTCTCCTAATCAAAATCTGAATTCTAAAAATGTTAAAAAATAATGATGTAAGAAATATCAGTGGTTGCTAGTTTCAATTTTAGTTTGCGAGCTTATCAAACATATAATGGTACCCACATAACTTATAAAATCTGAATGCTAAAAAGTAATGATGTAAGAAAGATCGGTGGTTGCTAGTTTGAATTTTAGTTGGTGAGTTTATCAAACATATATGAACTAAAGGATATGAATTTTTAAACAGAAAAAGTGAAGGAAAAATTGATAAAAAATAAAAACCCACATGTTCAATTATAACTTCTACTTACCAGAAATTCTTGCTTTGTCCCACATAGATACTGTTTGAATTTCGTCTCCTAATGTCAAAATAGCATCTACTCTTGATCGCGTGAGATTCACACAGGCTGAAGAAATCTATAATTTGCATTGATACGTCGAACTCTTGAAATCGAGACAATCCCTATTTATTTACATGCAAGTGATTTTTATCATCAAAAAATGAACACAGAAACATGTTTAAAGAAAATAAATACATTTTATTATTAATTACAATTATTTACTTTAAATTCTTTAGGTTTTTAAAAATCTTTATTGTTTTGTTTAATTACTTTAAAATATGTAAATTTTATATATTTAAAGAAATAGAAATAAAAAGTCAGCGTTGTTGACGTGTGATCATATGGGACTTGAAAATGTCTATAAAAGACACTTTTGTTTCAAAATCTTTAGGTTTTTAAAAATCTTTATTCCTCATGTTAAAAAAATGCCACGTCGTAATACATACACTAAAAAAAAAAAAAAAAAACAAATAAATAAAAATGTATTGATTATTTCAAATGTAAAAGTTATTTACTTTTAAATAAGATAAACACTAACCTTTTCACCGTCAGTAAGAATCTTTAGCATCTTTGAGAAATTTAATAAATGTATCGCTCTCATTTAGATGCTTTTTATCCATCTGCCAACAAATTGAGTCTAGATGGGATTGTAAAAGATTCGGTGTCGTCCCTCTCATTTTTTTTAATATTTTAACTTTGGCTTCCAGCCATGATCGCTCAATAGATTGGGTATGAGCGCCTGTCACCAGATTGACATAATTTTGTTGGTGGTTGACGGTGAAATGTTGAAACCCTCTATCTTTCAGGTCTGCATAGGCTGGCCACTCATCTGAATGAATGACAGAGCCAGCCGTGCATTCCCTCTCAATAATGAGAATCAACGTAGCCTTGTCATGACGTGGCACTACAAAATAGCAACAATCGGTACCCTTTTTTAGTCCGAACACCCAGGGTCCATCAATTCGAGCCCCGTGGTTTTTTTTTTTAATTAGGGTTACCGATGTATCCTTGAAGGTACATGGATGATCGCCACTTAGGAGTCTTCCCCTATTATATTTTCTTCGGCCAGCAAATCTAGCTTCATCTATCTGAACTGGTTCTTCTTCTGTTCCTACTAACTGTCCTTTCTTCTTAACTGCTCGGGAACACACTTCCCCTGCAAAAATTAAACCAGTCTACAATTGTAGGCATAGATTTGCTGCCATCTTCGCTGCTAGTCTCAGTTGGCATATCTAGAATGAAAAAAAAACAAGCTCCTAATTTCACGTATGGTCAATCGGCTGCAATCCTACCACTTGCATCTACATAGTGGAAAAACGATTGCCTGTACGAATCGATCTAGTAGTATGGCAGTGGGAGCACCGCATCGTGGGGACCCAGTCACCCTTCCGATTCTTCCTTTGTTTCTCAACCATGACATCGCCACACTTTGCGCAGGGCTGCTTACTCTCTTCATCATTGAGAAGATCATTATCTCGCAAAAATGTAACGGCTTGATTTTCATTAGAGATAATATTGTAATAGAAGTTTTGCAAAGCCATGTTAGTTAGGAGATGCACTTTGGTTACTAAAGACCAAAGATTTTGAAACAAAAGTGTCTTTTATAGACATTTTCAAGTCATATGATCACATGTCAACAATGTTGAGTTTTTATTTCTATTTCTTTAAATATATAAAATTTACATATTTTAAAGTAATTAAACAAAACAATAAAGATTTTTAAAAACCTAAAGAATTTTAAAGTAAATAATTGTAATTAATAATAAAATGTATTTATTTTCTTTAAACATGTTTCTGTGTTCATTTTTTGATGATAAAAATCACTTGCATGTAAATAAATAGGGATTGTCTCGATTTCAAGAGTTTGACGTATCAATGCAAATTATAGATTTCTTCAGCCTGTGTGAATCTCACGCGATCAAGAGTAGACGCCATTTTGACATTAGGAGACGAAATTCAAACAGTATCTATGTGGGACAAAGCAAGAATTTCTGGTAAGTAGAAGTTATAATTGAACATGTGGGTTTTTATTTTTTATCAATTTTTCCTTCACTTTTTCTGTTTAAAAATTCATATCCTTTAGTTCATATATGTTTGATAAACTCGCCAACTAAAATTCAAACTAGCAACCACCGATCTTTCTTACATCATTACTTTTTAGCATTCAGATTTTATAAGTTATGTGGGTACCGTTATATGTTTGATAAGCTCGCAAACTAAAATTGAAACTAGCAACCACTGATCTTTCTTACATCATTATTTTTTACCATTTTTAGCATTCAGATTTTATAAGT
Organism: Epiperipatus broadwayi; assembly: GCA_028023455.1. Taxonomy (NCBI): domain Eukaryota; kingdom Metazoa; phylum Onychophora; class Udeonychophora; order Euonychophora; family Peripatidae; genus Epiperipatus; species Epiperipatus broadwayi. The sequence continues at coordinate 795,316 of JAQFVV010006267.1, read as the reverse complement.
TACAATCTTTTAGCATATAGTATAATTCGTATTTTAAATCTATCAATTTTAAGTCATCATTTTGATTAGGAGTAAATGTGTATTCAAGATCTTTACCGCCTTTTTGGTCTCGTGATTCCATTTCTGTAAGTGAATGAAAACATAATTATTGCTTAAAATCTTTTCATCATTATTTTTTTACCATTTTTAGCATTCAGATTTTATAAGTTACAATCTTTTAGCATATAGTATAATTCGTATTTTAAATCTATCAATTTTAAGTCATCATTTTGATTAGGAGTAAACGTGTATTCAAGATCTTTACGCCTTTTGGTCTCGTGATTCCATTTCTGTAAGTGAATGAAAACATAATTATTGTTAAAATCTTTTCATCATTATTTTTTACCATTTTTAGCATTCAGATTTCATAAGTTATAATCTTTTGGCATATACGATTTTGTGTTTTAATATTTTAATCACGTGATTATTTTATGAAAATTGCGATTTTTGTGTTTTAATATTTTAATCACGTGATTTTTTTTATGAAAATTGCGATTTTGTGTTTTAATATTTTAATCACGTGATTTTTTTATGAAAATTGTGATTTTTGTATTTTAATATTTTAATCACGTGATTTTTTTATGAAAATTGCGATTTTTTGTTATAATATTTTAGTCACGTGATTGGCTTTTTTTTTTATGACAAATTCCGATTTTGGTTTTTTTTTTATGAAAATTGCGATTTTTGTGTTATAATATTTTAGTCACGTGATTGTTTTTTTTTTTTATATGAAAATTCCGATTTTTGGTTTTTTTTTCCTACGAAAATGGCCATTTTGATCGATGTCATTTATCGGTTGGATGTTTCAGCATGGTTTGGGTGGTTCTTGTAATTCAAAATGGCGGCCGTGAGCGCATACTAAATCGACACCCATAAATCAACTTGTATAATTTATTCTCGTAAATATTGCGCATTGTTTGTTTCTTATGTATACTTATTCTAAAGACACTATGTCCAAACAATGCCTGTCAAACATGTGTAATGATTTTAAGATTGTAAATAAATGATTGAGAACGTACATTTATATTTATTGGTCAAAATGATTAATGTTAAATTATCGTGTATCTTTCTGTAATCCGAATATGTTCCGATCTTGTAGATTATTTTGTACATCCACAGCATTTTATTTGTAAACATATCAACCCGCACAATTTATAGCATATTCTATAAAATTATATTCATGAAATAATTGATGTAAAGGGGATTTTATAAAACAAATCCCAAGTTTTCAAAATGTATAAAATCACTCCACATATATATGCGTTTGTTTAATATTTATTAAATATATCTATTTCATATAAATCCTGTTTTGTTGTTGAATTATTATTTTCGAATTAGTACTTAGAACTATTTTCTTTAGCTAATAGATTAGCATTAATAAAAATAACTATAATAAATGTAATTCCTGGGCTACTCCGACCCCTATCATCATCATCAGTCTGATCTTATGCTCTTCCGCTTAGCTTCTGGGCACGGATTTAAAATAATTTTACTGCATCATCAGAATTGTTGTTCATTGTGTCAGAGATTCGAAGAATAGACAAATAGGTTAGAATTCAGGACTGCTCCAGACCTGTGTATCTCGAGCATGATCAAATTTGAGGTACTTTTGCTTAGGATTTGAATCTTGTTAAGTGAGCATACTATTTTGACCGGTACAGTGGATTTTTTTCCCAGGCTTGGCTTCCCAAGTGGGGCTTCGATATAAACACCCACACACCCTGAGTACTGAATTCTGTTTATATGCATGTTTTAAAAAAAAAAGGTTGTAAAAGATCATCAATGATAGATATGTATATTTCCTTCCTACCTGAGTTTGTTTTTTGATCTTATATACATAAAATGTGAAAATTTTAGATAAAAACCAGTGTCCATGCGTTGCAACCATAAATGTAAATGGTTTTTGTTGTATCTGGTTTTGCAACCATAGAAAAAATATTGTTTTTTCATGTTAATAGCTACAACTGTAAAAAAATCTTGTTTGTAAAAATGAAAAGAATTTTGATACCCATGTGTTATGACCATAAGTGAATTTTTTTCTGTATCAGGTTTTATAAATATATAAAATGTGTTTCTTGTATTATATATGCAAAAATAAAAATGTTTTGCAAGTAAAATCCATGTATTTCACCCATAAGTGAATTTTTTTCTGTATCTGGTTTTATAAATATATAAAGTGTGTTTTTTATGTTATATATGCAAAAATGAAAATGTTTATAAATAAAACCCATGTAATTCAGCTATAAGTTATAAACCTTGAAATTGTAACAAGGTATATGTCATATTTATTGTATTTTCTTTAGATTATATATATAATAGAGTTTATCATGTGTAACAAATACTTATTTATATTTACTAGTTGAGTAGCCCAGATGTATTTGGAATTGTTTTTTGTTATATCCTGTTGGCTGGCGCCATATAAATGTGCCAACAGTAATATAATAAACTATGTGTCAAAATGAGTTCAAACCAGGATGTTAGGTGTTTGAGAGAGAGTTAAGTTATATTTCCACTGTTTTTCTATGTATAATTGTCATGAGCAGAACATTATATTGTAGAAACAAATAGCTAATCATTTTTTTTTGTAAGAGTCTATTATAGGTGCAGAAAAACAACCAAAAAAAGTCAAGCAGCAAGGCAGTTTGAATTCCAATAGATCATACACATACATGTTATGATCAAATATTTTTTCCTGTTATCAGCAGCAGTCAGCAGCAACAAAAAAAAATGGCAAAATGAAGACAGTTAAAGAGAGGAGGGAGAGAGGTGTATATCCTGAATAAAATAAAAGAAGAAAGAAACAAGCCTTATTTTTTCAAATAATTAGAAGTGACAATAAGTTTAAATCAAAATATTAAAATATATTTCACAGAGACATTTCAAAATTGACTATCTTTCAAAAGAAAAACAAAAGTAAATTGTGAAGAAACCATAGGAGCAATGATGCCAGAGGAAGAAAAGCAGATCTTTCAACTCATGCAACAAATGATGAAACAAAATAAAGACTGAGCAGAAAAAGATGCAGAATTTCAGAGAAGGCATATGGAAAGGTTGGAGGAGTTTAGAAGAGAGATTTTTGGAGTTAAAAGACGAGAATTAAATATTGATAAGATTAGTACTATTTTGGACATTCAAGCTGATGATTTCAAAGATGTATCTGTTCCCAAGCAAAGTGAGAATATTGATGTAACCAAAGCTCACCAGGAGAGAAAGTCTCATGAAGTCAGGTCAGCAGAAATGATCGATTTCATCCAAGAAATGAGAGAAGATCAAAGATACTAGAAAGAAAGGATGGCCATAATCCAAAATAAAAGCCATAAAAGATCTGAAACGAGAAATAAGTCAGCTCAAAAGAAGCATGAAACCGGTAGTAAATGAAGAGACAGAAATCAAATTGCCACAAGCTATAAGAGACCTAAAGTCAGACCAGGAACTAGATTACCAGAATGACAAAAGGAAAATAAATTCAGAATCACCAGAAATAGTCACCAACACAATTTTGGAAAACACAGTAATGGAAGACATGAAATCACTGAATGAAATTGAAGATACTGCAAAGAAGCAGAATGCTAACCAAATAGAAAATCTGATGAACCAAACAAGAGATCTGGAAAGATTTGAAGATGGTTCTACCTTCGGATCAAAGGATATTGATGCTGAAACCAAAGATAAGACAGTTTTTATGGAAGCACTTTTAAAAGACAGTGAAGCAGAGAACACAGAACCTCAACCAACTAAAATAAGGTTGGACCCTCATGAGACTCTGTTGATGAAGACAAATGCCAACTCTACTCAACAAAAATGTAAAGAATTAGATTTGACAGAGATGATTCACAGTCAAGGTTTTACTCTAGAAGATTTAGCTAAGGATAAAGAAAGTACTGAGGAAATGGTGGTTTTAAATTTACTGCAAGCTAGTCCATCTCAAAGTGATGATACCAGTTTACCACCCTCTAATGGAGTGGCTGTATCGATGATGAAAAATATCAATAGAACAATACATGCTCTTTTGAATGAATCTTCTGAAATCATAATTGATAATTCTGAGTTATATTTTCATAATAATTATAAAGATGTTCTGCGGAAAAGTGATGATGATGGATTGATGAAAACATCATAGTTAAAGTTTAGAAATGATGCTGAATGGCCTCCTGATATGAAAATGAAGGAAGTGGACAGATCTTTAGTTGTGTACAATACTGCCCATTTTAATAAAACCCATAATTATTTATTTATGAAATATAATCAGAACAAAATTGATGAGAAGCCGAACTCATTAAACTGAAATGATAAACTTTGTTTTAAGGCATGGACATATGTTGAAAAAAATAGTTTCACAAAAGTTGGAGAAAAACTTCTCAACTCTCAAAGTGAATATGTTATAATGGATGCCATTAGATCACAGAAAGTTAGAGAAATTCTTTTAAAGCAAGATACTTTTAATAATGAACAATATAATAATATACCAAAGCGCAATATTGTGACCACTTTTGATATGTTAGTAAGAGATCTAGAAAGACATACCTATCATCCTTATATACCTCCAGATCCAGGAAAATATTGTTAAAAAAAAACAAAAAAAACTAAGAAGCAGCAGCCATGGATAAACAAAGTTGAAGACAATGGAAAATGAAAATGGACATTTTCATATTATGAATCCCTAAGCAGCCATAGATAAACAAAATCGAAGGCAATAAAAAAAATGCACATGGACATTCTCATGTTTTGAATCCCTACACCAAATCTAAAGTAATAATAAGTTGCAACAAGGAAGAAATGAATGAAAGATTTTGTCATTTCCGTACTAGAAACACGGTTCAAATAACAGGCAGTTTTTTTTTACTCATTTATTAAGGTTGTTTTTCTCACTAAAATGATAGTAGACTCCAACTAAGGTATTTTTTTTATTGATTTCTTTTTGTCATTTTAAGTGGGAAAGAATGAAGCAATCGATGTCTAATCATCATCGATGCTTCATGTTTCACCATCTAGACTAACCTCCTAGGGGTCCATAATTCAGACCTTGCTATAAATATATGCTATTCACTCACACACTGTATGTCGAATCATTAGAGAAATTAGTAAAATTAATTTTTATTTAGTAAAGTAAAACAATAGTGTGCATGATGCATATATATATATATATATGAATGAAGCAATAATGTTATTAATGTTTATTGCTGACAACTAAACATTTTCTTTATATAATTATAATTTTTTTTTGTTATATCTATATGTATTTTGATTTAAAATGTTTAATTAAACTATTGGAATGTAACAACAAAGGAAAATGGGGAAGGCTTAAAATACTGAAATTATCTTTATCTCTAGTCAGATCATTGTCTATAATTAAAATTTATAAATCTTAATTTAAGATTGAAAACAAATCGTTTAGCAGTTGTTGTTGAATGATTTAAAATAGCTAAAAATGGTATTTGAAGCCTTATCTATTGAATATTTTGCTAATTAAATGTTGTTTTTAAAGGGATTACAGAGATAAGGTTGGTATATGAAATTGCATTCTGGGCGGTATTAAAATGTTATAAAAGGAACCACAGACCAAAGGGAGTTTTTAGTTGACTTTCAGTTTTTAGTTAAGTTCAGTGGAGTTTTTAGTCAGTTGAGTTTAATTACTTTTAAGAAGCCAACACAAGTTCTGTGTGATGAAGCGTGAGTAGGGGAATCTTTTCACCTTTTTCTTCTTCTCTCGAAGAACTGTCTAACAGCCATCAAAACTCCATCAGACTGGCCATGTGAGATGACGTAGAATTGCCAACCTGTCTGCCTGCCACTATGCTGATATATTAGGTAAAATCATGTAATTTAGAGCTGCCTTAAATAAACATTCATGGGTGATTTATAATTTGCAGCTAAATTAATTCAAAGATCCATTTATGATATTTTGCTAGTTTTGCTCATAAACTCTCTCTCTATGATCCTTTATTAATACGTATGTAATTCTAAATATATGTTGCTTTCATGCTTAATTTTTGTTTATATAACTTTATGCGGCTCAATTAAATGTATACAACTTATTTTGTTTAATATATATATATATATATTATTTTCTCTAATATGTCAGTATCAATCAATCTCGCAACTTTAATTAAATTCATTAGTAAAATTATATTCATTTGTTTATTTAAAATAGAAATCGTTCACTAGGTTGGTTGAATACCTAAAAGTATTTTATTGTGGTTGCTTATTTTATTTGTTTAGGTACCTTTATAAAAGATTGCGACACTTAATATGAAATTCTATTTTTTTTTCTTACCATTGCCTGAAGGGTGACTTCTACCAGTTAAAACATATTTGGGAATCAATTCTTTAAAATATAAATGTTGTTAGTTTAATAATATTATAAATAGAAGTGTTATTATTCATTATGATTAGTTAAATGACTCAGAATTAAAAGCAGATTATTGCGCAAGAGGTTAGACCATTTCCAAACTTTAAATAATATTATAAAATTATATAAACATTGCTGGCATACATTTTCTTTTATTCTGATATTTTATCTTTCCATTTCTTGATTGCTTTGTCATTGGGGCGTCGGAAGTATGAAACTCCCATCCTACTTTTCAAAATTGTTCATAATCAGAGACACTATTCTCTCTGTGGAACGTAATGTTTATGAGGATTATGTGCTGTGGATGGCAGTACATAATGATCTGGGGTCTCAAACTCAGCCTCTCCTTTGATATCGCTCTGCCAGAATGTGTGGACATATCAAATCTAAGTTCATCTCAAGTATTCTTTTTAATGATAAAATATCCAATCGCCATGAGGCCTTATTTCATTATTGTATGCCAGCACCGTTAATTTGCTCTTGAATTTGATCATCCATCCATCTAATCTTAGTAAGTTGCAATGATGTGTTAAAGATAATGATTCATTTTGTAAAATACATTCAGTATGTTATCTTAAAACTGCTTTCGTTTACAAAAACTTAATCGATTCCCAGAGACGTAAATCAATTTGTATAATTTATTCTTGTAAATATTGCACATTGTTTGTTTTTTATGTATACTTATTCTAAAGATGCTATGTCCAAACAATGCCTGTCAAACATGTGTAATGATTTTAAGATTGTAAATAAATGATTGAGAACGTACATTTATATTTATTTGTCAAAATGATTAATGTTAAATTATCGTGTATGTTTCTGTAATCTGAATCTGTTCCGAACTTGTAGATTATTTTGTATATCCACTGCATTTTATTTGTAAACATTTGTAAATTGGCATATCAACCTGCACAGTTTATAGCATATTCTATAAAATTATATTCATAAAATAATTGATGTAAAAGGGATTTTATAAAAACAAATCCCAAGTTTTCAAAATGTATAAAATCACTCCAAGCGTGAAGCAATTCTGTAACATATATATGTATTCGTTTAATATTTATTAAATATATCTATTTCATGTAAATCCTGGTTTATTGTTGAATTATTATTTTAGAATTAGTACTTAGAACTATTTTCTTTACCTAATAGATTAGCATTAATAAAAATAACTATAATAAATGTAATTCCTGGGCTACTCTGACCTTGATCATCATCATCAGTCTGATCTTATGCTCTTCCACTTTGCTTCTGGGCACGGATTTAAAATAATTTTACTGCATCATCAGAATTGTTGTTCATTGGGTCAGAGATTCGAAGAATAGACAAATAGGTTAGAATTCAGGACTGCTCCAGACCTGTGTATCTCGAGCATGATCAAATTCGAGGTACTTTTGCTTAGGATTTGAATCTTGTTAAGTGAGCATACTATTTTGACCGGTACAATATAAACTTAAATTTAATTAAACTATTTGACTTATATATATATATAAGAAAGAAAAAATTAACGGTAAATATAATATTGTAGACTAAATTATTTTGTAGCACTTTCAATTACGTGGTAATCCTTGTCAGCTTTAACTGAATTTCAAATTTTAAACTTAATGTTATGTATATTTCCATAAGCTGATTAAAAATAATGTAAATAGTCAATTTAATACAGCTTCAGTATTCTTTGACCATGAAAAATCTTGTAATTATAAGTTTACATTTAATAGTAATAAAATAAAAATATTAATGGAGGAAAGAAATCATAAAAAGAGGAAAATTAAAGAAGCAATATTAATTGATAAATATAAGAATGATGATATTAATAGGCAAACTGCAAATATGGCCATACACAGCTTATGGAAATATACGTAACATTAAGCTTAAAATTTGAAATTCAGTTAAAGCTGATGAGGATTACCACGTAATTGAAAGCACTACAAAATAATTTAGTCTATTATATTATATTTACCATTAATTTTTGTTTTTTTCTTATATATATATTTTATAACGGGTATTGTATTTTATATATATTGTAATGGGCACATGCACCGTTACATTAATTTTTAAAAAAAATTAAACATGAAAAATAAAAGTTCACAAATAAAAACTTCTTTTTTTTTAAGAATTAAAAATTGAAAGTTAAAAATCGTCTAAACTATAATATATAAAATAGCACAGATGAAAAAAATTATTAAAGGAAAACTTTATTAAAAAAAAAGAAAAAGTTTTAAGACTAAATTTTCAGCAAAAACTTAAAAGATTTAAAGATAAAAATATATCTTTAAGAATATACAATAAATTAATTAATGCTATTGTAAAATGAAAATGATTATTTTAATTAGTCCAAGTGAACTAGTTTTTGGGCATTTCAAAATGTATAAGTGAAGGTCAGATAGGAGAGAAAAAAACAATAGAAACTAATAGCCAATAAAAAAATCCCTCAGGAAAAGGACCAGAATGAAAAGATCATCATCCTCATGATGTAATGTCCACTGGATCCGAAAGTTTATTATAAAAGGAAAGAGATGTGAATTAGAGAAAAAGACATGTGTTAAGTCAGAGAGAGTTGGAGGAGAAGGGATTGAAAGATGCACTTTCAATTCCTTCAGTTGTTCTAAAAAAAAAATGAAACATCATTTTCCCATATTGCGGTCTATAGGACATCTGGGCCCGGCAATTAAATACGAGCTACAATAAAGGACCAATGGTTAACTAGATATCAATCTCTTCAGGACAGCATGGAAATTCATGTTCAGAATTACAAGCAACTACAAAATATGGACCTTTTAAAACCGTAAGAACTTTAGAAAATTCATGAACTCTAAAATTTAAACTTTTCAATATTTAAATACAAATAGAATCCTATTTGACCAATGTAAATTAATATTAGTAATGTTATTTGATGTATTTTTTTTAAAATCATTTCCATTTAATTTTTTTTTTTTGTTCTTTTAAGTTTTATTATGATTTTTGTTTTTTCATTAAACTAATTTAATAAAGTGCTAAATTTAAGTTGGTCGTGAATGGCTGCATTAGATTCATAAAGTTATGTTAGTTTAAGGGAGGGTAAATCTTAGGTTATTTGTTTCGTAGTTAAATTGGGTCAATGGATTGGATATATTGGTATAATTAGTAGATGTAGTATGAGATTTGCTAGGTGCAGGATCATATCATACGCTGCACACCCCCTTTTTGCCTATGGAAGGGGTAGTAAGATGGAAAATGCAGTCTCTTCCTATGGAGTTTTTTTATTGCTCTTCTCATCAGACAGATGTAGTATTCCTGTATGGACGAGAGTCAATGTCTTCCATTAGCCATGCTGTTTAGATGTGCATTCCTGACAGTGTGATATTTGTGCTGTTGTATTCGTGCTGCATTGAATACATCGATATATCAGATAGATTGGAATTGGTTTGACTGCAAACTTTTGGCCTAAGGTTAAATAAGGGATAGCATATTTTCTTTTCAAATGGAATCTATGTAGTCTATTCATACTCGACACTCTAGTAAATATTAAACTCATCTGTGCGAAGTTAGAAAATAAAGGTTTAAATATAAATTAAATTCTAAAAAGCAAAGTTAAAATGTAAGTTAAATTTTAAAGTAAAAATGATTCTAAAATGATTCAAAATTTAAATGTGTATAAATAAATGTTTGTGTATTAATTACTGGCAGTGGCTTCTTTTATTTATTTATTTTTAATTGAAATATTATTAGATAAGAATTTATATCTTACAAATCTCTGTGTCTGGACTGAGCTAGTGGCATGGGCTGACGATCAGAATAAAATATGTGTAAAAGTTGGATCCTTAACAGCATGTATTTGCCTACTCTATAAATTTTCTAGGTTCAAGTAGCCTAGTGACACTCTGTAGTGTAGATATGGTAAGACTGGATTGATCTCAAGAAACTCCGATCATTATAATATATATATATATATAATACAACTCAATTTAATTAGGCTCAATTGGGTGCTAAATGTAATAGATCATAAAAAACAAATGAGCAAAAGTGGGATCCCTTCCTCTTAAACCATCTATGTGTTAATTGCCCATTTGATTAATGATATACTTATATGCTGCTGCGGATCATGTTATATTTGGGCAGCAAACTATTTCAGAAGATAATATATACTTAAACTTCACCACTTGATGTTGTTGGTACTTATACTTTTAACTGTCAGATCAAATTCATTTTACAATATGGTTTCTCTGGCATTTAGCGTAATGTGATGATGGATTTTTATATAAATAAGCACAATCCATAATAGACATTATGGTATTTTTGTCATCATGTGATAAATCAAACCCCATTTCTTTAGATCTGTTATCATCAATGATACTTATGAAAATGGATGTAAAAATATCCAAAAGAAGATAAGAGTTAACTGAATTATATTTTGATTAGCAAAAAAATATGTATTTCAAAATAGTTATATTGTTAATAGATTTAATACATAAGTGATCATCAATTAGTGAAATATAATATATCTGTTAAGACAAAATTAGAGAGATAAAAACTATTCAAACTTGCTAATTTAAAAATATTGATATAATTTATAGAAGGCTCCAATTTAATGAATATTAATAAGAAAATAGCATATACTGTATAAAAAATTCCAACAAAAATATTTTATATAAAACAGCAGGAAATTATAAATTTTCAAGCCAGACAAGACAATATATAATTAAAAAGAAGGAAAATAAGAATTGAAAAACTGGATTTTTTAAAAATAATATTTAAATAAACATATTAAGATCCTATATATCAGGAGTCAGATTGATTTAAAGTCAACATGGGTATGTTAACAATATTGAAATCAACAAGAGCTTTGACTATTTTATCATCAGATTTTCAACAATATGATTTGCTGGAGAGTTGGAGAGTGGAGAAGTTTAAAGCCTGGCATTAAAGTTTGAAGATTTGCTATCTTAATATAAACTGATCACTGATTATATATGTGTGTAGAAAATGGTGATTCGGATCAACTGATGAGTGCTGGTTCAATACAAAATATGTATATTGGAGATCATTTATCTTTTTCTTATGTGGTCATATGTATTGGTTATATAAGATGGAATAAATAGCTGAAGGGAGCTTAAATGTCAGTTTTCAAATTCCCTCTAATTATACCTAAAGTTCAGTATATAAAATATACTTGTATTTAAATATTAGAATCTTAATTTAAGATTACCATTAACGTTTTTAATTAAAAGAAAAACTGAAAAATATCAACTGCTATTTGTTACAATTTTTTTATTGAAATAACTATCACATACATCTGGTTAAAAAGTAAGATTAGATTATTTTTTTGTGCATAAGTGTGTATGTATACATTATATTTTATTATATTTTGTTAGGCAATTTTTCTGTTAGTCTTTTTTTTTTTTTTACTAACTTAACAATAAATGTGAATCCTTCGTTTGGTCTTAAGACCAAAACCAGCAGCAAAAAAAATTGACTTTGATGATTTAAGAAATTATTTATTTCCGTACAAATATTTATATTATTGTATATATAACAGATGTTGTATTGTGATGCATCAATCTGTTAGTTATAATTTAGAGTTCAATTCCAGAATGAAAACAAAAAGTTCCAGATAAATGTAGAATTTTCAAGAAGTTAACATCTTTTACAGTTGGAAAACTAGTATTCAATGTAACTTGACACCAAGTAATTCTAAAAAAACGAATTAAGAAAAAAAAGCACAGAACTTTTCTAAGACCAGAGGTTAAGAGTTTTAATAGATTTCTATCTTTGCTTTATTCTTTGCTAATAATAGCAAAATAGTTTTTGATGATCAATGTTGGCAAAAAAGTTAGATTAATTATGAGCAGATTACATTTAGAAAAAAAAGATTTAAGTCTGTTGGAAACAGAATATTTTTTCACATTTTACAACATCCTAGATTTGGACAAGAGGTTATGGAAATAGAAAGCAGATGCAGTTTTACTATGTCATAACATCTTTTATTCAATCATAATAACCATTTTTAAACATGATCAATCCACTGATGAAGGTCTCCGCAAGTTTAATAGAGTTTTCTCTGATTCATACTCTTTTCTACATTTCACTCAAACCAACTTTTTTATTTTACCTATCATCTTACTTGCAATTTCTTTCTAATTCTTTTACAATCACTTGAAATTCAATTTAAAATTCAATTGTCCATATCTGGAAATGTATTTGGTCCAGCTCCATTTCAGTTTTTTAACATCTTCAATGATGTCAGTGACATCCTTTTCCTCATTTGTTTCACTTTTAATTTATACTCATTACTCCTAATCTGCATACTTCACTGAGTAGTCTGAAGTCACTATATTGCCCTTCTATTAAGTGCCCAAATCTCAGATTCATAAGTAAAAACTTATAAAACACCTCTATTAAACTTTTCTTTTCAAACATGTTTTTTTCTTTTGATACTAAGTTTCTACCAAAAGCATTCTAGTGCAAGTTCATTTCCACGATAAATTTCATCTATTAACCAATGAACAAGAATCTATTTCTTATCTGAGATTATGCTCTTTCAACTAGTCTTTCCTCTGAAATAAATTATCAAGTATGCCACAAGACTGACATTATAATATAGTTGAAATATTATTTGCATATCTATTATATGGAATATGCAAAGAGTGATGTGGATATTATTGAATGGATTATTGCACGAGAATTCACGTTTAGTTTAAATGTGACAGTGCTCAGCAGGATCCATGAATCCAGAGCTGTAATTTAGAATTTCACCAATCTAGACTGTACTAAAGCATACAATACATAAGGAGTAAATATTTGCACTCTTAAGATCTGAAAAAATGTCAAAAGCAGAATATATACGGCCTAAGAAAAATATTGATTGATCACTAGAAATACCATCTACTGTCTTTAAAATATTAGGAGACAGCACTAATAAAGACTACGAATTTAGATATCAAGGGACATTTGCCATTTATTTTTTATATAGAATTTCATTTCTTATTATATTTAACTTTATGTATATAAAGACCGAAGAATCATAAAAGTTTAGCAGATTTAGGAGCAGGAGCCAGCCCATAACAAATGTATATATAGTCGTATAAATAAATTTAGAGCTATTATTAGAAGGGTAAAAGTTCAAATTTAATCTAAGTTGGTCAGTTGAGTATCAATGCGTTGTAGAAACAAAAAATATACGAGTCAACCCCTTCCCATCTCAGTTGGAAGAGGTATCAAAACTTTTATGGAGTAGAGGATTTGGTTTATCTTAGTTTTAAACCACGTTTAACGTCAGTTAAATATAATTTTTAAAATGCGAATACTTCAATTCAATCGCTTTTTTTTTTATCGTACGGCCGTAAAGGTCGTAAACTAAGTTTATATCTTTATATATATAGCAGAGAAAAATTAGCATTCTCTATTTGAACTTGTTAAGAACGCAATTTTGATCAGTTATTATCGATGCATTGATTACTAACAGTAATTGATCGTGGTCTCAGCTTGAGTTAGCGTTGGCTTGAGCGTTTAATGAATCTCGTCTAGCGAAGAGTGTTGAATGTGTCAGAGCTGCAAGATTTGTACTATTATAGGTCTAATTACAGGAAAAAGTAGCTTAAGGGAAACGTCCATAATCTATTCGTTAAATTAAACTTGCTAACTGCATTAGGATTACGAAGGCTGGATCCCTAGCTTGGGAGGCGCTTGTTAAATTACCGTACGGAATAACAATAGGAAAGCGCTGGTTGATCAAATTAGCGGCTCTGAACAGATGGGGCTTACGATAGATAATATGATGTGGCTTTGTTACTTCTGTTATAAGATTTTTTTTGTCAATAACTTTTCGATATTTTGACATTGATTTTTGGATAACTTGTAATCATCAAAGCATTCTATCAACTGCGATAAGTCATAAAAACATTTTGATACGGTCAGCATTTTTTCTTAAACTTAATAACTTTAAAGTGGAACGATTGAAATTACCTGCCTCTTATGACTTTGAACGCAGATAAGATTTCAATGAGTTTTGAAAGCGGCACGCAAATCAGTCTTTTTGACAAAGAGAGTTATCAATTTTTTTTCTCTAATTTAACTGTTTTTTTTTTTTAACTCAAATTTAAAAAGTGGCTAAATACACAATTACCAAAACAACTGTATTTATTATTATAGTAACAATGTAAAATCTATTATGATAAATAATTAATAAAAAAAATAATTAAGTAATATTTGAGTATAAATTTTAACGCATTAAATCCGTAACGAGATAAAGCTCTCCGGTGGGCATCCGACATCTGAGGCAGCTCATTATTGAAGCGAATAAAGATGATTCCTTCCAAGCTGTTGCCAATTAAATTTAATTACAATTAAAAAAACTATTACAGCATGAGAATTAAAAAAAATTTCAGAAAATTAAAAAACGAAACACAAAAAACATTTTAGTTAATAAATTATTTTATTTACAATGAATAAAAACAATAAATAAAAAGATAGTTTGCCGAATAAAGGTTTCAGCTGACTTTCCAATCTTGATTTACTTTCTAGTTAAAAATAATTGCATTCTTATTTATCAGTACGACTTTGAATGGAAAACCAGATTGATTATAGGTTGGCTAACTAACATAAAAAATACTAAGTTTATTTAAAAAAATTCAAATTTACACTGCCCAAACTTAGCGAAGGTATTGAAAGATATTCGCTATAGTTACCCCATTGCATTACGGAAACATAAATACTATGTTTACATTTTAAATTTTATACTAATATTTGATATTCCTTTTTTTTTTTTTTTGATATGTTAAGAAGAACGCAAAGTATTATTGGACTACTTCCAATTTAATGGAGTGTTATTTAGATCAAATTATACACTAAATAAATTATCTAGTCAATGAATATCTGTCGGATGCAAAACTGGATGTATGCTTTGTCTTACTGGTTAGTCTATCTGAAATTCCTTTATCTAAATCTCTAATTATTTCTGGTTATTTTTAAAGTTTGTGTTAAAAAAAAAAAAGAGCATCTGATTATTTTAGTAAACAGTTTTGAAAAAAAAAAGAAGTAAAAGAAAATAATATTGCGAAAGATATATTGGTTGTAATGATTAGAAAAGGAGAAGGTAGCCTAAAACAACTAGCATAGAAAATAACAACTTAGTAAGAATCTCTAGAGTACTATGCTCTTGCTTACATTTTACAATTATGATGTTCAGCTAAAATTAATTCTTGACGAAATAAAAGTTTTTGGATCCGTTTGGGATTATGTTTCTTATATTGCTATATAATAACAAATTAAAAATCTCCTTAGATTATTTAAAGTTGAAGTCTCTCAATTTTAGAGAGGAAAGTTTTGGATCACATATTTATTGCTAAATTTTAGAAAGTCTTGAAAATATTTAGAGCTGAACTCCAACAAGAAAAAGTAGAAAATCAAGTCTCAAAATTTGGACTGATAGGACTAATCCAATAAATCTTAAATATTTTGTTTTTACTTATTTAGCAATTTAACACTGCTTAAATATCTGAATATGTGATTTTATTTTACTTTCTTTGATTGTCGTAATTAGTTTTTATGTAAATATATATGAAAATATTATATTCTAAATATTATTAAAGTTTCAAGTCCATTACTTTTAAAAAGCTTAATAATAACATAAAGATTAAATTAATTATATCAAGATTATATTTGGATCAAGACAATGTCTTTTATTCCTATTCTGACAATAATTGAAATAATTTTTTAAAATTATCTACAATAAACCATTTGTTATTTTTGATATATTTACTAATTAATATTAGTATTAAAATTATGTCGTTGCTGATAAACTTTCCAAGTGTTAGTTCTATCAATGCAGTGTTGTCTCTTAGAAGGATATTAAAGGCCATGTATGTATTGATGTAACTAACAATTGAAAATTCATTGATCTGGTGATTACATAATTGTTAATGCTGTGATTAGAATTTACGAATTTAATATGAGGTATTTATTCACAAGGATATTAAAATAGTAGAAATCAACTCTATCTTGTGAAAATTAAATTATTAGCTATATTAAATAAAACTTTTTATTATCTAAGCATGATTGCATGTTTACCCTGAATAAAATCATTTGTCAAATTGGGTATCCTTGTAATGATTAGAAATGAAAATATAAATTGAATCATTTTATATTTGCAAAGTACCTCTAATACGAAAAAGACTATTGGGAAAGTTTATTGATCGAATATTTGTATATGTATAATTTAATAATTTGTTAACAGATGGAATTCTGTTATTTTAATTTTAAAAAATCCACAGTCAGATGCAAATAGACAATGACCAATGAAAATTGTATGTTGTAATCACTTTTTGCAATGAAAGGGGAATTCCTATTTTAAATGTTGCTCTAGCTCCTATATAACTGGTATAGTAAATATATACATGTTTAAGGAAACAAAGCCTTAGTCTCCAAATATTAATTAAAGCTATACAGTATATAATTTTTAGTGGTCACTGTCTATTAACACTTGACTGTGGTTTTTCTATAATAAAAATAGAAATTTACACATATTTAAAATTATTACAATGGAAGCATCACCTCTACAAATTGAATGATGATTGAAATCATTCAGTTGAAAATTTTGTATACTGTTTACATTAACAATAGGCAAATATATGGACTAGGTGTAAAATCTTTGATACATGATCTCATATCTATGCAAGCAGTTTGAATCCAGTCAAGAAAACTTGAAAATTTTGAAAAGCTTGGAGTTTTTTTTTCAGAGAACTGTAGCAACTACATAGCAATTTAATATTAGTCATTAAAGGAATGTCTAACTATATTTAGATAAATATTAAAGCAAAATGAAAGAAAAATTCAAATTAATTTCTTTCTTCACTGCACTTTCATGAGCTACTTTTTGCTGGACAATAGTTTATTTAAAGATTAATTTTAGTATGTATTAATAAATGAAAATTGTTCAGTAAATTCTATTAGAACTATAACCTTTAAGATCATTAATCATTATCCAATATAAAGTAATAGATTTCACTTTACATATCTACTTCATATAGACTTAGTATTTCAAGTTGATGTTAAAAAATTAAACACTAGCTTACTACCGAAAATTATTAGCCTGAAATATCAGTCTGTTATAAAATGTGAACATATTAATAGGTAATTGCATTATGTGTTTGAGATTAATAAACAACAGCTTTCCCATCCTTCACCCACAAGTAGCTTGCATTATTACACTAGCTAATTTCTCTACATGGAAATCAGGTATTATTTTAAGGAAGCTATGGTTAAATATAAAATGAAACTATTAAAGTATTTTCCTGAAGCAAGCGAAAGAATGTTTCCACTTCCATCTTACAAAAAATACATGAATGCTTCAAATTCATTTTTAGTCAACAATTTAAATAAACCTTCATTGGTAGAAAACCATTTAAAAATGTAAAGCAGAATTTGATATATGATAGTGGAGCATATATTTTGTGAAAATTCTTGATTACCTTAATCACTGACACTTTTGATTAAGTATACTGAACATTGTTTATTAGTTTTTTTAAATCACTGTACTTGCTGTTAACCAAGCTATTTAAATTGAAGTCATCCTGCAGACCTTTATATACCACAAATAACTCATCATAACATCTGTCCTTTTCAGTCATATTAATTAATGCAGTATCTGGTGATAGTGAACCAAAACCTTTGTATTTTATTATATGTTCATGTTTTTATATATGATACATTTAATTTTGGATCAATAAGATTGAAGCCTCATTGACTAATTGGTAATCTTAATATTGAAATTGATAATAGGTATGAAGATTTCCCCCAAATATAGTTCTTTGCTATCTGATCTCAATTTATTTTTTGTTATATTGGAGACACCATCCATGGTGCATAATAACTAAGGACTCTTTTGGCAATAGCATTAAAAATTCATGTTTTAATAATTTCATAAAGATTAACTAATGAGAAAGATTTGATTTTTTTTATTGATTTTATCAATTACCAACTTATTTAAGTATTGATTCATACTTGTTTTTGATATATAAAGTTGGATTTATAAAAACAATGTTGGAGTTGCCTGGTATTCTGATGGTATCCTTCTACCTGTAGCTAGTTGCCAAGTGGCAGATTTTAATGATTGTATAGAGGGTTCTGTCTTTCTTTAAAAACTATTCAGAATGTTCATAACAATTTGAATGTTAGATACATTCTGAAAAATTATTATTACATTATCAGGTAAAGCTGTTGCTACTATCTTTACACCTAAATGAGCAACACAAAGACCTGATATTTGATTTTAAATATCTTTGACCATTTAATCTATATATACTGCAAAAAGTAGAGCAGGTAATGGTGATCCCTGTGGCATTACTTTTTTTGGAATAAATGATTCTACTGTTTTTAATGTAGTTCTCTATTGCTTGAACTAAATATCTATGTTCTGGTAACAATTGCTTTAGGACTTTAATTAAGTATGTTCAATTTACCAAATAAAATGCTGATTGAAATCTATTTTCATAACAAAATATTCTATCAATTTTAATTCTCTGACATACTTAGTTGTTTCTTAAATTTTCAAAACAGTATTCACTGCTCTTCTTCTTTTTATAGCATGTTGTGGTGTTGATAGTTTTTTATTTATCACCTGAAGTAATGTTTCCAATAATATTCTACCTAATATTTTAGAGTCAACATCTTCAATTGAGATATGTCTTAGGTCTTCTATAGTAGATGGAGGTTTAGCTCTTTCTTTTACCATACTAAACACTATTCTATTGTTAATGTGTGGCCAATCAATTTTCTCTTAACACATTTGATTATAAAACCTCCACTTTTCTGGTATTAAAATATAATCTAAACATTTGTAAAAAGATGAAGGAATTGCATCATTTACAAGAGTTATTTTCATCTTTAATTTCATACTTTTCACTTGTATTTTTTCTTTAAGCCAATAAACATTACATGATCACTATTTCCTATGCTTGCATAATGTTATTAAAACAGGAAAAACTCTCCATACAGTATTGCCATTCAGTGCAAGTCAGAGTAATCAATGGATTCCAGAAGGTTTGTGCTTAAAATCCCCATCTAGTGCCTATTCATCCAATATTTCCAGATTAGTTTATAGCTTGTAGCCTTTATCAGTGAGAAGCCTTGGATCTGAGAGCAATGCAACCCTCCAGCAGCCACCTTTTAGCTCTACTTAACTACAAAACTATGAGATTTCTATTTAAAACACAATAATATTTTTTATCCAAGCTCATTATTTTATATAGTCATATAGGTCTGAATTCAGTTCAGTACCTATACATTTTAGTGTTTTTGTTTTATCAATAACCATAGACACCTCTATCCTATTAAGCAGGATTAGTTTTAAGCCAATAAACATCACATGAGCACTATTTCTTATGCTTGCTTATAACTGTTATTAAAATAGGCAAAACTCTCCATACTAGATGGGGATTTTATGCACAAGCCTTCTGGCATCCATTGATTACTCTGGCTTGCATTGAGTGGCAATACTGTATGGAGAGTTTTACCTGTTTTAATAACAGTTATAAGCAAGCATAAAAAATAGTGATCATGTGATGTTTATTGGCTTAAAATCAATCCTGCCTAATAAGATAGTGATGGCTGTGGTTATAGAAGAACCAAAGAAACCAAAATGTATAGGTACTGAACTGTGTTCAGACATATATGGCTATATAAGCTACTGAGTTTGGATTGAAAATATTATTATGTTTTCAATTTAAGTCTCATAGTTTTGTAATTAAGTATAGATAAAAGGTGATTGCTGGAGGGTTGCATTAGATACTAAGATCTGGGTGCAGTGTTCTCAGATCCGAGGTTCCTCACTGATGAAGGCCACAAGCCATAAAAAACTGGTCTGAGGATATTGGATGAGAGGCACTAGATGGGAATTTTATGCACAAGCCTTCTGGCATCCATTGATTACTCTGGCTTGCACTGAGTGGCATACTGTATGGAGAGTTTTGCCTGTTTTATTTCTTCTTTAGTTATATATTCTTCATGCTTACCAGTATTGCACTTTCATATGTTTTAGTTTCATTTTCAGCCTCACCAAACTGACTTTTAATATCTTAAAAATATGTCTAGATGTAAACTAGATACAAGATTCTTTTGAGCTTCTAATATTGTAGAAATATCTTTTGTGTGAATCATATAAATTTTGGCATAGTTAATCATTGGTTTTAATAGGAATTGCAAGTTAAGTATTAGCTTTCTTATTTGTTAGCTTGATCTTCTGCTAAAGTTGTTGATATAGTTTATCATATTTCTCTTGTAGATTATTAATTAGTTTATAATTTGTCTTGAAAGGTGATATTAATTGGAGCATATTCTGTTTACTTAAGATTATCTGTTTAATTTGATTTTATGACGTAATGTTTTGGCTCTGTTTTTGCACAAAACATTTAATTTTTTTATATTTTCTACTATGCTATACAAGGTGATAGATTTGAATATTTTGTATAATTATTAATTATAACTAAAATATTAGTTACTTTATATACTGAAAATGTAAAGTCATCTCTTCCATTTTTTTTATGTAATATTTGTAAAAATTCTTATCTTCTTCATAATCATCAATTACTAATTGCATACTTAAATGGTTAATAAATCCTGCCAATGATGCATTTATTTTAGCTTATTTAATTTATACCCTGAAATAAAAACAAAAACAAATCAGTGAATGATGAAAATCTACTATTGAAAACAGAGAACGCATTAATAGGATACATATTTTGCAATGAAAAGATGGACATCGCTTTCATTTTATACTTTAATTCATTTGGAAGATCTTGATATGTACAATTAAGATGACCATCCAATATTATTATGCCTTGGTGATGAAGCAATTTATTTTGAACATTAGGTAGAACATTAAAAATATCTCTGCTGTTTGCTATGGAATAAATGGCTATCAAATAATGCAATTTTTGAAAAACGAAGGAAACAGTTATGTAATTTGTTTGCAAAGATAAAATTTGAGTTCTCTCTAAATCCGAATTAATATTCAGTAACACTGCTACTTCTTGAGTTGACCTACCATTAGATTTATATAAAGCAATGTGGTGCCAGGAATTTGTTATATAAACGGATGTAATAGTATTTATTTTTGTATCTATAAGGATTGTTATATCATTTTTTGTTCCCTAATATAGTCTAAAATTTTATTTACTTTATTTGGACCATTAATTTCTCTGACATTTAGTGTCATCATTTTTAATTTTTTACTTATTAGTTTTTGATTATAATTTTTTATAGCTAATTTCCAGTTTATCTTTAGAAGCAGTATTTAACATTATTTGTTTTTTTATCATTAATATGTTGAATCATCAACTGACACTTTTGCTCATTTATTGTTCAGTTTTGATTTTGAATCAATAAGGTTTTTTCTGAGGTGTCTTGTTTGCACTATTGACTTTCTATCCCCTTTTGTGATCTTTTTTATTTTGGACTTTTTCAATTAGGTAAGTTTTTCCGTTATTGCTAGTATGTTCATCTTCCCATTCATTGACCATCTCATTCAACTTAGTCTCATCTAAGATATATATGAGATTGAACCTTTAGGATTACCTCCTCAATATTTTGTGCTCTAAAATCACATTTCATTAATTTTAGTCATATGTTTAAGAAGATTTTGGATTATTGGTAAGTCTTTTAATTATCTTCTCAATATTTTGTGTATCAAAATTAATTTTATCAATTTGTGTCTCATATGTTTGAGATGCAACCACAATAGTCCAGATTTTACCAGTATCCACACTACATAAATGATCCAATCTGCTATTATTTCACTTTTCACAGCTTGCAACATCACAATTAACTGGTATATGCACTAGTATGGTCCATCTGCAACAGAAATGAGCATTTTATTCTTTTAAAATTTTATGAGGAATTTGTTCTTTTGATATTCCTTTTTTAAATTTAAACAATATTCTCCACACTTTGAATGGAATTTTAAAAAGAACATTAGGTATCATTTACTTTTCCATTTTGATGACATCAGCATATTTATTTATTTCAGTAGGAAATAATTTTTCATTAAAACTTGGAAAGATATGCAATATTTTTTCTTAAACCAGAGGATTGGACTTTTTAGTAACATAATAAATATTATGATCCTGTAATTCTTTTATTAGACTCTCAGCTAATTCTTTGTGTTTTATTATAATATTCAATAGACCCAAAACCTCTTGCGAGTAAGAAAACAGTATGCTTTAAGATATCAATTAAATTATAATTATTCAGTATTTGTAGATATTCATTAAGATCAGGTTTATCTAAAATATGTTACACACTATTATCTTTTGATTGAATTATGATATTGAAAATTTAAGTGTTGAGAGGCATACATTGGACAAACACTTTATTTTTCAATAATCATTTAACTTTCTAAGCATTTGCGAAGTAATCCGATGAGAATTTCGATTTTCTGGGAAATTATCATTTAGCTCTGTGAAGTCTATATGGTTATTTTTTTATAATTCTTTATTTCTATCCTCAGTAACAATACTGTTACTTGTTTTCACTTTAAATTTTTTCATTAAATAATCTGAATTTTCTAAATATGAAGTGTTGTCGGCTTTATTCTGTTTACTTGTAGTTTTTCTTTTTTTTTTTCCTAAGACTGATATGTTTCTGAATTTGAATATCAGGTAAAATCTCACTGATTTGCGGCATCAACTTATTTCTTTTAATACTGTCCACAATTTCTCAGATTCTTTAATAGAGAAAATAATTTCTGGGTTGCTTAGCATTTTCCTTAAACTCTATTTACTTTTTAACTGATTAGCATTTTCTACCATGATAAAACTATTTTTTAATCGGATTTATTTTATGTAAATTATTTTTTAATGCAATTTTTTCCACTCGTTTACTCACTTTATCTACATAAATTCTTTTGGCTTTTTTCTAACTTTAGCATTATCAATTCTATTAATAAGCAAATAGAAGATTTTTGCCATCTAATTATTCATTCTCATGTGAGAAGCTTCCTTGAATTTTCTTCTTTGTACTTTTTCCTCTCTAGCCTTACATGGTTTGCTAAGTTAGACACAACAGTTTTCTCTCTTCTAATAATCAGTTTGTGCTCTTCCAATTATTTTTTAATGAGGCAACTGGTTTCACCAATATGCATTCTTCCACATTCATATGTTATTTCATATATGCAGTTTTTTTGCTTTACAGCATTTTAAGTTTAGGTTTTATAGATGTTAGAATTCCTCATAGTATGGTATGGGTCTGAAAACCAGTTCTCATGTTATACTAATTGCAGATTTTCTTTAATCTGTCTGCTATTTTTCATATAATTAACCAACAATTGTTTTTTCTTTTGATGTTTTTTTTATTGTCTATTTAAGGGTTTCTTGATGAGAGCTGATTGATAACCATTTTTCATAAGAGTTTACTCCATATAGATTATTTTCTTTTTTCAATAAGTAGTTTCTAAACAAACTTCTTTTGCTCTGTTCCATAGCAATAGTATAACTTCATGTTTTGTGTTTCTGATGTAATTGGAATGTATATGCTAAGTATTTTCTTGTTGTGCGTGGATTTTCTATAAACTGTGGTTTTACTTTTGCCAAGAGGGAGTCTTGTCACAAGAACATCTAAGAATAACAATTTTTGTTTTCTTTTCTGACTCTATTACAAATTTTAATTGAAGAGAATATTTTGTTGATATGTTTCCAGAAAGTTTGTAGTAATACTCCACCATGTAGTCATTCAACAAAAGCCAAACTTTAGTGGATATGGAATAGTGTTTATGACTGTGGTTTTTAGTTCTTTCATGTAAATATTGATAATCAGGGGTGTCAATGTGTCAATGTAGAGCTGTAGTCATCTCTTGGTTTTGTTGGAAAAATTCTTTGTTACATTGAAAAAGTAGGTTGTTGTTATGCACAATGTTAATAGTTTTATTATACTATCAATAAGAAAAGTTATTCTGGTTTTTAAACTATTATCACCATTTAATTTTTTTACAATAGATAATGCCTTTTCTCATGGTGCATCTGTGAATAAACTTTCCATGTTAAAGCTTACTAGTATGCCAGATTTTTCCAATTTTCATATTCTTGATTAATTCTATTGTAAGAAAAAGATTAAATAGTGATAATAGCTCACAAAGTAGAACAACTCTTCCTATTGAAAGTATAATGAAACTATTAACATTCTGCATAAAAACAACCTACTTTTAATACAATGCAGAAGTCTTCCAGCAAAACCAAGGGATGGCTACAGGCTCACTATTGTTATCCATGATTAGCAATATTTATATGGAAGAACTTGAAATGACAGGTGTAAAGACTATTCCATATCCATCTAAAGTCTGGCTTTGCTATTTTGATGACACATTTGTTGTATGGCCACTGGATGGAGCACTACTACATACTTTCTGGAAACACATCAACAGCATACCCATTTCAATTAAATTCACAATAGAGACAGATCAAGAACAAAAATTGTCATTCTTGTGAAAAAACTTTTACATGGTAAATTAAAAATACATTTTACAGAAAACCCACATTAAAATATTTAGCATATACATTCAATCACACCAGAAACACCAAACATGAGTTATAATAACACTATAAAACAGAGCAAAGAAAGACTGTTCAGAAACCAGTTATTTAAATAAAAGATCTATATAGAGCAACTGTAGTGTATTCATACATACCAAAAGTAGAAGACAAATTAAGGAAAATCTGCAATTAGTATAACATCAGAACAACTTTCCAAAGCCATAGCTCAGTATGAGGAATTCTAATATATACAAAGCCTAAACTTAAAGTACTGAAAAACAAAAACTGCACATAAATGTGTATATTTAAGGTAACAGTCCATTATCTATCAATGAACATATATTCAATTGGGAAAATACAAAAAATATTGAATATTATGGAAAAGGTACAAAAAGAAATTTTAAAAAAGATGCTCACATGACACTGGCAAATAATCCCATAAGTCAATTTAGTATGACTATGCATAATGTAAGAAAGCCAGTAACCAAGTTTGCTCATAGAAAAAAGTGGAGAAATCAGAAAAAAACTCATAGATAAGTATATGAAATTTCTACTGACTGTTGCTTTTGACAGGATGGATCAGTTAGTTAGAGCATTACCATAAAATTCAATATTTATGATCTAAGAGTCCAGGTTTGATTCCATTGCTAATATTGTCACTAGTTAGATCAACAACAGGTGAAATAGAGAGGAGAATTAATCCTTCTCAAAACATTGTGCATATAGTAACATGTGTGCTATTACTAAACATTGAATGTAATTCAAATATTTAAATAAAGTTAAATTTTTCTGAAGAATTTCAATACTTAATATTAGATGATGGAAATAGTCCAATATATATATATATATAATGTTTTCACGGTTATATGATGTAGATAAAACTATATTTTTGGGTACGAACGGTGTATTATTTTGCATTACAATCCGATATTTCGAAAGACTAACAACCACCATTATCAAGGTTAACTTTTTAAAGAACAATCGTTAGATCTCAAAAAATAATGTGACTCAGTGCAAGATGTTTGAAGTAGTTCAGCATTCACAATATGAGGCTTATCAAAATGTTTATTTCCCTCAGTTTTTTCACCTATTAATTTCAAGTTAATATTAGATAAAATAGGGCTGACAAAGCACAACATATTCCAGCTATGTGGAAACCTATCATTTTATCTAATATTAACTTGAAATTAATAGGTGAAAAAAACTGAGGGAAATAAACATTTTGATAAGCCTCATATTGTGAATGCTGAACTACTTCAAGTTGAATCTCACTTCTCATCTCGCACTGAGTCACATTAATCTTTGAGATCTAATGATTGTTCTTTCAAAAGTTTACTTTGATAATGGTGGTTGCTAGTCCATTGAAATATTGGATTGTAATGCAAAATAATACACAGTTGTACCCAAAAATATTGTTTTATCTACATATATATATATATATAAAGTTTATTAAAAACGACAAATATAATACATATGGAAATATAGCTAAATTACATAAAGAGCAATTTAAAAATTTATATATTAAATATGGTTATAAAAGTAAATGTATAGATAATATTTTTTATAAAAATAAATATAATAGAAATAACAAATCTGATAATAAATGGATAAAAATTTCATATCATCCTAAAATATATAATGCATTATTAAAAAATTATGTAAATAGTAAAAAAGATACAAATATAGGTTGGGCAAACAGTAAAGATTTAAATAAATTAATAGGTAACTATAAAATATTAGATGATTTAAAATATAAGAAAGGTATGGTTTATAGAATTATATGTGGAATTTGTAAAAGAGTATACTATGGACATACAAGTAAACAATTAGAAGTAAGAGCTAAAGAAAATAACGGTGCAATAAATAGGAGAGATGATAAATCTGCTTTGTTTATACATTATTTAGAATATGGTCATAAAATAGATTGTACTAAAAATATACTAGCATTAAATTACTTGAAAAATGTTAATAGGCGAAAAGTATATGAAACTAGTTATATTAAAAATAATAGTAATAATTGTATGAACATTTATAAGGGTTCAATTAATTTGACTAATAATTGGCTAAAATTAGATGATTGGATAGATAAATAAGAAGGATGTTAATATTTTAATGTTTTGTGTGTTTTTGTGTGTTTTTGAGTATATATGAATATACTATAATTAATGAAGGAATATACGGTAATCGTGAATAGACATATTGAAAAGGATACAAATTATATGTATCGAAAAAAGCTTTTATATTGAAAATTTGTTATTTTCATGTTTTTTGTTGTATATATAGATATTTTATATATCTTATAATAAACTTTTTATATTTTAAAATAACAACATAAAGAAGTATTTTTATATTCTTTATATATATATATATATTGTACCCTCACTTCTGGGAAAATATAATAATAATAAAATAGGACTAGCCCAGATAAATTGTTACGCTCAGCTAAAATACATCTAATCAATATTAAAGATATTTTAGCTCTCTACTTCCGGTCTTTGTACTGAGTAGTTCGTTCTACACTTGCTTGGGCCATTACCTTGTTGATTATGGAAAGAAGGGGAGCTGGGGCTCCAAGGCTGAGTTCCAAATTAGTTAGGAGTTTTCTTTGATTACTTTAATATGAAAAGTGTTAATAATATCACTTTTGTTAAAACGAAGTTGGAAATATTGGACTCGAGTGATGCGATGCAATAATTGCAGCAGCAATCATAACCATACAGACTCTAGTGCAAATCTTAAAACCTTTAAACACAAAGTTAAAGGCTCTAAAACATCTAAAAGCATTATTTTTCAACAAAATGTTTCAATGGAAAACCCACAGAATTATGAGATAATAAAATAGCTAATGACTTTGTATCTTTTACTGCAACCAACTCTAAAAAGAAACACGGTAAAACTGATAAAGATAACTTCAATCCACCAGATGTTATGACATCTGTACCTAATGGTGGACAATGTCATCTCAAGTTAAATCTTAACAATTTTCTTTCATTTTTCAAAAATGTTTGCACTGACATTCATCAAAATAGAAATCCTATAGATAGTGTTGAACCATATATATTGAATTCCACCAGTTATAACAATTTGCAAATAGGCCATAACAATGAAACAATAACATATGCTAGCACCATAACTTTTAATAAATGCTTCACCAATACAGTGAGTCTAAACATAAACAATCCACATGAACTGTTGCTAGATATTACTGACATAGATGTAATATTAGATATTACTGACATAGATGTAAATATTACTCCTGGTAATAACTATAGTCATAATAAAAACAATCATCTTGATTGCTCTATGTTGGATGATGAAACATATTTCAAGATAAATGATAAATTTAATAAATCCATACCATTAACTCTATATAAATCACTACTAAATTACTATAGTGAAAAATCCTTAACTGATATACAGCTTTCATTAATCAGGTTCCCATTAGACAGATTTTATGAGCTCATAAATTATCAGCAGCTCAGAAAAGGCATACATACCCTATTCACTCATCCCAAATGATCATTACATTGTCATAGAAATTAAATCATGGGCTGATAGAATAAACTTTACAAATAATTATCATTCTCTTGCTGGTTTGGTTCTCTGTTATATTGATATGAACAGGCTCACCACACTCCAAGGTAGAATTCAAAACTGCATAGCACAGTTTACACAACATGACCTGCAGAATATTCTCATAAATTTTGGAACAGTAAATAAATCCCATTACTTAATTAACCCTTATTTAAATGATCAGATATTCTCAAACACAGTTGTCTTTGCCCTCATACTTAAAATAAATGTCTATCCCACTGACATTCCTACAGTTATTTCAGCCAGAGGATCTCCAATAGTTTTATCTTTTCATGGTGTGCAGCCACAATGCTTTCATTGTCATCAGCATGCACACCTTATCAAAAACTGTCGACTTAAAATTTATGACAAGTGAGGCACCAGGAAAACCAAATCATACCAGTGTGATAACATCTCAACTAACATCAATGTGTTGGATGCAATGAATAACTGTAGACTTTTGCATCATGGCTTAGATGATAACCTTATGCATAATGGCAAATCTAAACAGTTGACCATGTCTACAAATATTGATTCAAATGAACATAGCACCTATATAAATGAAAAACAACTTCAACTTTATAACACACCAAAAATCAACTCTAGAAGTTCACTAACAATACCAACTGAAATCACAAATGACATCAGCATCACAAATCAAGTTTAATCTGAAAATAATAATATTAACACTAATAAAAACATCCATCAAGTAATTAAGACAAACATGAACACTCAACAGCCAACAAACTTCAAAACATCAGTGACTATGGACCTGATAAATGCTTTAGCTCTCAATACTGCACTTCAAAATTCTCAGCTTGGTAGTTATCTCATACAACAAACAAGAACCAAAATACATAATCCTAATAACTACATCACCAATGGCACTCAATTTCTACCATCCTCTGAAATACCATCTGGAACTCATAACAAACAAAAAAATCCCAAATACCAAAAAAATCCCAAAAATACAGACAATTCCAAAAATAATCAATCAAACATCCAAGACACAATTTTCATTTCCCATCAAAGCTCTGGGAAGATTAATAAAAGGAAATCAAATAATCTAATTCTGAAGAGGATAGTGACTTGATTTCTCTTAGTCTGCATTTCCCCTCTAATCACCAAGACCTGCAACTAGATATTAACAAACATCATAATTCATTAGAAAAGAAAAGGAGAACTATGGATGTTGTTCACACCAGCCACTTAGCTTTCACTGAATGCACATTATCTAAACATCAGGTAATCTCTAATACTGAAGATTTCCTTGGGGTGTCATTACTGAAATCATCCAACCCATCTCAAATTTGTTCTACTGAGCTCAAAACTTCAGGCCTCTGCAACCCTAATGACTGTCAGACTTCCTTCACTGAATCCACTACTCCTGTAGCTAGTGATTCAGGTCAAAATCTTTATGAATTGTAAGATAGCTGTATGAATATCTGTGGAATAAATTCCTTGACCAGAGCACATGAAATTAAGAATTGGTTTCTGCTAAACTCCTTTCACATATTACTCATGGGCAAGACCAAATACAATCTAACACTAATTCCAACATATCAATTCTTTCATCTCTTGGATATGTCAAATTTTCAATTGGCTCATTCACCACCCCGCTTTCAAGTTCTAGCATCCTACTTGTCAATCCCAACATTACTATCATAGAAGTCAATTACTGGAGCTATCCAATCATATTTGCCTGTGTCTACAAACAAAAGAATGCTTCCTCATACTGTAAGATAATCCATATATTAAACTCAATCTCCAGTAACTGATCCACCCCTGCTATACTACTTGGATACTTCAACATGTCCTACAATGACTTCAATAAAAGTTTCCTTGACTTAATAAATCATCCATTTCTATGTGGAGAGGGCTTCTTTTCTCCTGATGCCTTCTTTTATATTAGGAGTAAAAGGTCTCTAATTATTCAAAGTGTTTTACACATCAGATCTTCACTGTGACATCCCATGCAGTCCTAGTCCCTGTTCCCTTCTCTGACCACATGGCATTAGTTGTTGATTTCAATTCCAACAAGATGCCTCTAACACCAATCAGTCACAACCAAACCATATGCATGGTTGGGAAATCCAACATGATGGAGGCCATAGTTTCAGAGGTCTACATACTTTTTTGGAAAATCAATATCTTGGCTCTTCCAGCAGAAGAGAGATGGTTTGCCTTTATTGGAATTCTGCAGTCCATTCTGAATTGTTATTCCAGAAATATTAGGGGCCCTAACAGCATGCTAAGGGATTTAATTGACTTAAACACCCAATTACAGACAATGCAGCAGAGATACCCCAATCCTCAAGAAATAATTGCATTGAAGAATCTCTACAAAATCAAAAAGAAGTCATTGGCAGAGTGCATATCCATCAGGAGAGCCAAGTCATACCTTCCTTATCATCACTGTTGGACTCAAGCCTATCTTTGATGGGCTTTTGGAATGAACAAAAACAATTAACAACAACATTAATGGAAACTCCTTTATTGGCCTGCCAATGATGCAAATCATTAGTGATCATTTCTGTCAAGTTATGCAGGCCAGATGTGCTCTACTACATCAAAACTGGCTTCTAGCAGTGGCTCTGGGACAACATGATATCTTTGTGGCATCAATACAAGATAAGCTTTCCTCTCTCCCATGTGGCATACCTCCAGGTCTGCATGTCATACCCAAATTTCTTCTTGCTTATTTAACCACATTTACAGTGCCAATTATATTCAAAATGATTGATCATTTAGCTACACAAAATAGATTTATTTCAAATTTATATCCAATATCCCTGTGCCCTTTCTTAAAAAGACCAAACCATTCACAGATTTATCAAGCATTCGGCCTATATCTATGTTTTCTTTAATAATTAAAATTATGGAATCACTGATTAAGGATTAAATAAAGCCTCTCATTCATAAGCACATATCCACAAATCAGTATGGGAAAAAGGGCTCATCTACATCCCATGCCATAACTAAAGTTACTGCCCTAATAGATTTTATCAGAAATCCTTGCAAGTCAAAACAAATTGCCATCTAGCTTGATATTGTCTGCAGCATTTGACTCGGTCAGGGTAGACATTCTTCTGGATACTCTGGCAGAGTATGACATTCTGGGTGCAATAATACAAATAATTGACAATCTCCTTAATAACAGAGAAATTTTTTGTTTCTCTAGATGGGAAGACTCCTGGTTTCAGACCATTTAAAGCCATGCCACAAGGCTCTCCTTTCAGGTCTCTTCTTTTTACTGCATACATTAACCCTCTTCTGGTTGACATGAAAAAAACCTCCCTGGTGTGTTTGTTCCATTTCTAAATCAACAAATAAATCTTTCTTCCTATATCGATGATATTATGGTCATACTCCCTGATGCCAAGTTCATTCCTTGGCTAACGTCAATTATTCAGAGATTGCCAATTTTTATCTTAAAGTGAATCATGACAAATCTGCCATCTGGTAAACGATTTAATTCAGTCTTCATATAAAGTCTCCAAAGATTTTGGGATTCCCAGTTTTCAAATCAACTACAGCCATGGTGAAAGACATTCAGGAAGAGATCATACAAATCACTGAAAATATTTCTATCTCATTCTCCAAAGTCTATCTGTCACTGTTTGGGAAGGTTGGTCTTCTTAACATGATTGCCATGCCTAGAATTTCATACTATGCCCCCTTCATTAAATACACAAAAAAATTTCGAAATCAATAGTTTATGCTGCAGACTATTCTGGAAAGGGTTGAACTGTTGAAGCAAGCTTTAAAGAACTTCAACACCCCAGGAAACTCAGTGGACTGACTTTCTATTCTATCCAAGCTATCATCCTACAGAAAAAATTTAACACATTTCATAACCTCACCCATGCCTTTGCATATCATGACATTATAAATAAGATAGTCCCAATGGACCAGCCTCCTCATCTCAAATCTTGGATATTGGCTTTAATCCATCATCTAGAAAAATATCAACCCATTACACAGTCCATCTTTTATAAGAAAATCATGCTATGGAAAGCTTATAACCTCATACATCCAAATCAGCAAAATTTATCAACCAGCCTTCAAGATTAATAATCATAAATTATTACATCTCCTCAAAAGATGCAGCCTTAATGCAAAATTCTTCGATTTTGCTGTCAATTAACTTGTCCACCCTATCCATATATTCTTTCCTGCATTTCAAAAGTGGATAAAACAAAATCAATCCAATCTGCAGCCTGTGCTCAATGGAATATGAATCAATTGATCATATCTTTCTTAAATGCCCATAGATGAAATCTACAAGGGAAGTCATCATCTCCAAATTCTCAATTAATAGTGAGCTCATATCATCTCTAGACAAAGTAATGCAGTCTGGCACTTATTCAATAATCATAATTTATTTATTCATCCTGCATATACTTTGGATAGTCAGATTTAAAATGCTAAGTCAAGTGCCACAACAAAACCCAAGCTCCCTATTTGTTTACCTAATCAAAGAAATTAAAAAGCAAGATGAGATCTTCTCCACAATCAAAATTTCAATGACACATGGTCTCTCTTTTCAACAACATAAATGACTGCAATAGCAGTTAACACACATGATATCTCATTCCCTAAACAAATCAAGTTATATTTAAAACACTGAACCCAATAATGCTCCCACCCATTAAATCTTTGATATACCTAACTCATACTATCAAAGCAATCTTGACCACTCTGCATCTTTGTACTTCTTACAACAATTTAAAGACTTTGTAATACAAGAACATTCATCTTTAGCAAAACATGTATAACAACAATAACCTCTTCTCCTTTTTATCATATGTTTTTCTTGTTCTTTTTAACTATGTAACATACCTTTTTGAATAAATTAAGTTTTGAAATGAAAGATATTCTATGATACTATCTATTATTTAATTAGATCTAACTAATAATAAATAATAAAATGGTTGGTTTTATAAAATTAAATAAAATATTAATAAAATCATAAGACAATAAAGTGAGCTACAGGAAGTAATTTGAATTACATTGAGTCAATATCCCACAGGATTCAACCTCAATGGCATAAGAATACTATCCCCCTATTATTTCAAATAATAACAAATAATAGTATTCTTACAACTTTAAAAATAATAATCATTTAAATATAATGCTAATAAATAAATCCTAATCTCTTTATTCAAAATAATATGACTATAATAATCACAGGTTCTTTAAACTAATTTTAATCAACTTATAATCTTCTGTAGCCAAGTATAAGGGATTTTATATCACCCTCAACTACACTTAATTAATACTACTACTACTACTACTACTACTACTACTACTACTACTACTACTACTACTACTACTACTACTACTACTGCTACTACTACTACTACTATTACTACTACTACTACTACTACTACTACTAATAATAATAATAATAATAATAATCATATTCAATGTATAATTATCAATCTTATCTACTTTCAATGTTATAGTAATTATCAATAATAATAATAATAACATGCTCTTATTACCACACCCTTAAGATTTGCCCATACATAAACGTTTGGGTCAAAAGAATGCGTGGATTCATTCCATTCTTTCTAAAATACTACA
The DNA here is from genome assembly GCA_028023455.1 of Epiperipatus broadwayi. Lineage (NCBI taxonomy): Eukaryota > Metazoa > Onychophora > Udeonychophora > Euonychophora > Peripatidae > Epiperipatus > Epiperipatus broadwayi. The sequence goes on along the minus strand of JAQFVV010006267.1, from coordinate 761,275 downwards.
TCTCGTGTCTGGAAAAATTGAGCATTTATTTATAATTTATCTTTAAAGTGCATGTGCATTGGCTTAATCGCTAATAGACTATTACATAAAAAACATGGTGCTATATAAAATAATATCTCATTAAATAAACAATATAATATAATCTTTTAGCTTTCGTGTGGCATCTTAAATAGAATATGTAACATCACATGACCACCACCTCTTATGCTTGTATATAACTGTTGTTTACTCTAGCTTGCTGTGTGTGGCAATATATATATATATATAGTGAGTTTTGCCTATTTTAGAATATGTAAATAATCTGATAATCTGAGAATATGTGGCAGCGAATAATATTATAATTCCATGCAATAAATTATATAATTAATTTATGACCATAATGTTAATAGTAATGGGAAATGAAATTTCTCAATTAAATTACATTAAGAAATACTATAATTTCTTAAGTAATAATCCCATTCGTACTGTGCAAATATATTATTTGGTTTAATATCTACTGAGATCATGTGTTTGTAGTGTGAAGAAATCAATGCAATACACAGCTTTATAAAACAAGTTTAACAAATTTATTATAAAAACTTTTAAACAAAATTAAACTATGTACATTATTTACAATTAAAATCTTGGTTAAATTACATACTTCTTCATTTCAAAAAAAAAAATCGAAAAGTACATAAGCCTTCACTCCGACTTATAACTTTTCATATTTCTTTACAGCAATCATAATAATATTACTAATAATAATCACAGATACAATTATAGCTTAAAATATATTATCTACCAATTGAACTATATTATAATACGTTTTCCATAAGCATGCACAAATTATAAAAACAATAAATAAACTTCAGAAATAGCACTTATTTCAATATATGTCTATATATTTTATACTCAATTAATTAAATAACTTTTATTATGATAGTGCTGACATTATTAAAAAAAAAAAAAATTCTGGTTCGTTAAATAATAAATAAATGAACTTAAATAAAATAATCTGATTAACAGATTTTTATACATCTTGCTTAGCATTACTTTAATAAAAATTCCTATATGTGTGTTCATGTATTTTCTAAACATAAAAATCATATTTATAAAATATAAGTACTTGTTCTATTTTATGTTCTTTCTCTGGATGTATTAGTATTATCCATTAAAAATATGGATTACATGTATGACAAAAACATTCAAAAATTATTCAAAAAGTCTTGTGAATAATTTTATTATCACTTATATATTTTTATAAAAATAGCTTACTAAAATACGGAAAATATTTATGATTCTTTATCCTTATATTTTATGTTTATTATCGAGCTCATTTGTATTTAATCTCAACATAAATCAAAGCAAGAAAAAGCTATCTTATCCTCTTTCAAAATAACAGCTCTACAATTCCAAAAATTATTTGTTATTCTCCTTCAAAATACAGTTCTGAATCATGCAATAACTTTAGAAATTACAATAGCGATTTGATGCATAGGTATGAAGAACTAACTAGAGTATCACTCAATAGTATAAACATAAGATAATCAACATGACAAAAATGCATAAAAAGAAAAGCGGCATGACTTCTCTGTCTAATAACCTTCTTATAAAATAATGTCCAAGCTATTTATTCAGCTCTTTGAAACCTTAATACTCAATACTAAGGAAAACACTGTCCATGGAAATATACAAGTTACAGGGCTTCATTATCTGTACCTGCATAGTTACTAAGATAATATAATTACTTTTTAGTCCCCATAAATCCTACATCTAAGCATCCCTTTGCTAGCTTTTGATACTCCCAAGGTCCACTACCACTTGAAATTCTTCATAATAGATTTATCAATCTACATCGCCAAAATTATCAAACATTATACTAAAACAATAAATAAGATTCACATATAAAATTCAACAATCTAGACTACTCAACAAGAAAAGATTATTTCACTTTCAAAATTCATCAATAGAAATACAAATGATTTTTTATCAATGTACTAAGTCAATACTTTAAATTTTTTTTAAAAAATAATAGGGCTGCTTTACTAAAGAATCATATAAATTATATTAATCTTTGAATCATATTACATTAGTAATATGAAATAAAAGTATGCATATTTTTAAAAATCTAACTCATATAAGTTTTATGTGTGTTTAATGCATCCACACATACCCATACGTTCATACAACAATACTATAAAATACTCCAAGTAATCTAAAGAAAATAAAATAAACACATCATGTAAAAAAAAAAAAATAAATAATATTTTATAAATTTTACCCATAGTGACAATTGCTAGTTGGTCACTTTTAGATGTTTTCTGGTCCATATTTCATAAAAATATTAAATAATATTAGCATTTACTCAGCAAAACTACCATACTCAAAATAAATTTTTTTAAAAAAAAAAACTTTACAGAAAATTAAATATTCTTTACGATAATTATTATTGCTATGTTATAGTTTTAACAAGGCTGTAAACCTTAGCAATGAGCGTCTGAAAAAATCGTCACTAGGGATCTCTGTAGGTCCCTAGTGACGATTTTTTCAGACACTCATTGCTAAGGTTTACAGCCTTGTTAAAACTATTACTGAAATAATAGTGAGCGTTTAATAAAATTTATAATTATTGCTATGTTAGTAAATATTTTGTATGTAAATTTCCTACCTACAATATTATAAAAATAATAATATTAGTAGTACATAAAATAATTAAAACTATATTTACGTAAAACTCCAATCCATCAAAAATTAAAATAAAAAGTTCTTTCTTTCTTCGAATATTTTCTATTATCAATCCTTGTAAACGCTCACTCCCCCAATGCATGTTGCTATGACAACCATTGTCTTAACACTTGAGAACAAAACTTTTCTCCCCAACCATGATGTATTTACAACTGATTAAAAAAATGATGAAATGAAAAAATAAAAAGAAGTCGACTTTTAAATCTGAATTCATTTATAAAAATAATTATTCATCTTTGCTTGAAAGTTTATAAAAATTATAGTCCTTTGTCTATAACTTTCAGAATAATGATTATTAAAGATGATATTAATTTATAAAGTTAAAAATAATCCTCTGGAATTTCTCATTCTATAGGATCCTTTACTGGGTTTCTGATGCATCTATTACAGCTATATTAGTTCAGATGTATTTATATGGAAATTGCACATTTGTGTTCCATGAAATTGGCATTTAATAATTCACTAAAGTCGGCATAAAGCTAGTACATCAGAATAATTTTAATTATCCAGGTATTTCTCTTCCAGATAATAATTTTTCAATGTGGTTTTTTTATATACTATTAAATAAATGCGGTCTTTTAAATAATGAAGACTTATCATGTAAAATATATTTTTAATAAAAGTTTAGAATAAACTTCTAAAAAAACTATTTCCTTTAAAACATTTACTGCAACTCTTTTAAAAAACTATATATTTTCAAAATATTGAGAATTAAAAGTCTTTACCATATAGCTTTGCTTTTTTAGATAAAGCTATCTTTTTTCACAATAAAATGCATTTACATTTAATTTCCTGCAAATTTTTCTGTCTAATTCTCTCCACAATGTCCAAGATATTAATATAACCAATATTATATTTTTATCCATTATAATTTTAGAAATATATTTTCACTTAATGTCTGTATTTCCATTCTTTCTTTCCACAGATATACAATTACCTTTGGTATGAATTCCATAGTTACTGTGAAAGCTGGTTTAAGTTTCAATAGACTACTTAGCAGGGAATTTTAGTTGCTTTAACAGTGCATGATTTAAACTTGATAAGCTTATAATTTTTAACACTCTCTTCTTTAAAAATGATTCCAATTAATAAATATCCAATACTTTAATATTTCACAAAAAATAAAATATTTAAAGAGCTGTTTAACACAAATTGACTTTTAACCTTTTCAACAATTATTATTTAATTGGCCGAATGAGTTAAAAATCAAAACTTTTAATTGGCCAACTCACAACTTTAACAAAATCTATTGTTAAAATAGATTCACTTTTAATAATATAAATATGTTAGTTTCATTTGTAAAAAGTATATTACTAAATTGTCAGATTACGAAAGAAAACGAAAGTCTTTTCAAAAATAAAATTTGATTTATAATTTAAAAAATATTCAATTGCGATGAAATAAAAGTAACCGCTATTCAACCAACCAAAAAATATTGCGTCAGCAATCTTTTTTTTTCCACTTTAACGTTATGATAAATATGTAGCAATAAATAAATAATTCTTGGTAATATCTTAACTATTTTTCTAAAATAATTTGATTTTTAGTATTATTTTATCAATAATAATTTGTAATTCAATTCAAATATTGTTTAAAATGTTGTAAACATTCGTTTATCATTTTCATAATAAAAATCAAAATGAACATAACTTTTTACTTTTTGGCAGCCATTTCCCTTTTTGACAGAAGTTGTACAGCCAATAAGATTCAAGAAAAGGTGGTAAGGAGGTGGTGCTTTGGTTTTGTTTGACATATATGTTCATCTTTATTGATTTTTTACTTGTAAAATAATTCTGAAGAGGGCATCATCTTACAGAACTTTTGATTTTCTTTCGAATGACATATAATATGTATATATGGGATAAAAAGTAGCTGATTTAGAGTGATGACAAATCTTCTCGTTTTTTGTCAAGTCAAGCAGTTTAAAGATTAAAAGCACTGAATTAAATTATTATAGCACTGAATTGACTTATTAAAGCACAATTTTATCATCTCAGAAAAATGACATAAACTTTTATAGTAAATTGAACTGATGATTTGATTGGCTATTTAGTCCTTTATCTGGTGAGCTAATTTACATACAGCCAAGATTACACAATTAAAAATTAAAAACAAAATCTATGACTCATCTTTTTAAAATATTATGTAATTCTAAATTAATTTTACATTTTTATTCAAACAAATCAAATATTTTAAAACTACATTTTAAGAATAATACTTTATTAATTTATCCAGCATTTATTTTTAATGTATCTATTTTTTTTAAAATCTAAGTTTTATTAACTACATTCGTTTTAAAAAAAAACCTAATTAGATATTTTATAATAGCTAATTTTTATCTTGTGATAGACAAATAAATGTTTCAATATTATAGTACAATTCTAAAGCAATTTTGAAACTTTATTAAAAAAACTTGAAGCTCACGAGTATGAATCTTTATATGTCACATGAATTAAAACTCAGACAATCTGTATCAATTTTTGTCTGGTAACAAAAATAAATGTTTAATTGCAAAAATATTATATTAAAGAATTATAATTTATAATAATAATTTTGATATTATCAAACTAAACACATTTGCCCCCACAGAATATTACATTTTAAATAAATAATTTATAATACAACTATTAAGTATAATTTTTATTTTAACATACACTATTTTATTTAACTTTAAGTTATTACTTTAAAATTTAGCTTTTAACACTTATTTAAAATACTTATTAATGTACTATTTTACTATGGCCAGTTTTCCCAACCATACAAAATTACATGATTTAGCTTTACTTGACTATTTTTAATATATTAGTATAGTTTTATGTATTTAATAATCTCTTTTTTACGTTAACAAAGCTTGTTAAAACATTGTCAATATTACACAATAGTCATACCAATTAAAATATCTCTTCAATTTAAAATTTTAAAATTGACTAAATAAATTTATTTGGACCTAAACAAAAGGCTACAATATATATATATATATATATATATATATATATATATATATATATATATATATATATATATATATATATATATATATATTATGATCACTAGATGGAGCTTTACCAATAGCCCACTATCAAGCTTTGTTAAATAAATGCTGAGAGAAATAGAATTCAATATCTCTTTCAAATTGTCTCCAACCTTTAAACCATGGTTTCAAGCTAGTTGGTTCATGTCAGTAAAGGGTAGGAAGACTGGAAACTAGATCTAAACACCAACTCTACTAATCAGCATTTATGAAACACTTTTCTATCATACTGAAAGCATGATTTTTTCAGATACATAAATATCTGCAAATCCAGTCAAACAAACTAGATAGCTATATGGGTCTGAATTCAGTTCAGTTTCACCATATAGTAAAAGCCTCTGCATTCTATATCATTGCAAAAACATTCAAGGATACATTTATGATAAACAAAACAAGTTATAAATTTTGTAACTTGCTATAGCTTGCATTTTACGATCACTAGATGGAGCTTTACCAATAGCCCACTATCAAGCTTTGTTTACATTAAATGCTGAGAGAGATGTAATTCAATATCTCTTTCAAATTGTCTCCAACCTTTAAACCATGGTTTTGAGCTAGTTGGCTCATGTCATTAAAGGATAGGAAGACTAAAAACTAGATATTTACATATCTGAAAAATTCATGCTTTCAGGCTGATAGAAAAGTGTTTCATAAATGCTGATTAGTAGAGTTGGTGTTTAGATCTAGTTTCTAGTCTGCCTACCCTAGGTGCAGTGCTCTCAGATCCAAAAGCTCTTCACTGACGAAGGCCACAAGCCAGAAACTAGTCTGGGGATATTGGATGAGTAGGAATTAAATAGGGATTTTATGCACATGCCTTCTGGCATCCATTGATTACCCTGGTTGGCACAGGGTGGCACTACTTCATAGTGAGTTTTGCCTTTAAAGATCTATTATAAAACTTGGACATTTTATACAAGTTTAGTGAATATAAAAGTAATACATTTAAAAATCACTGTTGTCACTACTAATTAGTTGTCAAACTTATATTCCAGACTTCTAAATTCAAGTTTAATAGTTTGAGGAAAGCATTATTAGAGCAAAATTGCAAGTTTCTTTCATTCCCAATGATCCAACAAGGTGAATCTCATAGAACTTATAGGTATTATTTTGCATAAACTTGCTTTTGAATGTCTTAAGTGCTCAGGACCATTTTAAAAAAAATAGGATCTAAAGCCAAAGTATGGTTTACAGATTTATTGAATAAGTTTGTTTATATAAAAAGATCTCCAAATCTTTGGTATATTAGCAAAATTGAAGTAGACTTTACCAATAGTTGAAAGTCAGATTTCTATACAGCAGGCTGTTTGGCCAAAAAGAAGTCACTGTAAACAAGTTTATTTTTAACAACTCACATTGAAAAAGGTTTTAAAATAAATTAAACACCAGTACTACTTTTATATGGAATTTCCGCTTATGATGCTCTTTGAAAAAATGGACTTATAAAAATTCTAAAACTCATAAATGCAGGAAAAATAATCAATTTATTGACAAAATGCTCTCCAATAGAAAAAATCAAATAATACTAATAATCAAAATTTTAGAAAATGAACTACCATAGGATTAAGTTTTTTCAACAACTTCATTTAATATATTCATCAGTGATGTTTTAGATAGAGAATGTAGGAAATTGAGCTTACTAATATTAGTTTGACTTATCAAAAGATATTCTTACTTAAAATAATGACCAGAAAATATTGCAAGGTTTTTCAAAGATTGGGATCTTATTTTTAGTCCAATAAAGACAGTTTAGTCAATTTTCATTTATATAACAGAGAATCATCTGATAATCTGAACATAATCTTTAGCAATAGTGATTTCAAGTATGATTCTACCTTATGCTATTTAAGAAAGTTCCTTGATTATAACCATGCTTGCTTTACTCATTTATCTAAGTTAAAGTTAGATCAACATTAATTCTCGGAATAACCTTCTTAGAAAGCTGGTTGGCATTACTTGAGATTGTAGTGCAAATACTTTAAGACATTTTCCTTAGCATTAGTATATTCCAGTAATAAATATTATATCCCTTTTTGGTGAAAAAGATTTTAGGATTAAACTTCTGCATACTCAAGTATCAATAATCAGTAAAGCAACTAAGATAAGCAATTAATTTTATCCTATATATAACTTTTTAATATTAATTAAATTGGTAGTTAAATAAAATTACTTTCTAGCATAATTTATTATTCAAAATATTTTAAACTATTAAAAATAATAAAAAATTCACATTTTTAGATTCAACATCATCATCATCATCAACCATTATCAATCCACTGCAGGATAAAGGTCTCTCCAAGTTCAATCCATCTTTTCTAATCTTTAGCTTCTCTTCTTCACATCACCCCTGCACCCTTTCTTATTTCATCCATCCATCTCACATGTGGTCTCTTTCTGGATCTTTTGCAATCTCTTGGAATCCAGTTTAAAATTTCAATTGTCCATCTATTATCATCCCTTCTAGCAATATGTTCATCCCAACTCCACTTCAGTCTTTTTTTTCAATGAGGTCAGTAACACCTGTTTGTTCTCTTACCCATACATTGTGTTTTCGATCCCTTCTTGTTACTCCCAATATACATCTCTCCGTACTTCTTTGAGTGGTTTGTAGTCTCTGTACTGCTCTTCTATTAAGTGTCCAAGTCTCAGATCCATAAGTAAGAACTGGTAAAACACACTTATAAAAAACCTTCCTTTTCAAACACATAGGCATACTTCCTTTTAGTATCAAGTTATTTCTACCAAAAGCACTCCAACCAAGTTTAATTCTATGATTAATTTCATCCATTATGTTTCCATCTGTATTAATAATCTAACCAAGGTATTTGTAACTGTTAACTTCTTCTAACTCATCATAAGCAATCTTAATTTTCATATTTTGAGAAAACCTATTAAACATTACTTTAGTCTTTTTAACATTTATCTTTAGTCCTACTTTCCGACTTTCATCTGATAACTCCTGCAACATTTCCTGTAACTCTAAAGCATTATTTGCAAGAACAACTACATCATCTGTAAAATCTAAATGATATCTCCATTAAATTGTAATAAGTTGATATTGATAAATACTAGGCAACTATAATGACGACTTGTGAGAGGTAGTTATTTATTGCAGATATCTTCATTTATGTCATTAAAGTATAAATACTGAAATTGGAAAGTTATAAATGCGTTTAATATACATAAATATTAATCATCCCATAAATAAACAATGACTATTAAAATATTATTGGGGTTTGGCCATTGTTACTTTTTTGCCCAATGAATGTTATATATATTTTCAAAATATATATTGCACGCATATAAATGTAATAAATACTTGTAATGAATAAAGCAACAGAGATATAAAATACAAAAAGTTTTTATTTCATAATGCAAAAACATGTCTCTTCATAAGCCGTCCAAGCATACCGTGCACATTCATTTATATATATTCTGTAAACATACTTATCGCCGCTCTATTGTTAGAAAATATCTAAATAATATTGAACTTTCATGTTATATGTGTTTCAAATAAAACTATAAGACGTGCTAGATATCAAATGATTTATTCAGTAGCTAACTTAGTAATATTTGGTTTAGTCTTAACTAACTTAGTGCAAAAATTTTACTTTCAAAGTATAAAAGATTACTACTAAAATTAAGCTTTTATGTATAGAGAATATAAAATTGAAATTTGTTCTATTTAGAACAGTTAGAGTTAAGACGTTAAATCTACTTAATAGCAATTTTAAAAAATTGTCCACTATGAAAAATTAGGGCTAACTTGACCAATTCAGTTATTAGCTTTGTAAAGTTGACAGTTTCAAAAGTTAGCTACTGGTAAATTTAAAATATTAATCCCAATTGTCTTATTGAGAGCACTTTTCAATATTATGTTGAAATACTTCAATATTATATATATATATATCCTTATAAACTAATTCATCGATTTATTTAAATTACAAGACAGTATCAAATTTAGAAATTTATTTTAATTAATATTTATATTTGCTTCGAGATATTTTTTTATGATAAAATTCCTGACAGATAAAATAATATTAATAACATAAATGACATTTTGCATTTTTAAAATGTTCCATTTAAACATTTTGAAAAATTGAATTTCATTTTTAATTTAACATTTAAGAAATGCTCTTAAAATTCAAAAAGGATTCAGTCTTATTGGATCAAGATTGTATGTATGATAGCACACATACACACACACACATATATATATATATATTTGTACAACCCAAAACAAATGTTTTGTCCTCCATTAACAGATGTAAATTTAAATAATAAAATTAAAAAAGGCAGAAGATCATTTTATATTGCCTTACTTATATCATGTAAAGACTTATAGGATAAATTAAATTTAAATAGTTTTAGTTAGTATTAAATGTAAATAGTTAAAAAAAACTAATAAATGGTATTTACTATTCTTGGTCAGAATTGTTTTTAAATTATAGATTAAATATGAAATTAAATCCCCTTATTAGTTTTTGTAAGACAAAAAAAGAGCTTTATTTATCTATTAAAGAACTGTAAAACACTTAAAAGTTTTAAGATCAAAGGGTTTATTTTCCACATATAAATTAAAAAAAGAAATAAAAATAAAAGATTTTACCCCACAATGCAATGTTTTGTTGCATGTTCTAAAAAAAAATTGGACAGTAAAATAGACTCTATGTGATTTTTGATAAGAAAAATTATAATGGACTCAAAAAGTTTGATAATAATTGGGATAAATATATTAACAATTGCATCAGATACACACACCAATTATAAAAAATGATGTATTTAAAAAAATAAAGAAATTTGAAGACCTGTTACTTAAATTGTATATAAAAATGTATATATATTGTAACTAGTTTGGTACATTGCTGCATTAAAAATAATTTGATAGTTGACAGCATGTTCCTCAGGTTTAGTTTAGGATTATTTAATTAATGAAGAAAATATTTTTAAATTTTCCCATGCATATTTTTTAATAATAGTAATTGCTTTTCAATTAATTATTTTACATTCCAATATGATAGTATGAGTATTTAATAATATGATTTAAATATGTGAATATTTTAATGAGTTATAAATGATTGTAGAAGGGAGAGAAATTTATAAAATAATGTAAACAAATTATTTTTCTCTCTCTCTCTTCAGTAATTGTAATTAATTAGTAGTTTTAATTTAAACTATGAAAATGTCTAAGAGAAAAATAAGTTTCTATTGTTTGTAAATTATTTAATGTATATTAATTGGAACATTAAAAAAGAGATAAAGTTTTATTTTTAGTAGTATTTTTAAAAAGAAAAAAAATAAGATTTTAATACTTTTGGTAAATTTTATTTTTAATTAGTCAGAGTTGTTTTTCTTCTTTTCACTTTATCTCTTTTTAATACAAAAATCAAATTGGTGCAATTAACTGATTATCTAGTTTCATTTGGCAAAAAATATTTTAATTAGAAAGTAATATCAAGAATTTTATGATGTTCATTTAAGTTCTTGACTTGTTTTTCAAAGTTAAAGTTTAAAAAGGAAAATCTCTGAACAATTGTATTTATAAAAATTTATCTAATTGTTGTTATAAAAGCTATCATATTGAAGACCCATTGAAATTGGCTTATAGGCAAAATTGTTTTAATAAAAATAATGAGATACAAATAAGTTTGAAGACCCATGTGCCTGGCAAGAAGTGCTAAAGAAAAAAAGCAGAAATCTTTACCAAGCTAATGCATTTAACCAAGATTTGAGCATACTATGAGTTTAATCATAAAAATGTTTTGTACAATAAAAACTATGTGCTAAATTCATCTAAAAGCTAAGCAACATTTTCTTCTGTGTAACCTGCCTTCACTGAAATAAAATGTATAGAAGTTACTTTCTAAAGTGAGCTGCAACCTTCTCTTCAACCAAGAGCATAAGTCTCTGTATGTGTTAGTGCCACTTGAAAATTTTAGTAGAAAGAATTGGATAAAACTTGTTATTTTTAATCTGGAAATACTTTACACCAGGAAAAGACAAATTAATCATGTTCATGTGAAAAAGCCTTCAAGAAGAACACCAACTGGAAAAATTAGAAATTACAATTGGGAAGAAAACCTCCACAGAAAAAAATAAAACCATAATTAAAGATATTTTTTATGTGCACACTAGTTTTATTAACCATTCCAAATTTCAGCAATATGATACATTTCAGCATTTCTGATGTTTTTCCTTGTCTCATGCATCAATGTAAAATATAGGATAAAATGATTATTTCTTTTCAGAAAATAATAAATTTGACTTCATTTGATAGATATTTTTATGTACCACTGAAATAAATTTTAAATGTTCACATTTTGTTTCTGTAAATATTAAGAAAATGAGACCATATCCAAAACAAAGATGTTACATGTCATGTTTTTAGAATGATTATTTTCAGTTTATAAAATCAATAAAATATTTCTTAATTTTTATTATTTTTAAACATTTGAAACATATAATTATTTATTTCTCTTATATCTAATAAATTATGCTTTAAATGTTTAAATTTTTTGAATATTTATTGCAAAATTATGACATTTTCTTTACTCATAAATAAAGTAGATTGCTTATGTCATAGCTTGTCTTCTAATTTGCTTCAGGTGATATTTACATTAGCTGTTAATATAATGTTATATTTTTGAAAATAAAGTATTTCTAGCCAAAATAAGTTATTAATAATTTATATTTTTGATATCTAATAAATATAGTGCAAGTTATTTTTTAAAAAAATTTAAAACCGTAATTTTTTTTTCAAATAAACATGTTTTTGCATCATTGGAAACTGCAATGGCATAAAATGCTGAACATTTTATGCCTTGGAAAAAGACAATAGCTGAACACATCAGGGTGGGACTTATATCTATTGTAAGAGTGGGGATTTTGAATTTCCCACCTTTTAGTGTGGAATTCTCAAAAAAATTATTATACTAAAATATACCATTTTACATGAATTTAAATGTATAATACTTACAAAAAAATTCACTAGGTGGTGAATTATCCAAAAGATGAAATAATTCGGGTTCAACCTGTTGTAAAGTTAATAGTATAAAAAAGATATTTTTTTATATAAAAGTAATAATACTTTTTTGTAAGAATTGATAATTTTAAATATTTTTATTAATGTTTTCAAATTATGAAACATTTTTTATCCCTTTAATTTTCACTTAAAATTATGAGTTTTTTAAAATTTAAATTTAATTTTTTTAAACTTTTTTCCCTCTTTTCATTCATTTTTTCTTCTATAAACTTAACAAAAGGTTAGTTAATCTAAATCAAAGATTGTTATCTTTCATTTTGAAAATTATTTTCCCAACTATTAATTATTTTTAAAAAATAATTTAATTAAAAAGTTAATTTACAAATATAAATCAACTGATTGAATATAATATTTATGAGAATATATTTTTTGATGAAAGGAATGTTTAAAACTTCATATTATGATGTTATATTTTGTTTATTGTTAGTCAATTAGTTGTTAAATAATTGTTTTATAATTAGTCTTTATTCCTTCCAACTACTGTTACAAAAATTGCAGTGTATATGACTTTATTTCATCACAACTTAATATTACAGGATTTTTAAAAACAATCCCAATAAAATTATTTACTTATAATAGTGTAAATCTAGGAATTACTTGATTGATAATAAACTACTTTCTTTATTTGCTTATCTCTTGCTGACAGTAATAGTTTATGGATTTACTGATCCCTAAGCTAGGTCTGTGCATAATAAATATATAGAGTAGGGTTTTCTGTTTAGTGTTGTGGGAATCCAGATGATAATGATCCTGGTTGGTGCAAAAGGTATATATTTTTAAGTTCATGCACTGCATTTTATTTTATTTATTATTTCTTTAGAAATTTACTTTATAGTTGGCCAGCACATTAATGGTACTAAGTGGCGAGAGCTTTGAAAATGGTTAGGATGTTTTAGTATGTCAGTATTATTTGACTTATTGTTGTATTTTGATGGAGTAGTACCTAAGTATGTGCATCCAAATAATTATTGCCTGTATTGCTGCCCTAGGTTTGACAACGACTAAATATCTAGCCTTGTTTATAGTGGACTAATTGCAAATCCAATCACAAATTTTGACTGTTGATTTATTTTTACTGTGCATCATTCATGATGATAAATGATTATTACATATGTGTAATGCCAGTGAAATTATTGTTAGTTGTGTTGATCTCTCTTGTTCATACCTTTTATATTTAATTTTATATTTTGTTTATTTGGGGATGATAATAGTTTCCCATCTCAAAATTCAGCTCTAATATGGTCTACTGTTACAAATGGAACCAATTGTGGGACACTATAACTCAGATTCTTCCTGATTACCCTCCCCCCCATTTTCCATACTGTTACAATATATATTTGATCATTTTTATAAAAAAATTACCAATAATCCCGAATAAAGTTTAAGATAGATCTTTCTAATTAAAATATATCTAGCAAGACATACTTTTTTTTAGGGAAAAAATTCCCCAGCTACTTAGTTCCAAACAAACTAAAAAGTTATAGCAAATTATTGTTATTAATATTAAAATATGCAATAGCCAATAGAAAGCAATATACTTTACAATTACAACTGAAGAATAAAAGATTAATTGAACTAAATTTTATTGTCTCACTTTTAACTACTGAAGTAATCTCTTCCCAAATAAGAATTTGTTCTAAAAGATAAAATGTGAAATTAGAAAATGATAATATTAATAATAAATTTCTAAAACTTTAAATTCTAAACGTGCTGAAAACTTATGACGTCAGAATTAAAATGAATAGCTTTGCAGACCCAAAACAAAAACTTAAATGAGATATTTTAATTAGAGTAAATTCTTCAGACTGTAATATTCCAAGTTCTGAAGTTGATTTAATTTCTTTTTAATCACTTGAGTTCTTTTTTTGAACAAGAAGCAAAAAAGTTGTCAAGCGTTGGTGGCCTAGTGGTTAGCATAGCTGGCTTCCAAGCACCTGACCCGGATTCGCTTCCCAGTCAACGCATTTGACATGTATAAAAAAAATAAAATAGAAGCAAAAAAGTTTAAAAATAAACTGAATAATTCTTTTTATTGCAAAATTTGATTTTTTTGAGACAAATTCTACATCTTTAAGAAAAATTCGGTAAGGAAATCTTAAGTTCTCCTGTTAAAAAGTAATGGCACCACTAACTTCAATGATTACAAAAATATATAAATATCAGTGATTAAAATAAAGTTCTCAAAAATCCAGAAAGGCATCTGATAATATTCATTCTACAGCAAAATACCTTAATTCTAATGTTATAAAAATTAAAATTAAAAAAAAACAAAAAAAAAAACAGGCAAATCAAATTCAAAAAGATATAGAAAAATTAAAACTTTTTGATTAGAACATATTTATTTTTAGTTTTATATGAAATTTAAATTATCAGTCACAAAAGTCAAGAACTGCTAGATAATTGTTTAGTGATAGTAAAATATTTTTTTATTTTATTTAAAGCAATCAGTTAAAATAACTGATACATTTCACAAGTGCTGAATTTCATACAAAAGAGCTATAAAACTTTTATTCTTTATTCAATTGTTCCAAAAAAAATATTAATCATGAATTAATACCCAATATACCCGCTAATATTTAATGGAGAATCAAAATTAAAATAATTTGGTTTATGAGCTTTCTTTTATATTGTTTACTAGCTAATGTTCATCATATAATTAATATTGAGTTGAATATCTAATGTGTCTTATATTTAGCAAAATTAATCATTAAATGATTTAAATATATAAGTAGATTTTTATTAATCTAAAATCCTTGGTTACAGAACTTTTTGGATTTGGAATTTTTTGTATTTCAACAACATAGCTTCTTCTTTTGTTATAAACCCAAGCTTTTCTGAAAATGTAAATAAATATTAATTTTACTATCTATAATTTGTACATATGCAATACTTTTTGTATACTATATAAATTTATTTTATTAATTTCAATGTAACTTTAAAACAGATCTAGGAACATATTTATACAAACATAAAATTTTTATATGGTGGTAATTAAAACAATATTTTGAAATAGTAATTTGTAATTATAAGTTCTTTTATTAGGGATGCTCTCCAAACATGTGAGTCAATTTTGTTATAATGATCTTTCAATGGTATTAGGGTCTATTCCAATCATAAAAATTAGTCTTACATTCCTTGGTTAAATCTTTTAAGGCTTGTTTATCTTATGATATATTATTTCTGTATCTTATAAATAAAAATTCTAAAGTATGAATGTTAATGTTGTGTAAATTCATGGAAATATATATCAACAATGGAGTGGACACAGAAATGTGCTTAACCTTTCTTAACAATAGTATTAACATAAACTATGCTTTTCTGAATATCATAATTTAATTAACAATCAATATTTGATGTTATTGTATTAGTAGCAAATAAAAATACACTATGTGTATTTTGTGATAGCAAGAACTAGAAAATTGTCTAAATTCTTTTAAGTGATTTTTTCCCCCTAAAATACATGTGAGTTTGGCAAATATATTAAAATTAAATGAAATTATCAAAATATCAGTTTGGAGTCACCTACGTTGAAAATGTTTGAATTTTTTCCGTATAATTATCTATTACTGCTATAGTTAAATGCTAAAAAAAGATTTTTATTAATTTTCCAAGTTTTTTTACTTCTAGAACCATCTAATATAAGCCTGATTAATCAATGGATACAAGATAATATAGTTCTATAATATCCATAATATATTATCTGGTGTCCATTTGGTATTTAGACTTCCAATAGCTCTTGAGCAGGTGAAAAAAAATGTTTATGAAAGGATATAAATAAACTAGTACATCTTTAGCAATAACCTAGAGATTGATTTGTAAAAATGCTAAACTGGAGCCCAGGAGTTTATAAAACTCTCAAAAAGTACATGTCAGATAGATAAATAAGAAATTTTACAATAGTTATACAAAAACTAGGGATAGTTTCTCATGCTATTTAAACATGAAATTCTTTTATTGAGTTAGCTTATGAATTTAAGTAATTCTGTTTTATTATTGGCAGATTAATTTATAAAAAAGTATAGTTATTGTTTATCATGGTCACTTTCTAATATTTATTGAAGTAACATATAAAGTGTAAAAAATGTTATTTTAATCCTATAAAATTAATATATGGCACAATTTTATATAATAATGATATTTTAAACATATGAAGATAGCATTTTAATTATCTTTTAAATAATGATAAAAAAATTAATGAAGGTAATAAGAGATTTATCTCAAATACATTGTACCAAAATAAGTATATGCAGCAAATGTATGGAACAAAGCATTAATGAGTAGTGTAACTTAATGTGCCTAACTAGCTTTCAACTGGTGTCAGTTATAGATGTAGCAATGGTTGTAATGGAGAGAGGAGAGTGTATATATATTGTTCATGTTAATTTACATGTTGCATTATGATGAGTGGATAGGCTATTTTTTGGAAAAAAGAATGTAGAATTCCTTCTTATTAGTGGTGTATTTGTCTTTAAAGATGTACCATGCTTTCTTAATTTTCCCTTTAGCATCATTGCACTTACTGCAAATAATGTTGATGGATGAGGGAACAAAGGCATGTCCTATTGTGCAAAAATGTTTGAAAAAATTGAACAAGTATCAGAATTGGTTTTATCTTTATTTTTTTAAATAATATATCTATTTCAATTATTTATTTAGATTTGGACAAAGATTCTCATATTAATGAAATTGAAATATCTTTCTATAATTTTTAGAATAGAAAATTTACTGGTTCTGACTTGGAGAAACTTAAGAATATGGTGGTAATATTAGTAGTTTCAAAACTACTATAAGTTTTTAAGAATGTAAGGATCAATAAAGTTATGTCATCTGTTTCTTAACAATACTATAATAAAAAAAAGCTTTCAGAAATTGTCTAGGATATCATTACTATTTATAACAGAAAAAAGTACTTTCATAGAATTTTTGAATTGATTACTTTCTGACATAATTAACTATTATCAGAAACTTAGTATGGTTTTAGGAAATTAACAAGCACTATAATAGTAGATAAATTTATGAAAAGTGTCATAATATATATGTATATATATATATATTGAAGCAATGGATCTGAAGTACGATCCATGCTTCACAGCCTCCTATATAAAATTAATTAGTATTGTAGGCCTGAATTAAGTTTATAGACCAATATCAGCAGGGTTTTGCATTACAGCTAAAATTAATTACGTTCATTAAATTTGTATTTGCAGTAAATATTTCCTTTTAAATAAATTCCGTTCTAACATTAAATTGCTGTTAGTAAAAATTGTTAAAACCTTTTAATCAAACATACATATACGTCAAGCGTATATATATGAGTTAATGCAAAATTCTGCTGAAATAAAATGCTTATTTTATTAAAAGAAATAATATATTTTTCTGTTTAAAATCTTGTTAAAATATGGCGTATGATTTTTATTTTGAGGTAAGCCCGCCAACATTTTCTAAAAGAATGTATGTTTGTAATTAGTTAGCCCATTCAAGGCAAATTAAAGATGGCCTTCTCCTCTTTTTTTTAATTAATTAAACTTCAAACTTTAATGAAAGAAATTTAGAATAAAAAAGTAAAAGCTATTTTTAGAAAATGTTACCTTGAAACAAAGGAGCATGGGGGGCTTATCAGGATCTAAGATCATACGCAAAACAATAGAAGGTAGCTTACAAAAAAGGTATAAATAAAAGTGAGAACAAAAGACTTGGTGATTCAGAGTTTTCTTGCTGGTATTCAGATCTTCTTTTTGGAGATAGGTATTCAGATTTTTCTTTTGGAGATTGCATTCAGATTTCCCATTGGAGATTTCATTCAGATTTCTCTGGAGGCTTTTTCTTGTGCTTGCTTTTGTCAGATTTTGCTTTTGCTTGCTGAGATTTCTCTGTAGAGAATTCATTCAGATTTTTCCTGTGCTTTGAACCTCCCAGATTTTGCTTCTCATTTCCATTTTGTCAAAAAAGTTATTCAACTGTCATCTTCAAAATCACGGAGAATTTTGAACATGCTACAAGCTAAAAGTCATATGAATTTGATGGATTCTACCATGCGAGGTGGTTAGGCAAAGCTTTGCCTGCCGCCGAGGTCCTAAATACCATCAAAATGCCATAGTATTCACCCCATACTAATCTAAACTCTGTGCCATGTCTGTAGGACTTTTCGTAAAAGCATGCTATGTATTTCCACTTTCCTTGTCTGGGCAAATACCTATCGATGGACAGATCAAGCCACGCACATCGACAGAACATGACCAAGGAATCAGGATGGTAATCATATCTCTCCTCCATTGAACTATTTACTTTCTACCCTTTTTTGTTCATACCTTTCTTAATTGTTTCATTGAACTATATTTCTGAAATGTTGTATTTAATTATATTTGTTATGTAACCATTTTTATTAGACTAGTCTTAGATATATATATATATATATATATTGAACCTGATTGAAATCCGGTTCAATGGTGTTGTTATTAAACAAAAAAAAAGAGAAATTTATTAAGCTTTTAATTTTAATTAAACGTAGAGTTTAAATTTGCAATATTATTTAAAAAGAATGCGTGTATCCAAGTATACACATGTTTATATGTAAAACGGATTTTTAAAAAATATTTATCGATTTATTTTAAAATAGTTTTCATATACCACCTGTTTTTAAATCCATTTGATTTAAAAACAAGCTGGCTAGCTAATTGCATTCCTGTTGCTTTTATTTTAATTATTGTAAACAATTTTGATAGCGGAGATTTGATTTTTATGTTGTTGTTTTCATTTCAATAAACCCTGGGTAGAATTCTTAGATAGATTGAGTGGGAGATTAATATTTGCCCTGCCTAAGGCGTAGAAATTGGACAACAAGTAAAGTGTTTCGCGGGAAAATGGAGCAACGTATAAATAGCTCTGAAAATTTGGAGTGTCAGTTAATTCATTGTTCATTGATAGACAAGCTGTTTATCAAGTGAGAATTTATATCAGTGCGGACATTTAATTTCTTAAAGGACATCAGCTGTGATTAAATACCTTGGCCTACAACAAAATGAAAAATTCTATACTTGTTACCACCACCAGAATGGCTTGCTAACTCCACAAAAGACGGATCCCTGACTTCCAAGTTTGCTCCAGTAATGCCTTGAACACCTAAAAGAAGCTGGAACCTCTCTAGATCTACCTTGCTGCCTAAAGAACCTGAAAATGAACTTAAGTAAAAGTGTGCACTCTACATGAACTTTGTTTTACTGAAAGGTAACTATTTTCGTTTTTTATTCTTCCCAGGGTAAATTAATTCTCATTAAATCTCCGCTCAATCTAATCATAAATATGTCTCCTTAAATCAATATAGCCTCATATCTAATATTTGCTGTGTTTTCCAATATTTTATAGTGTGTCTTGGAATCTTAGTTTTAAGATTCCAATTTGCTTTCAGTTTTGTTTATTGGAGAGTGATGAATGAGTTTTATATTTATATTTTATGCCTCACTTTTATAAATGCTTTAGCGGTCGTGCATTTTAAATGCTTACCTGTAATTATTTAGTATTCAATAATTAATTTTAAACTCTCTGTTTGCCCTATTGCTAAACCTCCAAAAATCTTTTGGCTGGCGACTTTATCATCTAATTTGCCGCCGGTGGAGATTTTGTTTCTAATATCTCTAAAAAGTGGAAATTAGAATTGTGTTTTCCTTTGTAATTTTATAAGTCATCAGCAGGAAGATAAAATTTATCCTTTCTTAAATTACAGGTAAGCGATACTTTCATTCTGCTAAAGTGTTTATAACTTTTAAGATTTTCGTACTCATGTGCACTCTCCGATAGATTTATTTTTGTATTTATTACGTATGCTTTAAATTTATCAGAGCGTGTACTCAGAATTTGTTTGTAATTCATTTTCTTTTCTTTAATTGCTGGGGCAGATGTAACTGTTTTTCTAATTATTTGCTTGTCTCCTATTAAGACTTTTTGTATTAATTTTAGACTAATTTTCGCCAATCGTTTGGCTGGGATTTACCAATTTTAATTGTTTTTACTCCGTTTCAAGCATATTTTTCGGTTGTTCTTGAGATGGATCAATCACCATTATTTTAAACGTAGTAATAGGTGCAGCTCATACCGATATAAGGACATTCAAGGTCTGACCAAGTTTTAGATCTTGAGCAGCTCATTGGCGCTGGATTCTTTGGTATATTTCAGGGGCATATGGTTTAAATATCTGAAAGTGAAAACCAATGTTTAGGTGAATCCTCTGCTGAATGAAATTTGCTTCCTCCCTTTTACATTTGTTTATTAGAAGATCAGTCAGTCTGTCATAGATTTGCCTTTAGTATGTCTGGTACACGCCTGAGTGTCATAAACTTATATTTAATAATTTATTTTCTCATAATAAAATTTATGAAATATATTTAAACTTAATTTGGCTGACGTTTGTCTTTGTGCTTTTGTCTCAATTGTCTAAACAATTTAAGATCTCTTGTTTTTCCCCGAGTCTAGTCGGCGCAAACCATCATCATCATCTATTCTGATCACAGTAAACAAATTTTCCAGACACGTAGTGGTCTAGTGGCGCCCTCTGTTTCAGAATAGATTGAGTATCCGGTATAATATATATATGTGTGATCATCTATCTATATATATTTGACCCCTTTTCCTTCGCTATTCTTCATTACTAACATGTATAAATATTTTGTAATCCATTGCGGTTAAGTTTAAAAGTTAATTTTTCATTTAAAATCTCTTTCTAATTCTAATTATGTTTGTAAAATAAATACGAGTAAGTTTCCTTTGTTTGCCAACTTGATCTCCTCAATAATGCCTCTTTTGTCCGCCATTAGCTTATTATGTATATCTGATTTAGCTATATACGTCTTAAATAATTTTAAACTATCTGTTGTTAGCGCAAAGCAATAGAAAATGCTTTGTGAAAGATTTTTTTTATTGTGCTTTATCGAGGAGAGTCGTGTTGACAATTTTATTAAAATTGGGAAGAAAAGACTTAGACCACAAAAATATTATCTCATTACTATCTGTTTTTTTTATTGTCTAATTAGTTTTTCATTAATTCAGGGGAATAGCGGAGGCCATTAAATATCACTAACATTTTAAAAGTCATTAATTAAATATATTATTTAACTAAAAAGCTTGAGTTTTTCTAATTTTATTTTAATGCTTTATTTTGCTTTTCCAATGATCCAGGCATGCAAAACACATTTTTCATAGTACTTTTATGCACATTTAACTGTTTAGTCCCATAAGTATTCTTGTCCATTGTCTCTCCACTGATGCTAAGCTTGGCCGGATGAAAAATAATTTATGTATGGCTCAGATAATGTTGTTGGTTTGTAGTTAGCCTCGAGAATAGGTGAATAGGGCAGAGGTCATAGTATTCTTGATTTA
The DNA here is from genome assembly GCA_028023455.1 of Epiperipatus broadwayi. NCBI lineage: Eukaryota > Metazoa > Onychophora > Udeonychophora > Euonychophora > Peripatidae > Epiperipatus > Epiperipatus broadwayi. The sequence continues at coordinate 739,109 of JAQFVV010006267.1, read as the reverse complement.
ACATCTCTGTATGGGTGACCTCAAGGTACTTTCACCTAGTATTCAAACTGGGTTAAACCAACATACATCATCGGACTGTCACAATATATATATATATATATATATATAGTAACCGGACGGCACATCCAACCTCTTTACATCAGTTGTAACTATTTCCTGATGAGCATATTGCAGGAAGGAACTATAGATTGGCATTCCCCAATGCAGATATTACCCCACCTACAACAGTATTTCCTGCTCATCAGAGGATGTAGTGCCATAGAGACTGGAAGCATCTAGAAATTTATGTGCTTGGTTTCCCAAACGGTGCCACTAGAGTTCCATCTCACTACAATCTTACTTACCATCATCTGGTTATGCTGACATAGCTCAGGAGGCACGGGATTCTTGTGAACCAGTGCATAAATGGATGAATGATGCAAATGAAATTGACAAAAGATATAGTTTATTTTGAAACAATAATTTTATTTAACAACAATATGACTTAAAGTTCTTAAAGAAGAAGAAGGAAAAGTTTGCAGACAGTCTCTATACTGGCTGTCATCCTATCCGTGTGCACATCATGGATGTTTTCTGATTGTTCCTGAGTGGGAATTGTCCTTCTAGGTCTGAAGCTCCCTCAACTGCCTGATACATATCCATGTGTACAGCAGTAATTAATTTATTTAGGTATCTTGAAGTGTTTATTCTATCCAAGCATCTTGAAGTATTTACTTTAATCCAAGTATCGAGGATTATGTGTTTTAATCCAGGAATACCAAAGTATTTATTCTAATCCAGGTATCTTGGAGTATTTATTTTAATCCAAGTCTCTTGAAGTACTTATTTTAATCCAGGTATCAAGAAATGTTTAAATCCAGGAATCCCAAAGTATCAATTTTTATTTTACATATCATACACGTGTGGGCTTGAACCACTTATTTATCAGATCAATACAGTTTGAAGTCACTATTTGAAAGAAATTTATTATTACTTAATATTCAGTGTGGGTTTGAACCACTTATCAATACAGTTTGAAATCATAATTCAGAAGAGATTTATTATTACTTAATATTCAGTGTGGGTTTGAACCAATTATTCACCATGTCAATGTATTTTAAAGTCATTATTTGGAAGAGATTTATTATTATTTCATATTCAGTGTGGATTTGAACCACTTATTCACCATATCAATGTATTTTAAAGTCATTATTTGAAAGAAATTTATCATTACTTAATGTAGTCAGTGTGGGTTTGAACCACTTATTTATCAGACCAATACATTTTGAAATTCTTATTTGGAAGAACATATTATTATTCCTTAATTCATGTATATAAACATTTATTTAATTTATGTATGTGTGCTTCCAGAGGCAATTCATTCTATCAAAGTTTTTTTTTTAAAAAAAAAAAATAGTAACCGTTATTCAGAATAAATCATTTTTTTATTATTATATGAAAACATTTTAATAATCAATCAATCCAAAAAATGACATTTTATTAAATCGTAGATTATTTTAATTAATGAACACATCTTGCAAATTATTTTTATTTCACCTATTACTCCGCTGCATTCCATTTTTTTAAAAATATAGTTCATTTTTGTATTACTTACAATCAATTAATTTAAAAACAGCATTTCATTATATTATATTTTAACTTAAGAAATACAATTTGCAAAATATTTTTACATATTATAAAAGGTTACAAAAGATGCACAATTTTTCTACCTGAAACTATATCTGCTGGTGGTTCACTGTAAATTTTTCAATCAATGAGGGGGTTATGAGAGCTTAACAAGTCGATGGTCAGTTCATAGGCCTTGATTTATTTTACTTCATAACTGAACCGAAGCAGAGAAGAGAGAGAGAGAGCTATTTTCAATTATTCAGATATTTGAAGATATAATATTTTAACCATTTGTTTCTTCATTTAATATTTTATTAGTTACAGGTTCTTTCCTTTTATTGTTCACTGTGCTCCAAGTTTTGTTGGGCTAAAAGTCATATAATATGGATTTCTCTAATAACAGTCTTGATGCTTTCTAACAATATGTCTTCTACAAAAATCCTTTAAGCAACCTCTACTCCCCTATTTATCTCTTTATGCTTTTTTTATCTTTCAGTTTTGGGATCGATTTAATACCAATCTTCTCAGAGGTCCGTGTGTTTATTTTTTTTTTTCATTGGCCATCTACTTTTGGCAGGAACAGATTCTAATAACTCTTATCTAATGTTTTTGAAAAACATCTATTGATTTTTTTATGCCCACAACAATTTTTTTTATTAATTGTTAATTACAGCCTTCTTTTTGATAATCTGTAAACAATAAATTTTGCAAAATATTGCATTTTAACAGTACTTTTAATATTTTAAAATATTAATTTTTAAATTGCTGTCATCTTTTTATTTCTTTATTTTAACTTCTATTTTTGAAACTGTGTCAGCTTTTTTAAATTTTATCTCGACAGTTTTAAATGGGGGGGGGGAGAACTTCAAATTATATATGTGAAACAACCTGACTGTTTCAATATATATATATATATATTATATTCTGCAAGAGTATGTAGACAATTATCAATTATTATGATAATAAATTTTTAGTATAAAACAATCTTTATTAATTTGCTGAGCTAAGCTTTCAATACAGTGAATATTTCTATGAGAGAACAATTATATATATATATATCATCACTAGATGGAGCTTACCAATCAGCTCCAAACAAGCTTTGTTTACATAAATGCTGAAACAGATAGAATTCAAAATCTCTATCATTGTCACCCATCTCCAGACCAGCTGGTTTTGAGCTTATTGGCTCACATCAGTGAAGGGCTGGGAGACTAGAAACTAGACCTAAAATACCAACTCTAAAGTCAACACTTATCAAACATGTTTCTATCAATTTGAAAGCATGAATTTATTAGACACGTAAATGTCTTCAAACTAAGCCTAACAAATCAGATAGCTACATGGGTCTGAAGTCAGTTCAGTTTCACCATATAGTAAAAGCCTCTGCAATATATAGCATTGCAAAAACCTTCAAAGGTACATTTATGATAATCAAAACAAGTTATAAAATTCATAACTTGCCTTTAATCTTGCATTTTATGATCACTAGATGGAGCTTACCAATCAGCTGCAAACAAGCTTTTAACAATAACAAACAATATAGAGCATGCTTACCATAATAACTGTTGTAGATATAAAAAAAATGATGATCAAAATCAATCAAAATACTATGATTTATAAATAAACAGAGGATAAAATAAATTTGGAAAATACATATAATTTATTTTTTAAAAATTATTTTGTCTATATATATATTATGAAAAAAAAGGATTGTAATAAGTTTAAATATTTTTCTGTACATATATGTATTTTACTAATTATATTTATTGTAATGCAAATAATGTCATTGGATGGAGTTGCTATAGGGTAGTTGGTCATGTAATTGTGTAAAAAGAAACAATGAAAGGGTTACATTAAGGAATGAAAACCAGATTGATATATTAAATACGTTTTCTTTTTTTATTTATTTTTCAATTTTGTTTTAAATCGATTATTTTTTAATTTTATATATAAAAGGTAACATTGTGGACACATTTTAACATTGAAATTTGATCATTTAAAGTATGACATATTGTGCAAAAAAAAATTCAAAGCAATAAAAAATTTTTTTTTTTCTACTAATAACATGAAAATATTAAATAATTGTAAACTTTTCAGAAGTGTAAACAAAATGATTCTATGAATATAGTTTTATATATCTTATTCATGCTGCAAGAGAAAAAAGAAAGACCATAGAGATATTTTTTTAGATGAATATGCAAACCAATCTATGAACCACAAGTACATTTTAATTGTATGGTTATAACACATGGCAAGTATAAAGTCATTATTTTAAATGCATTAATAATGAATTAATTTCGATTATAAGTACAATAAAATCTATTATTTCAAACTCAGAGATTAAAATATATACTTTCTATTTTTTAGCAAGCAAAATTTAATTCATAAATTAAAAAAAAAATCCTACAAGGTAATAAAACCTCTAAAGTACGGTATTGAGTTTTAAAAAAATATAAAATTATGCTTTTAACTTATAATATAAAAGAATGCTGAATAAATATAATAATATATTGTAAATTCACAAATAATAATTGTTGTAATTGCTGAGATGTTTTTTTTTTTTTTTTCATTTTAAAATTCAAATTTTTTATAGTATTTTTAAAATTTATCTAAATTTTCTTTACAATATCATTTTTTTCATCTTTTTTTAAAAATATTTTCTGAATAACAAAAGTATTTTGATAAATTCACATTTTATCTCTGTCAATTCCGCTTAACAACTTTTTATATATATAAAAGAGAGTCACATTTGTCAAAGAAATGAAATAGATTTTTTTGTGCGAAATAAAAATTTATAATAGATATATATAAAATTTATACAATAAAATATTGAAATAAAATAATTATATTAACTGAAGATATTTTAATATATTTAAAAATATTTTAGTTTGCTTAAAGTCCTCCAATATATTATATAAAGCATTAACTCTTCATCATTAAAAGAGAAATAAAAATTCTAAAAAAAATGTTCAAGTAATAAAAAGTAATTTTTATATATAAATAATTATGAATAATTAATTGTGAAAGGAAAATAAAAAACAATTGCTAAAAAATATGAATCAATATTGTTATGATATAATAAAGTTTGAGAATAGATGGATGATAAAAATTTTAAAAATTGAAATGCAGTCATTTATATTGTTATTGCCATTATTGAATACAGCCAAATCGAAATAGTAGTTATATAAATAGAATTTATATAATTATTAATGTATTTCAGTATAAGTACATAAGATTAGTATATTAAACTTTTTTTTATTAAAGTAATGTTTTTGCGATTGACATAATTGTAATCGAGACTAATATTATTTCATTAAATTGTTACACTTTTATTTATCCCTGTCAAACCTCCCCCACCCACAATTTTGACACCATCCATTTCAGATAAATACACTAATGATTATTACTAATTATTTTCGAAACTAGAGATTATCTCTAGCACAGATATAAACTTTAAACCTCAGTTAAAGATTAATATATCTGATTTTTTTAAATTTACATTAAACTATTAAGCAGCACGTGATCACCATTTTTAAAAATATATAATGTACCTTTAAAATTAAAACGATATATTCATGGTATTAAAAGCATGGCAAGTTCTATCCGGTTATCACGATGACGATCAAGACTATTCTATTGTCTAATACTTTACTTGCTTTGTATAAAGAATTAATATTTGTTTAAACAGAAGGAAAAAATAAGCATTGATAAAAAAACATTTAATTTTATTGTAATAATATGAACTGTAAACAAATGATGGAAAAATTGATTAATTATAATGTATATAAATATGTAAATAATTTAAAAAAACAAACAAGAAAAAGAACCATAGTCTAAAGAAGTATGTTGTTTACATAAAGGTAAAACTCTCCATACAATAGTGTCACTCAGTCTTCCTGCATCCATTGATTACTTTTGATTGGACTGAGTGGTAAAGAAAGGTGTATAATTTAATCCTGAATAAATATTCATTATACCATTATAATTAGCTATCTGAAAGATCATTATCTTTTTCTTTTTTCTCATAATGATATTTCTTCTACTTGCACTGGTGATTATGTTGCTAATACTTAGTAGATTTTATTACTTAAAAAATGTTTGGTATTATGAATGACATGATCATTTGTTTGGGTATGAGTTTTGTTTGGCTTTATGACTAGAATTATGCTTTACCATCATCATGAATAAACACGAAATTCTGAAAATGCTCTTTCAGCTTACAAACAACACAGTTTTGAATATTGAGAGAAGAGGAGTTTTCAACCTCAAAAAACCCCTTATCAGCCATGTCAGAAATTTTTGACAAAGAGGTGCAAGGAACACTCTGGGGAATGTCACAATTGAAATCAGCTTGGTAGGAACTACAGCCTGAAAGTAGTCCCACAAAATATAAGCAGAAAATGTTTTATGGAGAACATCCTAATTGATTAGGTGGAGTGATGAATTCTTTAAAGCTTAACACCTATGCCATAGGAAAGGATATATCCGCTTCCACATATTATCAAAAGAAGGGACAACCCCATCAATAATAATGGTATGAAGATGCAATTGACCCTTGAGATACTTTCCATTTGGAAGACTCCAACCGTATAATGAAGTAGAGAAGGGCTAGTAAAGAGCACCAAAGTGTCTTTGTAGAGATCATCCACTGTATTTCCAGTAATTATGCTCTAATGTTTACATCAGATATTAAGGAATATCACTGCATCTAGTATTATTCTAGTAATTTAGTAATTAATCCATGTATGTATGTCCAGATATATTTCTCTTAGAAAATATGCTACAATATAACTGATAATGAAGAAATATAAAATCTCATTTGAGATTTAATCATGATCAGTTCTTATAAGGCTAAATAATTCATTCTAAACTGATTTGTTCAACAGGATATGATTAAGTCATATTTTATTTGGAGCAGAGTAAATTAATCTAATTTACCAAAACTGGACTTGCTTAAATTATTCAAGGCAGTAAAATAATTATTAGCTTTAGGGTAAAGTAATTCTATTATCTAAAGGAAACAACTATTAGGCACTAAATTATTAAAATACATACCAAGACAAATAAAATGTACTTACTTACATTCCTCTAAGGAAAATACAGAAAATCAAGAGATATAAACAGATCATAATCATAAAGGTACTTCTGAAATGAATAGTGGTTCCATGTCAATTTTATTTTATAAAAATTTTAAAAAGGTGTTTTGATTAATACAAGTGCCAAAAGATAAACATTATTGCAAATGATAACTTTTTATATAGGTTATTTATATGGTTCAGAGTAATATGAATATGAAAAAAATTAAAGACAAGTATGAAGGAAAAATTGAAACAAAAATCCAATAAGTTTAAAAGAAAATGAGAAATTGTTTGTGATGAGTATTGAAATATGAAAAGAAAGTACTAAAATGTTTGGGAAAAAATTTATGGAACAGTATAACAGCAATATAGAAAAATTAATGAAAAGCTTGGAAAATAAATTCAGATGTATATAGATACAATATTAAATAGAGAGATTTGAACTCAGAATTGTTGTCTATTGATCCACTCTATCCCAAGTAACTTATACACATGACAACATACATGTGAAAAAGATAAATGATCCCCAATATATGTATTTCATGCAGAATCATCACTCATCAGTTGAACCAGAACATAGTCTCCCACACATATATACAACTAGTGCTGAGTTTATACTAAGGGTAGCAAGATCTGTCCCAACCAATGAGTGCTGGTTCTGCACAAAATACTTATATTTGGGATTATGTATCTCTTTCACATATGTGAGATGTATCAGTAGCTTGAGATAGAGTGAAGAATGATTAGACAAATATCCTGAAAAGCATTCTCTCTATTTACATATATAAGAAATATTCAATATAAGCAAGTTACGTACTGACTCAGAAGAAGATGTGCTAGTAACAAAAATTCAAGAATATGGAAAAGGCTATAAGCAGAATAAAATGAATATAAAAATAAATGAAACTTATAATATATATAGAGAGAGAACAATTTGAAAAGTTTGAATGAAAAATCCAAAAATATTGAAGGCCATTCAAAACAAAAACTTATAAAGAGCTTAGATAATCATTAGTATAAAGCATTGTTTCTCAACAAGAAATTTACAAAATGCAAATGACTTTTTTATCTTGAATTAGAAAGTTAAAAGTATGACTGATAAAGTAATAAATCTATGGATCTTTTCAGATTGAAGACCCAGAGAAATTCTCAAATGAATTAAAGTTTAAATTGCTTTTTTCTCAAAAGTAACCTTTATTAGTTAAAAGATTACAAAAATTTTCGAGTACACTTATTCGTTGAGGATTACAAAGTGTTCAATGTTACATAATAAAACAATTATTTACCAGGTTTATATAAAGTGCATATGCTTGATTACAATTATATCCATAAAAGGGCTACTATAATTTTGATTAATGTGTATCTGTACATGGATAATAAACTCTTGACCTGCAGCCAAGCCATGTCAAGACCATTATAGATACCTCTTTCTCCCAATTAACAGTCCAAATGTGCAGGGACCACATTTGGTCTACCTGCTCAAAATTGAAAAGCCAACTAGGGAAAAACTAACAAGTAACAAGCACAGATATGCACTGCCCAAAACCAACCAATCAAGGGCACAGTAGCCAACCATAGTAAGAATGGTGCTGAGACTTTGACCAGGTACCCTCCTGGCAGGTTTTCCAGGTAGTGACAATAAATTGTCAACAGCCTGCACCAATAAACCAGGCCCCTAATGACTGCCATCACCCCTGAGGAAGAAAAGAAGAGTGCAGATCCATGCCTGCAAAATTATTGGAGCAAAAACTCCATCAAAGCTACAAAATATGTCAGTGGCCCAAAGCAGATCAACTACCTTACAAATGCTCTAATTTTAAAGTTAACTAAGAAAAGAAAAATACTAATGAGCTCAAATCAACACTGTCCTAATAAACAATCCATCAAGATAGTGCAGCAGCCTCTCAGGGCAAAATTCAATGGATGGCAGTGACCCTCACTTGGGCTTGGCAGTGATGGCTGACCACCCCCACAAATGAACCAAGCTCCTGATGACCACCCCTACTACACATGAGGAAAAGAAGAGCAGTGCAGACCCATGACCACAAATGTAAACAGTGGATTCATTGTAATCTGTAATCAAGTCAGATTTACTTGCACACCATGAGTACACACCATTTGTCCATATCACATTGCACACTGAGGTCAATAGAATTGAAAGTCTGTAATCATTACCAACCTCCTGTGTCTGCAAATGTTCACAATATCTGTTCAACCCATCCAACTATAAAGACATTCAGGGTTTACTATGATTCTTATTTGTTGATACTAATTGGATTCTGCTTCTTTGGATTGAATTCTGGGTCTTGATTAGTAATCAAGGATTCAGTTGTATATAAAAGTTTGTTGTTAAAATTTAGAATAATCTCAATAATTGTTGAATTAAAAGAGGATGAATCATTTGTGGCTTCAATGTCTCTGTTTAGGTCTAAAACATCATTTGGACTAATTTTGCCTTTAAATCATTGTTTTGTAGCTCATGAATCATTTCATTGTAATTCTGTGTTGATTTGAATATTTTTTCATTTTTTTTGTGGTCCCCCAATCACACTGGAAGTGGGCTAATAACTTCTGTTGTGATCAGAATTGATTTTTGTGCACAAAAGATAGCTTAAGTCCTAATCTATAATGTTTAAATCTAAAATTGAGATTGAATTAAAATTCAAAATAATTTATTCACTCTGGACTGATTTGCCATATTTGGCAACTTCTGGTTTGACAGACGATATCGTAATTTTATACATATGACCAATTTAACACTGGGATTTCTTTTTTCCTTAGTTTTATGATTAATTTTTGTATTTATAATGTTCCTTAGGCTGTTTTCTGTCTTCCCCGATTGGTTTTCAGTCATGGAAACTTGTTTAACATAATTAATATCTGATGCAAGGATGAAGTTCTTAAAACTATCTTTGTTAGCATTTTTATTTTCAATATTTTCAATGAGATTTGATGTCCAAATGCTTACTCTTTTTATTCTAACAATAAGATTAGGATTTCTAGTGTCTCTATTTTTTTTAGAATTTGGTTTCATTTAAAAGTATTTTCCAAATATTTATGTTACTCTAACGATTCTAAGAATTACTTAACCTAGCTTTTACCTATTTCTAATGGCAGCCCTTTACATAAAATGGAACGGTAGGTAATTTCAATTATTCTTGACTGAAAACTGATTTAAAGTTTCTTGTAAAGATGTTGATTATACAAAATGGAAATTACATTTTTATATTTAGATGTATAAGGTTTTCAAATAGTTATAATGAATTGTGATATGGGACTGGACTACCAATTATCCATTTTTAATTTATAATAATGGATATAAAAGTAGTATATTCAGTAAAAATTACATTACTTGGAAAGATTGTCATATTATAAATTATGCAAGTGATAGCCATGTATATGTAGGGAAATTATCCAAGCCTGAAACATTTAAAACTATCAGTCACTTAGCTTAATACAAATAAGGTGCTCAGCTAAGTTTGCTATCTTTTTTATGTGATTAATCATCTAAAATCATCGATTTAAATACTTTAATTGTGGTATGAAAGTAAGGAGTAAATTGTGATCAAGAGAGATAGATTTTTTTGAATTTGGAAAGATCAAAATTATTATTAAAAAAAAGTGTTTCGATTGCCATTTAAAAAATATAGCAGTTTAAAAAAAATGTTTTTGCAGAATGTGTGTTAATGTAAGGATTTCTATAATTAAATTGTACGTAAGATTAGTTGGTTTAAATTTGCTACTAAAGTTTTTTTTTAAATTTTAATTTAAGAACAGTTAGTTATTTTGAGGTAAAAGATAATGTTGTAGAAGCCTAAGGTACATGTGGTTATTTATTGATCGTTTTTGAAAGTAAAAGTTTTTATCTTTCTGTGCAAAAAGGGTTTGAAGAGTAGGAGAGAAAGTATAAAGTGAAATATGAATAGGTGGCTTTGAAAATAAGCAATATGGATTGCATTTGTATTTTACAATGCATATATAATCATCAGAAAGGAATTATATGTGCTGTGGTAGAGTGTAATATGTGTGATGAGGTTTTCCATTTGAAATGCTTAAATAAGACTAGAAAGAATGTAACAATGGTTATGTAGACAGTGTGTGAATGTGACAAAATAGGTGAAAATGTGGCTTCAAAGTGTAGATAGCATAAACAGACAGGAAAAATGGTGCAAAATGTAGTTGAGGAAGGCAGGAAGTCAGGAGAAGAACAAAATGTAGTTGAAGAAGGCAGGATAGAGTGTGTCTGGAGTACAGTGACAAGAGATATGGATGGAAAAAATAGGTAGAGCATTGGAGATAGTTGGCCAAAGAATAAGTAAGATAGAGGAAGAGGTAAAGTATGTAGAAGCAAAATTAAATTTGTTAGAGATGAAGTATGAGCAGATAAAGGAATTATTGAGTAGGAATGATAAGGAAGAAATAGATAAGGAAGTCCAGAAGGTGGTAGAGAAGGTTGTGAATGAAGCAGAGAAAGTAGACTATGAGACAGTATTGATAGGGGATTCATTAATAAGAGAATGTGGAGATATTAATTGCAAGAGAAAATAGAAACAGATATGTAAGAGTATGTTTGCCGGAAGCTAGAATTAGGGATGTTACAGATAAAGTAAAGAAGCAAAGGAATAGAGATGTATATGTTATGGTAGGAATGAAACAGTAAGATTCGTATTCGAATCTTAAGTTTCACCTTTTTCTGTCGTCTCTCACTGACCGGTCTATCCCGCCCAAATTTAAACTTTTTGGTATCGAATTGTGTGTGTAGCAATATTAAAAATGTATAAATATATGTAGAATTCAGCATAAACACGCACACATGTCGATCTCAAATTAAAGACAATAAACAGGGATAAAATAATATAATTTAGATTTCTTTTAGTTATATAATTTTGTATAATTTGAATCATTTATTTTGGATGATAAAGTTCGTATTTATTGCTTTGTTTAAATTTCGTTTAATAATAATTATAAAAAAATCTGATGTAATATTTAATTAAAAGTTAAAATAATCTTATGTTCTTTTTTTGTCTTTGAAATTTAAAAGCATCAGTCAGTGATAGATAATAGATTAATTAAAGAAAAATTCCCCAAAATGTAAGTAGTAAATGTAAAATGTAAACAATAGAACGGCAGATTTCTTTAATTAAAACCAACAAAATGCATTGATTATCCTCAGGGCAGATTAAGTAGAACCTAAAAATACCTTAACAAAAATGTGAAAGATCAAGATTAAAAAAAAAGAGGCCATCTTAGACTTGCTGGAGACATTCACTTAAACTTTAGCTTTGCTCTCGATCACTGAGAGTCTCCAAAATAAAAAAATAAATTGTTCCTGCCAAGGTATGACCGAGTAAAAGCACCTAGATTATTCTCCATCGGGAGATGGCCTATCAGATGCCGAACTTTCCATTGCCCATCATAAATTCACCATGAAGATCTGCTGCCTGAAATAAATGAGAAAGCTGCTGCTGCTGTGAAAGTAAATGAAATATCTAAATACAAGAAAGAATTGCCACTCGTGAACTTTTTGCTGCTAAACTAATGGAATCAGAAAACTTCTTATAAAACAGGTACCTCTCTGTGTTCAAATTCTAGAGTACTCTAATAACATGCTATAGCTATTCTTCATATTACTTATCTAAATTGTAAAATGTAAAAACTACCATTTGTATAACTAAAATTGAATAATTAACTTAATGTGTAAATTTCTCTAATAATCTAGCTTACCTCATTCTATCTTTCTTGGGTGCGTATTTCTAAAATCTACATTTTATCTATATTTATTATTTAATTATTGCATGCTAATAATTGTCTCAATGTTCAAAGTTTAAATCTATGATCGCTTGAAATAGTGAATGCGTGTCAGATTTCATTAACATTACTTTCATAAATAATTTAATTTTCATATAAACCGACACGCATTCAATGCTTCATTTATTGTAATGCAGGGATCTACAACTTCGCAAATGGCTGGCATATTAGTTGTAATCATTCCCAGTTTAGATATGATTTGTATATATTAAATCTTAATGGATAATTCCATCAAATTACATTTCTTTGAGAGTCGCCAACATTCTTTAGTAAATGTTGATAATGTAGGGCCGAGTTAGAAATCTATTTAAAATCTCATCATAATCATTTATACATTATAAATGTGTTACGTTTTAGAGACACAACCCATTCCGCTGTGAAATTTCCAGATTCTTCAGGGTTGAAATTAACCCCAGTTGTCCTACACAAGCGGGCATAATGGGTGCTCCTGTAGGACTTGACAACATCATGCAGCCAGCTGGAAAACTGCGACATGGACCATTTGTCCCTGGTTATGCTTATGTGACACCTTACTTCGTTGGGCTGATGGCAGAGACCAGCCCGACCTTCTTATAAACTCATTCACGGCATTGCAGTTTCGATATACTGCCATTCCATATGGCCTTTCTAAAGCGTACCACACGTTCCTTTACTTAGTTTTATTATTTATATATCACTCCGCCTCTGCATTATCTTCATAATTCACTCTCAAATAAATGTTTGCCCTTAGTCATAAAATAAATATTTTAATTAAATAAATATATGTCCACCGCTACTCTTAAATCTTACTTTAGACTCTTGCATTGCAAAGGTACATATCCATCCAGGCATGCATTAGAAATACTTACTCGAGAATTTTAGGTAGCTAGATTATGCCTTCAAATAAGTGAATTCCTTTTGTAAACATTACAGTATTGGAAATACCGCTACTGAGTCCTCAAGATAAAATAATGTCTAAACAAATAAATGTATTCCTTTTGTAAACATTACAGTATCGGAAATACTGCTACTGAAGTCCTCAATATAAAATAATGTCTAAATAAATAAATGTATTCTTTAAAATATAATCATGTCGCAAATCTCACTACTGAAGCTTTGAATCCATAAAATATTATTAGTAAATATTGTTTTATTAAAATGTATTAATAAATAATTTAAACTATATGTCTGCAGTTACGTTTCATTTATTCGATACCCATTCTATATAATATTTCCTTGATTATGTAAATATGAATGTTTAATTAATATTAGTTTGATTATTGGCTAACTCGAGAATAAAATCATGAATCTCTTGCATATCCCTGACCACCATGCCTAAGGAAATATTTACTAATGTCGCATCAGATGCATTGTTTTGTGGATTGTATTGTGGAACCGATAAACTATGTTCGAACTCAGTAACACAGGTGGCTTCACTACCTCGATGGTGCTGCTGTTCTGTGTGGTGGTCGAATTCTGCACTATGTTTACTAGTCACACATTTTCTGACTGTTACATAGTTAAATTTTTTTTTTAGCATTTGGCACTTTCCAACGTGGAGCTTTTGTTACAAAAAACTCATATATACCCTGAGCAAAATATAATGCATATAAATTTCTTTTAGCGTTCGTTACTCGAGTTAGCTAATTAATCTATTTTTAAATCTTCTCATTCGATAAATTTAATTTATAAAACAAATTAAGCGTATGTCACGCTTGAATGTGAAGCTATAATAAAATACAGGAATTAATATACGCTAAGCGCTTTCGAGGTCCTTTACCTCATATTCATAGCGGTGCTGTGAGCTGCGAAAGTAAAAATGGGGCGGGAGAAGTTGTATGCAAAGCATATGCAAATGGACTAAATAGTCCAGTGTTTAGAGATGTCGAAGCATGTGTCACACACCCCCTTGCACTAACCGTCTCATCAATAACTCCAAGGACAAAATAGAACCTTCTCAGACCCCCCATGTCGTTTACAGCATCACTTGCCCACAACCCGGTTGCCGCGCCATTTATTTTGGAGAAACCAAGGCAGGCACAACCACCCGGACAGCACAACACAGATACACATATAATAGAGCTATGAAAAACAACGATAACTCATCAACATTTTTGGAACACTCCCAAGAAAACTGGACATTTATTTGAACCTTCCCACCCTAAAATAGTCTGTATCGAGAAAAACAACATTAAGCGGAAGATCAGAGAAGCGTACTACATCAACAATAATAACAACTCAACCAATAGACGTGACACATGCTTCGACATCTCTAAATGCTGGACTATTTAGTCCATTTGCATATGCTTTGCATACAACTTCTCCCGCCCCATTTTTACTTTCGCAGCTCACAGCACCGCTATGAATATGAGGTAAAGGACCTCGAAAGCACTTAGCGTATATTAATTCCTGTATTTTATTATAGCTTCACATTCAAGCGTGACATACGCTTAATTTGTTTTATAAATCTAATTAATCTATATATATACGATTTTGTTTTGATAAAAATAATGAAAAAAATAAATCGAGTGAAATAATGTGGGTCGAGTGAATGAAAGGACAGCAGGCGTAATAACAAATTTAAGGAAAGCAGGGGTGTGTGTGTAATTTAAGAAGGAATGAAAATACTCGGTTATAATGAAATATTTTTTATATATATATATATATATGTCAAAAAAAAAAGTAATCAGTCGCTAAATGAGAAAGTAGGTAGCATTGAATAATTTATTAAAACACCGTTATATATATAGCATAGATAACAGAAGCTTGTTATATATGTTAATGGTAAATATTTTGTTAAAGTACAAATATATATATCATAGATAGCAGTGGCTTATTATATGCGTTACCAGTAGTTCGCTATAATATATATGTTAAATATGTTAAACGCAGCAATATAGAGATAGGGCAATGTAGAGTAGGTGAGGGCAGCGAAAGAGTGTTATAGGGCCAAGATACTGGTGGGGAGTAGTCAAATGCTAGTAGTATATAAAAAATAAATCACATTAAAAAAATGGAATCAGAAAATATTGATATACAGCAAGTAGACTTATCTGAAGCTTTGGAGTCGACACCAGAGCAAAGGGAAGCTCCGCAACAATACCGAGGATCGATGGACTTTAATTTCAAGTTCATTGAGGAAATACTCAGACAGAATATGCAAGAAATGAAGAAAATGTATGAGGAGGAAATGAGAAAAAGAAGAGATGAAGAATCAAAACAGAGACAAGAAGAGGAAAAGATAAGAGTTAGAGAATATCAGGAACTTAAAGACATTATGTGGAGAGAGTTAGAAACCATAAAGGAACATTTTGGAATATCCCCAGTTAGTAAAAAGGAATAAGAGATTAAAGATACGGAAAAGGAAAGGAAGTCAGAGATTTCAGATGAACAGATGATAGTAGAAGGGCAAGCAGGTAGTGTAGTAAATATGAAAAAGTGTGATGAGCAAAGAAACCTCATTCCAGCCGATGAAGGCCCACAAGAACCGGAGAAGGAAGTCAGCATTAAAGAAAAGATGAAGATGGACACTGGACACAAAAGCTATTTAGCAAAGATGGTCCACATCAAAATCTTTAGAGGGGAGATAGGAGAAAATCCTCAAGCCCACTTAGAGAGCTTACAAAAGTTCTTCCAAGTTCATAAGACAAGGCCCGATGAGCAGATAGTGATAGCCAGTTACCATCTACAGGGATCTGCCAAGGACTGGTGGAATATGGTGAGATGGAAGCCTAAAACCATAAAAAAATACAAAGATGCATTAATGAAGCATTACTGGAACAATGAGCGCCAAAGCAGTATCTACAATACGCTCTGCCAGGAAAAATATGGGACAATACCCCAAGAGATGCACACACAGTTTTTCCTCCGCCAAGCGAACCGGTTTAAATCCCTTACAACTTTCATCTTTTCGGATTCACACATCATAGAGACCATCCAATGTAATATGCTGCTAACCATCCAACAATTAATGGCAGGCAGTCGGATCAAAGACATAGAAGAAATGATTGAATTTCTCACTACATTGGATTTTAACTATTGGGCCAAAGAACCACCCGATAAAAGACAAAGATTAGAAAACCCAAGGCCGCAGTCATCGATGACGAGAGATCGGTATTATCCACCTGACCCAGGGTTGTAAAAATATTAGACTATTAGGACGGTTATTAAATGTATATGAAAATATTAAAATGAACTTGATATAATGAACTTGGTTGAATGGATTGTACTTTAGTCAAATAGTGTTTTAGATAGAAATTTTATTATATATATATTATTGTTTTAATTACTATTACTCTTAAAATTTTTTTTTATATTATACTAACTAATCCTATTCTAAGAATTTTTTTATATATATACATTCAGTTTAACTAATTATTACTATGATTTTAACCAGACACGGCCAAATTAGGCCATTTTAATTAAACTATAAATTCTAGATCCGGGTATATAAATTGTTCGTTGCTTCATGTAATCTCTGCTTTCTATATTTCAATATATCTGTAAAAAAAAAAATAATAATTTTTTCATCTTTAAATTATGTAATGTAAAATTTTTTTTCTTTCTTGCCTCCTTTGTTTTTCCTTAATTGTTCACGGGAAGTATGGGGAAATGAAACAGTAAGATTCATATTCGAATCTTATGTTTCACCTTTTTCTGTCGTCTCTCACTGACCGGTCTATCCCACCCAAATTTAAACTTTTTGGTACCGAATTGTGTATGTAGCAATATTAAAAATGTATAAATATATGTAGAATTCAGCATAAACATGCACACATTTTGATCTCAAATTAAAGGCAATAAATAGGGATAAAATAATATAATTTAGATTTCTTTTAGTTATATAATTTTGTATAATTTTAATCATTTATTTTGGATTATAAAGTTTGTATTTATTGCTTTGTTTAAATTTCGTTTAATAATAATTATAAAAAAATCTGATGTAATATTTAATTAAAAGTTAAAATAATCTTATGTTCCCTTTTTGTCTTTGAAATTTAAAAGCATCGGTCAGTGATAGATAATAGATTAATTAAAGAAAAATTCCCCAAAATGTAATTAGTAAATGTAAAATGTAAACAATAGAACGGCAGCTTTCTTTAATTAAAACCAACAAAATGCATTGATTATCCTCAGGGCAGATTAAGTAGAACCTAAAAATACCTTAACAAAATGTGAAAGATCAAGATAAAAAAAAGAGGCCATCTTAGACTTGCTGGAGATATTCACTTCAACTTTAGCTTTGCTCTCGATCACTGAGATTCTCCAAAATATAAAAATAAATTGTTCTTGCCAAGATATGACCGAGTAAAAGCACCTAGATTATTCTCCATTGGGAGATGGCCTATCAGATGCCAAACTTTCCATTGCCGATCATAAATTCACCATGAAGATCTGCTGCCTGAAATAAATGAGAAAGCTGCTGCTGCTGTGAAAGTAAATGAAATATCTAAATACAAGAAAGAATTGCCACTCTTGAACTTTTTGCTGCTAAACTAATGGAATCAGAAAACTTCTTATAAAACAGGTACCTGTCTGTGTTCAAATTCTAGAGTACTCTAATAACATGCTATAGCTATTCTTCATATTACTTATCTAAATTGTAAAATGTAAAAACTACCATTTGTGTAACTAAAATTGAATAATTAACTTAATGTGTAATTTTTTCTAATAATCTAGCTTACCTCATTCTATCTTTCTTGGGTGCGTATTTCTAAAATCTACATTTTATCTATATTTATTATTTAATTATTGCATGCTAATAATTGTCTCAATGTTCAAAGTTTAAATCTATGATCGCTTGAAATAGTGAATGCGTGTCAGATTTCATTAACATTACTTTCATAAATAATTTAATTTTCAAATTAACTGACACGCAGTCAATGCTTCATTTATTGTAATGCAGGGGTCTACAACTTCGCAAATGGCTGGCATATTAGTTGTAATCATTCCCAGTTTAGATATGATTTGTATATATTAAATCTTAATGGATAATTCCATCAAATTACATTTCTTTGAGAGTCGCCAATGTTCTTTAGTAAATGTTGATAATGTAGGGCCGAGTTAGAAATCTATTTAAAATCTCATCATAATCGTTTATACATTATACATGTGTTACGTTTTAGAGACACGATGACCCATTCTGCCGTGAAATTCCGGATTCTTCAGGGTTAAAATTAACTCCAGTCGTCCCTACACAAGCGGGAAAAATGGGTGCACCTGCAGAACTTGACAACGTCATGCAGCCAGCTGGCAAACTGCAACACAGACCGCTTATCCCTGGTTATGCTTATGTGACACCTTACTTCATTGGGCCGATGGCAGAGACCAGCCCGACATTCTTATAAACTCATTCATGGCATTGCAGTTTCGATATACTGCCATTCCATATCGCCTTTCTAAAGCGTACCATGTGTTCCTTTACTTAGTTTTATTATTCTATATATCACTCCGCCTCTGCATTATCTTCATAATTCACTCTCAAATAAATGTTTGCCCTTAGTCATAAAATAAATATTTTAATTAAATAAATATATGTCCACCACTACTCTTAAATCTTACTTTAGACTCTTGCATTGCAAAGGTATAAATCCCTCCAGGCATGCATTAGAAATACTTACTCGAGAATTTTAGTAGCTAGATTACGCCTTCAAATAAGTGAATGCCTTTTGTAAACATTACAGTATCGGAAATACCGCTACTGAGTCCTCAAGATAAAATAATGTCTAAACAAATAAATGTATTCCATTTGTAAACATTACAGTATCGGAAATACCGCTACTGAAGTCCTCAATATAAAATAATGTCTAAATAAATAAATGTATTCTTTAAAATATAATCATGTCACAAATCCCGCTACTGAAGCTTTGAATCCATAAAATATTATTAGTAAAGATTGTTTTATTAAAATATATTAATAAATAATTTTAAACTATATGTCTGCAGTTACGTTTCATTTATTCGATACCCATTCTATATAATATTTCCTCGATTATGTAAATATGAATGTTTAATTAATATTAGTTTGATTATTGGCTAACTCGAGAATAAAATCATGAATCTCTTGCATATCCCTGACCACCGTGCCTAAGGAAATATTTACTAATGTCGCATCAGATGCGTTGTTTCATGGATTGTATTGTGGAACCGATAAACTATGTTCGAACTCAGTAACTGGGGTGGCTTTGCTGCCTCGATGGTGCTGCTGTTCTGTGTGGTGGTCGAATTCTGCACTATGTTTATGAGTCACACATTTTCTGATTGTTACAGGGACTACTAATAATTTATCAGAGTCATCAGAGAGAGTAATGGGTGTGTACACAGAATTGATTGCAATTTGAATATGGTTAAAGGAAGAGTAGAAATAGTTGGATTATTATCAAAATTTGATAAAAGGTATATGTTAGATAGGGCATGTTCTGTAAATGAGAGATTAAAAGAATTGTGTGAGAAAAACGATGCTACATTTGTGGATGTGTGGATTTTTTTTATTGGGAAGAGGGAATTATATAATAAAGATGGGTTGCACTTAGGAAAACAAGGAAGTGAAGTTTTAGGGAGTCTGATTTATAAAAAATGTAGTTCAGGAAACTTATAAAGGGAGGTGGGGTTTTAAATTGTAGTGTTATTAAAAAGAAGAAGAGTGGCTGGGGTGTAAGGAACAAATAAAGGGCAGTTGATTTAGATATAAATGTAGATGTGGGGAGGGAATGGGTCTGTAAAATTAATGGTAGCAATTTATTTATGGACATAATGGAGAAAAAAGAATAAAAAAAAATTATAAAAGAGTAGTTAGGAAAGAAAAAATTGTTAAAATTGGGTAATTGAATATGCAAAGTGATAGGAGACCAAACAAGTGTCGGGAATTAAACAAAGCAATTGAAAATGAAGAGCTTGAGGTATTAGCAGTAGTGGAAACACATATAAGAGAAGATAAAAAACCTGTTTTGGAAGATTTGGTATGGCAGGTTATAAATAGAAAAGATAAAGAAAGAAAAGGTGGTGTCATAAGTGTTATATCAAAAAAAATATTTAAATACTGTTAAATGCCAAGTACATTTGTGGTTTGAAATAAGGTTGGAAAGACAAGAATGGATGGTGGCTATAGTTTATATAGCTACTGGAGATTGTCAAACTATAATGGAGTGGAACAATAGCATACATGGGTGCCTAGTTAGAATATACAGAGTTTTAAAGAAAAATGGAAGAGAATAACGATTATAGGAGATATAAATGAGCATATTGAAGAAATTGATGATGTAGATAATAAGAATGGACAGCTTTTGAATAAATTTTGTCAGAGAATAAATTTAAATATTGGAAACTTGTCAAATATTTATGAAGGACAATACACATGGTCTAGAAATAATATATCCCACACAATAGATTATGTATTGGTAGAGAAAGAGGGAATAAATAAAGTATGGAAAATTAAGGTGTTTGATAATGAAAAGAGAGTATGTAATAGTGATCATAATTTCTTTGTAATTGAAATGAATAATAATGTGATGGAAAATAGAAATAAAAGTAGAAACAATAGTGAAAGATGGGGATGGAGAGTGAATGATAAGAATAAGTTAGAAGGGTATAGTATTTTAGTTGAAGAAACCATGGAAGAGTTGATTGAAAATGAGTATGAGGACTGGTGTGATGAAATAGAAAAAGTGGCAAATAGGATTTTAGGTGAGAATATTCAGAAGAATAAAAGTAATAGAAAAATGAGTGTTAGTAAAAGTGTAAAAAAGAGAAAAAAAGCATGCAGAGAATATAAGTATGCTATTAAGAACAAAGAAAGTGAAAAAGATATTAATTCTAAATGGGAAAAGTACTTAGAAAAAAAAGAAGTTAGCTAAAATAGATAATTATAGAGAGAGAATGTAACTAAATAGTAAATTATTGGATATTAATAAAAGTGGAAAAGATGGGAGTAAAAAATTTTGGAATTACATTAAAAGGATAAATATAGAGGGGAGAGAGATAGTATTACTGGATGATGAGGGAATAGAGTGTAGCTCTAGAGAAGAATTAGAGAGAATATTGAATAATTATATTTTATGATATAGAAAAGATGTTAGATGTGAAGGACAGAGGGATAGAAAATATGAAAGCATATAGAAATGTGAATATTAGGTTTACAGAAAATGATCTGAATGAGGCAGGAAAGAAATTGAGGAGTGGTAAGGTAAGAAAGTTAGATAAATGGGCAGCAGAGATGGTAATGAATTTAGGGTGTAGGGAAAAAGTAAAGTTACTATTATGTTTTAATAAGATGGCATAGAAGAGAGTTTTTTCGGGTAGTTGGAGTAATATGAGAGTACGATTATTATTTAAAGGAAAATGTAAGGATCTTAGAAATTTAAATAATTATAGACCAATAGTGGTAACATCAGTTCTATATGATGGCTGGAAGTGTTGCAAAATGGATGGAAGAAAATAATGTAGTGGGGAAAATGCAAAGAGGTTTTAGGTCAGATTAGGTGTATAGGAGATAGTTTATTTGTAGTTACACAACTTATGGATATGAGTAGAAATTCAGGTAGACAGTTATATATGAGTTTTATAGATATAGAGAAGGCATATGATAGAGTAAATAAAAATAGATTATGGATAAGTTTAGCAAATCTGGGAATGGATGAAGCTTTAGTGGTTGTTATTAAGAAAGTATATGAAAATAATTATTATACATATCAAAGTTAAAAATGGGGTGGGTCTGAGGCAAGGATGCCCTATGTCACCTATTTTGTTTTTGTTGTATTTGAGTGAAATGGAGAGGAAGAAATAGAAAGACTAGGAAGAGGGTAGAGATACCATTAATAGGTGGCAAGAGAGTATATACATTGTAGGGTCTTTTTTGTGGATGATGTCTTTTTTGTGTGCAGAAAAAAGAGAAGATATGGAAGCTATGCTGAGAACACACGCAAGGGTGGGTAAAGATATGGGAATTAAATTTACTGAAGAAAAATCGAATATAATGATGGTGAATACTGGGAAAGAGAAGACAAAGATTTCTTATTGTAGAATATAAAGTTAAGTGTGGTAAATAGATATAGTTATTTGGGAATCATCTTGAGTAATAAGAAAAATTGCTTGCATGAATGGGAGAAAAAATTGATAAATGAAGCAAAGAATAAAAGGGATTGATAAAGAAATTAACAGTGTTTTTCATATAATAAATATGATGTAGCTAGAATTGTATGGAAGGGAGTGGCAGTAGCAGGGTTAACATATGGCAATGATGCATTATGTGTTAGTAAAGGGGTATTAGATTACTTAGAAAAAGTACAAAGGAATTAGGAAGATATGCATTAGATGCAGAGGTGTGGGCAGCATAGTATTCAATTCAAGGAGAAATGGGATTATCAAGTTTTTATATGAGGGATGCAAAAAGCAAATTGAAAATATTCAGTAGATTGCAGTTTATGGATAATAAAAGAATATCCAAAATAGTATTTAATTGGGTTACAAGTCAAGGGCAGGCAACAAGATGGGTGAGAAAGATAATGTGGTATGCAGAAGATTTGGATAAAGAATTTGTATCAAAATACTTGTACAAAAGGTGGGATGATTGTGTTAGGAGGATTGTTGAGTGCTATAGTGGTAAGGAGTGGGATAGAAGAATAGATGCATTAATAAAGAATAGGGAGTTGGAGAGATGGAGAAATAGTATGGAGAGTAAAATGAGTTTAAATATATATAGAAGTAAACGGAACATTGGATGTGAGTTAATTTATGATAATAGTAAGGAAAGTAGTTTATTGTTTAAGGCTGGAATGGGATCTTTAGCAACTAGGAAATACACATGTTAAGGGAAAAATATGGGTGATTTAGTCTGCAAGTTGTGTAAGGAAGGCATAGAAAATATTAGGCATCTGTTACTTTAATGTAAATGCTTGGAAGCAGAGAGGGTACAAATAATGAAGTTATGGAAGATTAAATATGAACAAAGTGATTATACAGAAATTGAGTTATTGGTTTTTATGCTAGGTTTGGGAAAAGATAAGGGCAATTTAGATATGAAGGTCATGGAGTTGACAAAGATTATATTGTGGATGATGGAGCAGATTATGGGAAAACTTAGGGTGGACAATGGAAAGGGAAGGTAAAGTGGCAACAGGTTTCTCTGGGCATAGCTGCTGAGAGATTCCTGACTCTGTTTAAGGAGAAGTCACAATGCATCACATCACACCGCATATATAATATCTGTTTTAACATGCCACATCTATATTGATATTTTTATATATTTCGCTATACCTCAACAATAAAATATTAAATAAATATAATTAAAAATTCAATTCACCCATCTTCTTGTATTCACTTGCATCACTTGTTTTCCATTATTATTATTATTATTATTATTATTATTATTATTATTATTATTATTATTATTATTATTATTATTATTATTATTATTATTATTATTATTATTATTATTATTATTATTATTATTATTATTATTATTATTATTATTATTATTATTATTATTATTATTATTATTATTATTATTATTATTATTATTATTATTATTATTATTTTTATTATGATGATGATGATGATGATGATGATGATGATTACATTCATATCGGCTGATATGAATGTAATTACAAATTGTATACAGACGCTATAAAAATAAATGCTTATTTATTATTATTATTATTATTATTATTACTATTATTATTTATTATTATTATTATTATTATTATTATTATTATTATTATTATTATTATTATTATTATTATTATTATTATGTTTCAAAGGATAAACTTTATTAGTATTCTAAAAGGTTATAGAAATTACATTTGACAACATAGTTCTTATATATAAATTGGTTTCCCAAAACTGCATATATACAATGATTTGATCAGTAACTGTATGCATTATCAAACTAGAAGTATCTATGAAAAAAACAGTTCAACAAAGTCAATGATGACCACTCAATCATACGATTATATTCAATTAGATATACTTCAACTAAATTAAAGCAGGAATGTGTCTAGTTTGTGTCAGTTGACTTTAGAACTGGCACAAGGATCCACGTTAGATATAGTTTTTTGTTAGTGCTTTTATATAAGTTCTTGTATATTCCAGGTGTCAATGTACTTAGATTAGTCTGTAATCTTCATGTCTCTTTCACATATGGTTTGCAGCTTATTTCTGAACATGTTTGGATTGATTCAAGGGTTATAATTGTATATGAAATTACACTTTGTACACCATCAGGCATAGAGTAAAAATGTGCAGATTCTTATTTCAGCAAAGATACCCCTTTTAAAAGAGTCAAAAAGGGTTTTCATATTGATTTTTTTATCCTTGAGTGAAGTGCTAATAATTTCACGAATGTTTTCTAGACTTGAGCATGAGAAAAAAAGGTGGTTTTGTGTCTCCGAGTCCCTATGGCAAAGATTACATATATCATTTATATCTTTATAGTTTCTTTGATATTTCAAAAAGTGTTGTGTAGGTAGCGAGTCCAGATTTATCTTTAGGAGAAAGTCAAAATATTTTGGTTCAAGTGACCATAGTTTGAATTTGTGACATAATTGTTTATTATTAATATGAAGTGGAGTTTGTACATCATCTTGATTTGGATGTAGAAGTTGATAAACTTCCCAATATTTATATTTGGCTTGTGGTGGTTTAAAGTTAAGAGTGTGGATTGTTAATAATGGTGTAAGTAGTGTGTTCAGATATTCTTGGAGAGGAGGTGGTCTATCTGTAGGGGTAATCTTGGCAGAAATTTCTAAATATGGGAATTTTTATGCACATGTACATATTAGTGTTTTTCTGAAGGTTTGTGATGATGGTGTTCTAGCTGTATTTTTATATTGGACTATTTCCATCATCTAATATGTGTGTTGAATGTCTTTAGAAAAGTTTAATTTTTAGTTAAATATTCCAAATGCATTCAACTGTTAGTAATATCACAGCAAACAGGTTAGTATATGCACCAACTGTTAGTAATATCACAGCAAACAAATGTTAATAATATCACAGCAAACAGGTTAGTATATGCACTAACTGTTAGTAATATCACAGCAAACAGGTTAGTATATGCACAACGTTTCGAGAGGTATTTTTCTCCCCTCTTCTTCAGGTGTTGCTGGCCTGACCAGTGACAGTACTAGCATGGGATTCGAACCTGGGTCCTTAGATTCTTGATTATTGAAATTTAAGGTAACGCTCTAACCAACTGAGCCATCCTGCCAAAGGCAACAGTATGTAGTAATTTCATATACTTATCTATGAGGTTCCTCCTGATTTCTCCACTTTTTCCTCAGAGCAAAGTTGATTAGTGATTTCCATACATTATGTATAGTCACACTAGGTTGGCTTATGGGATTTTTTGCCATTGTCATGTGAGCAGCTTCTTTAAATTTTCTTCTTTGTACCTTTTCTTCTTTATCCAATATTTTTGTATTTTCCCAATTGAACGTATGTTCATTGGTCCATACATGGTCTGCTACCTTAGACACATCTGTTTTCTCTCTTCTAATCATCAGTTTATGTTCTTGCAAGTGCTTTTGAATGGGACGGCTGGTCTCACCAATATATGTTCTTCCACATTCACATGGTATTTCATAGATGCAGTTTTTTCTTTGCAGCATTTCAAGTTTAGGCTTTGTAGATGTTAGAATTCCTCGTAGTGTGGTATGGCTCTGAAAAGCTGTTCTGATGTTATACTGATTGCAGATTTTCCTTAATTTGTCTGCTATTTTTGGAATGTATGGATACACTACAGTACCAATAATTGTCTTTTCTCTTGATGGTTCTTTTTGTTGTCTGTTTAATGTTTTCTTAATAACAGCTGATGGATAACCATTTTTCTTAAGAGTTTGTTCTATATAGATCTTTTCTTTTTCCAAATCACCAGTTTCTGAACAAACTTCTTTTGCTCTGTTCCACAGTGATAGTATAACTCCATGTTTTGTGTTTCTGGTGTGATTAGATGTATAGGCTAGGTATTTTCCTGTATGTGTAGGTTTTCGGTAAACTGTAGTTTTGATTTTGCCATGAGGGAGTCTTGTTACAAGAACATCTAAGAATGCCAATTTTTGTTCTTGTTCTGGTTCTATTGTAAATTTAATTGAAGGGGATATGTTGTTGATGTGTGTCCAGAAAGTTTGTAGCAATGCTTCACCATGTGGCCATACAACAAATGTATCATCCACATAGCGAAGCCAAACTTTAGGTGGATAAGGGGTAGTTTTTATGGCTGTGGTTTCAAGTTCTTCCATATAAATATTGCTAATCAGGGGAGACAATGGTGAGCCCATAGCCATTCCTTGATTTTGTTGGAAGAACTCTGTGTTATATTGAAAGTAGGTTGTTTTTATACAGAAAGTTAATAGTTCCATTATGCTATCAATAGGAAGAGCTGTTCTGGTTTGTAAACTATTATCATCATTTAACCTTTTTCTTACAATAGACAATGCTTCTTCACATGGTACATTTGTGAATAAACTTTCCACATCAAAGCTTACCAGTAAGTCAGTTCTTTCAATTTTCATGTTCTTGATTAATTCTACAAAGTGTCTAGAATCCCTAACGAATGATTGGGTCTTGCATGCCAAAGGACTTAGAACTTTGAGAAGAAATCTTGCCAAATTCTGGCAAGGTGAATCTCTAGAACTAACAATAGGTCGTAATGGAACATGATCCTTATGGATTTTAGGTAGACCATAAAGATGAGGAATTTTGCTGAAATATGATGTTATTTTACTCTTTTCTGAATCAGTGAAGTACTTGCGATGCTTTCTGAGTAATGCTTATAACTTTGTTTCCGTACTTGGTATCGGATCTTTTGCCACTTTTCTATATTGGCCAGCTGTGAGGAGTTCTTGTATTTTATTGTCATAATCAGTTGTATCCATTACAACTGTTGCATTGCCTTTGTCAGCAGGGAGAATAATTATAGATTTATCTGCTTTGAGAGATTTAATTGCTTTCCTCTCCCCATAGGATATGTTTGACTGCAATTTTTGTTGCTTGTCAAGTGTTCTTTTTTATTCTCCAGCGCAATTCTGCTGCTTCTTCTAAAGGCAATTTTTGAGTGACTTCCCTCAGTGGCTGCCATTATATCTAATAAGGGGATATTAGATGGTGTTACAGCAAAGTTTAATCCTCTTTCAAGAACAGAAATTTCAGTATCTGTTAGATGTTTAGAACTTAGATTATTAACAGATGAAGCTGTTACATTGCTTGGTACATTATGATTTTTGATATGC